>CACSLK010012206.1:13634945-13651058 GCA_902706635.1 Striga hermonthica
TTTTTGTTGATTACCTGGAATTTTGGGTTTGGAATTCATGCGTGTTCATCGTGTTCTTGATGATTTCCGAACAATTCTGGGAATATTGATGTCAGATCTTTAATGTGCACTTCTCATTGTGGAGTCATGTTTTGATGGGTCCTCGGTGGCTAAAGGGTCCAGTCTGGGAGTCGTCCTCGTATCACCCGAGGGCGAGCAACTCGACTTTGCCATTAGAATGGGATTTAAGGCTTTAAATAACGAAGCAGAATACGAGGCGTTAATCAAAGGAATTCAACTCGCAGTTGGCGGAGGAGCGACAGAGATTGTGGCACATTCCGACTCACAATTAGTTGTTGGACAAGTGTTGGGAAGTTGCGAGATCAAGGAACAGCGGATGATAAAATATGTCGAAAAAATCAAAAGTCTTGTGCAGGGCCTGGAGAAGTTTGAGCTAACACAAATCCCTCGAGAAGAAAACAAGCGAGCAGATTGGCTCGCGAGAATTGCGAGCTCGAATGATGGAAAGATAGGAAGTTCTCTCACCACCATGCATTTGGAAGGAAGTGTGCTGGGCGAGACGATGGAAGTCGAAGAAAAGGACGACTGGAGAAAATCGATTCACGAACTCCTACAAGGACGAGTACCTATGGGAGATAAACAGGAGGCAGGAAGGGTTGCTCGATATCTAAGCAAATACTTTGAAGTCGACGGTGTCATGTTCAAAAAATCTTTAGTTGGGCCCTACTTGCGATGCAGATGTCCTCTCGAGCTTCCAACTTTCCTCCCCTCGACTCGACCTGTAAATCGCGAACATGGGCCAGCAACTGCTCTAGTGTCTCGTCTCTCGCCTGCGGATTGGCAGTCCTAATGGAGGATGCTTCCTCCTCCACCCTCCTGATCTGCCTATCATTGGACTGGGCTTGTTGCTCGTGATCACGAGGTGGCAACTCGACCCTATGTTGCTCGACCCTAGGTTGCTCCATCCTAGGTTGTTCGACCCTGGGTTGCTCGACCCTGGGTTTCCCATCCCCGGGCGGCTCGACTTGCACCTGTTTAAGTTGGGCTGCCACCGCCTCCGCAATCATTCTTTGTATCTCACTCCTCGTCATAGTCATCGTTTGCTCCTCGACCTGGGGTGGTGGTCTCCCCCCTTGCTCTAGTATTCCAGACTGCTTTCCCAAGCTCAAAGCCATTTTGGTCGACTCATTCTCGTCGGTTCCTGTATCGATGGCCCTTGTCTGGCTAGATTCTCCTTGTGTTAGCCCTGGAATCTTCAACCCAAGTGGTGTGATGGGTGTTTCTTCCTCCCTACGCGCTCTCGATGGTGTGTGCCCTCCGAACGGCGGGAAACCGAGCACCTGAAGTGGTGGTCTAGGGCCAGGAATCGACGGCGGTCGTTTATCTATCCACGCTGCCCGAAAGTCCTCGTTCAGATTTCTCGACAGTCCTTCCTTCTCCGCCATGTCAAACAGATCGGAACTAGGTGCAAAGCTCTTACTTCCTTCAAGAACTCCCCACAGATGGCTCCAATTTGATGGGTCTCCTCATAGATCTGGAGTGAACCGGTGGAAATGAGCTCCGGTCTGTTTGAATCATCTCCAAGTCGTCCGGGAACCGCCGTGAACACCTGCAAGAACTCAAGACCGGAAGTGTTTTCCGGTGAAGAGCCTCCGACGCTCAAGTCAGTGAGAGAGAAGAAAGAGAGCCCTGCTCAGTAGGAGCAGCAGCTGAATAATGAATGGAGAGAATGAAAGTTAGGGTTTGGAGTCACCTCTACTCCTTTATATAAGGGTAGAAATGCTTACTGGAAATACCTGAAATGCCCTGGCTGACTTACATGAAGTGTCCAAAATGCCCTGGTCGGTTCGCATTCTGCCCACTCCCTGAGTCAGCACCTAGATTCCTTCTTATCTTATACAGATTCTCTAACTCATGAGGCCTTGCTATGATATTGAGGTAAATGTGAGTCGTCAGAGGTCCTATAAGTCGATTCGGAGCCTCGTCGAGTCGGCCTATGATCACGTTTATATATCCGAGACTCTCTGAAGGCTTATTCGCCTTCTAGCGCGTAAGTCGACTTATACAAAGTCAACTTCCTAAAGTCGTCTTTGGATCGTCCCTAGACCAGTGGTGATCCTCATATGACCGATAGGCCATGTCGACTTTGGAGATATCGTCTCGACGATATCCTTGGCAACGTCTGTCGGGTCGAGTAATCAACGCCTGAACCGAGTTATGATAACTGGGCTATATCACCATTCGAGGGTGCATGGGGCTGCGAATGGCATGCCGGCGAGCCTCTGGTATGTCGTGAAAGGAGACCCCGTGTTGTTGGGCTAGGGACGGGGCCTCAGTTTTCGGGTCGGGGTTTGAGCTCGTAGAGGCTGTCGTTCGGGATGTTGAAGCCGCGAGGGCCTTTTTCTTCGAAGTTCCGGCTGTTTTACCCATGAGTTTTGGTTGAGGAAATTCGTCGAGCACTTGGCGTTCGGAGTTGAGGTTGAAGAATTTGTGAACAAATTGAACGTGTAGGGTCCCAGAGTTAGCCTCATCGCGCCTCAACAATCGAACACAAATCAATTCAGAGAAACAACGGTACCTTTCGAGCGATCCTCGGCCAAAATTGATTAGTACACCACGAGCTAGGGTTCTCGTACCCTTGAGAAGAACAAGTGATGCCCAAAATTCAGGGGGAACTGAACGTTCATTGCCGGAGAGCCACGGTCATAGGTGAATTGCCGGAATCGGATGAACGGGCAGAGAGAAGAGCTTCAATACGAGGTAGGGTTCGGTGAATTCACAGACGAACAAAAGCTCTGCCGAGAAGATGATTCTTGCGAATGGAAAGCCTAGCTGGGATACCTTGATGGAAATGGGATGATGGCCAGTGGTGTGGTCGGATAGTGGTCGCCGGTTAATATGTAGAGAGATGGTCGCTGGGATTTGAGAGTTGGTCGCACGAGAGAGATGGAAGTTGAGTGTGAAGTAATCTCGTTGCCCGTCCTTTTTTTTAAGTGATCCCAGGGTTAGCGGCGCTAAGGGAAAAATCCGAAAACCCTCTGCCCATCGCTATGGCCTCGCTTTCCCAAAACGCAACTTTCAATTCCTCCTTAGCGCCGCTATGCTCATAGTGGCGCTAGTACCTGCTACTTCACATTTTTTTTAATATACACCTGCAAACACATGAAGCAAACGCATAATCATGTAAAAATTCCCAACACTTAAAATCGAGCAATCATTCCATTGTCGATAATCAGTGTTAAGAAAATTTACCTACATAATGAACCAAAAGAAAAATAGAGAAATGAAACTAAATGCAGAAAGATAAAGGGAGAGATACAATCGTACAGTGCACAGTGACTAGACCAGTCACTGTAAGTTTGGTGTTGCTGGCGGAGGGTTGAGGTGGTCAGGCCCTAAACATCGGCGAGCGTCTAACACCTCAAATCGTTCATTCCATTGGGCCTGAAGCAGTTCCATTGAGCTCGGCTTGGGAGGGACAGGTTGGTTGGAATGGCTTCCCTTCTCGACATGGTCCTTCACCGACCTCCTCGTGGATATTCGCACACACGCTTCTTAAATGATCTGATCCATTGCCACAATAGACATGCATTCTTCCACAGAATTTACCTGCGGCTCAGGTTGAGTCTCTCGGACGGATATGGTAAATTACTCGCCCAACACCGTCATGTTCAGCATCCCACTCTTGACATTGATCATCGTGTTCGTAGTCGCCATGAACGGTCATCCGAGAAGAATAGTGTGCCCCTTCCCACTTTCTTGTACTTCGCCTACATCAAGCACAATGAAGTCGACAGGGACAATCAACTTCCCAACATGAACAAGTACATCCTCCACAATTCCTTCGGGTTGACGGAGCGAGCGATCGGCCAACTGTAAGCGCATTCTGGTGGGCTTCAAATCTCCAAGCCCGAACATGTGATATACTGCAAGTGGCATGAGGTTTATGCCTGCTCCTAGATCGAGCATCCCCAAGGTCTCTTCCCCATTCCCGAAGGCCGTAGTGATCATGAAGCCTCCGGGGTCCTTTTCTTTCTTGGGCAGGTCGTACTGGAAGACACTCACTGCCTCGCATTTAATCACCTCATCGCTAGTCACTACCCGCTCATTATTCGTTGCTACTTCTTTGCAAAATCTGGCGTAGGCCGGGATTTTCTTCATCACGTCAGGAGGAGATAAATCAACATTGGCCTTAGCCAATATGATATGGAGATCACGCATCAGCTTACGGTCCTTCTCCTCCAAAAGTCGGCTCGGGAATGGAATCTTCGGTCTGTACGGGTTCGGAGACTTGTGCAAAGCCGGCTCAGTAGGTGGTATCACAGGAGCTTCTTCTATTCTCCCATGCTTATTTGGGCTCTCTTTTACTTCCTTCTCCTCTACGGGCATAATCACGGTTACTGAATTTGCATGCTCCGGCTGACTCGGCAATTTCTCTTTATTCAACTCAGTCTCGATGGTCCCGACCTGAGGGGCTAGCTGGCCTACTTGCGTCTTAAGACTCTTAATTGATGCATCTTGGTTTGTGATGAACTGAAGGATCTTGTCCAACTTATCGTCTTGATTTGACGAGTTAGATATGGACCCCTGGGCTTCTTGTTGTGGTTGATGTTGTTGTTGGTAGTTCAGACGAGGAATGAAGTTGGGATGGGGTTGTTGCTGCATGAAGTTTGGACGGGGTGGTTGGAGAGTGTTGTTGTTGTTGGACCACGAGAAGTGTGGGTGGTTTTTCCATCTGGGGTTATACGTGTTGGAGAAGGGGTCGTTGAGTTATCAGTTCTGATATCCTTGGAGGGCGCTAACGTCTGCATACTATTCTCCAAAGTCTTGGTCAAATGCTGATGGACACACCTTGGATCTATGCTCCTGAACTCCACATGCCCCGCATGTGTCTACCGCCATGGTCTGCACTGACTGGCCTCCTCTTGCATTCATTAGCCGCATTTTCTCTGTAAGCTCGGCTATCTGATGGGCCATCATGTCTCGTCCAGAAGATACCTCGTTGACCACAGTCCTCTTTCCTCGATTGCTCTTTTGAGATGAGTTAGCACTCATCGTCTCAAAAATTTCAAACATCTCTTCGACCGTCTTTGCACCGATGTCTCCCCCTGCAGCATTATCAACCATATATTGCATATTCTGATTGAGGGAGTCGTAGAAACAATTCATCAATATTCCCAGCGAAAGATTGTGATGAGGGCACTACCGCTGGAGATCCTTGAACCTCTCCCAAGCCTCGTGAAGAGGCTCACTCGGTAGTTGGGCAAACGAGACGATCTACGACCGGAGCTCCTGGGTCTTCTGATGGCAGTAGTACCTCCCAGTAAACTTCATGTACACTTCAGTTCAGGTAGTCAGAGATGCCGGTGCAAGCGTCATGAACCAGGCCTTGGCCCGGTCTTTCAATGTCTATGGGAAGCACCTCATCTTCAACTGATCCTCGTTCAGCCCGTTGAGAATAAAGGTATTGAGGACATTGTAAAATTCCTGGATGAAGTTAAGCGGGTCTTCACTTGGGAGCCCATGGAATGCCGGCAGCTGGTTGTAGTTAATCATTTTTCATCTCATAATTCCGTGCGGGATCCGGCAAACGAATGCATGAAGTGACTGGCCCGATAACTGGCTGGGCTAAGGTTCGGAGGGTGTTACGAGGCGGTTGTTGCTGTTGTTCACCCATGTCGAAGTTGTTGCCTTCAGACGGTTTTGGGGAATGATCGTCTCCTTCGTGAGATTCGAGAGTAAGCTCTTCCAGTAGCTCTTTCAGGTTCCGTTGAACGGCTTGTCGAAAGGCGATAGTAGACGACCACTCCTGGTACGCATACACAAAGACAAGAAACCATCACAAGCACCAAATAAACAAAGAATAAAAACTAAATTAAAAAAACGAAAATCAAGAACTATAAAATTAAGCAAAAGAAACAAAGAGAAACACTGAAACAAGAAAAATCACAAGAAATAAGAGAAACACTAGAAACAAAATGAATAGGCACACAAAATAAGTCCTAAACCTTCCCCGTCAACGGTGCTAATTTGTTGTAAGTATTTTTACCGGAGTTAAATCAAAGGATTCAAACACCGGGTCGTCTCTCAAGGAAGGTTGGCTGGATTATTTGTACGGATATTCGATCACAAGAAAAGAGAAAAGAAATTCCTAAACATTATAATTCAATTGTTTGGGTTTCAATTATTAACTATGAATTCTAAAGCAATGCAATACTAAAATTCAAGAGCACACAAATTAACTTGATTATAAATGAGTTAGGGAGTCGGGGACAATTATTTTTGGTTCTTGACTCAATTACCGGGCAATCAATTGCTCGGTTAAAGGGTTTGAATCGCCTATTCGTATGGAGGTTCACCTTTAATAACTTTTCGTAACAAGAAGGTGAACATAAACGAGCAACTCATCAAACCCTACAACACATAGACAATACAATAACGAACAAGTCTATTCCAAACGAGCCTAAATCGACTGACGTCTCCCCTTTCGGTTCTAAACGTTGATTGATTAGGTTATATTGGTGATCAATCAACTAACTCTAGAATTCGCACAACTCGCAAGGATTGAACAATTATCAAACACATAATTGAAAACGAACCGAAACAATCGTCCCCTATCCTTAACTTATGGAATTTAGCTACTCATCGCAATCTCAACACAAACATTCACAATAAAACTAGCCATCACATTCATTCACAAAATAAAAATGAGTGCTTACGATTATTACCAAATCCAATGTCGAAAAAAAACGACGAACAATCCAAATCCACAAGCTAGAGAATGAGTTTTTACACTCCAAAATCAAATCCAAGCATAAACTAAAAGAAATTAAAGATGTGTTATAGAGATGATAAAGTCTGAAAAACGAGGTCTGGAATGAATAAAATCCGTCCCCAATTCGATCCTTAAGCCTTCCTATTCGAAATTTTGAGAAAATAGCTTAAGTTACAAAACGGGGGTTACCGGCGCTAAGGGGTTAGCGCCGCTATGGCTGGAAAACTCGAGTTGTAGCCCCTCGCTATGATGCGTACTGCCGCTAGCTAAGCTGGGCTTAGCGGCGCTATGGCCATAGCGCCACTATGGCCTGGGCTGCTCCAAAAAAACTTGATATTTTGGGCTTGCGTGCTCTCGGCTGGTATTTCTCGGGCCTTGCCGAGCTAAAAACTCAGCCCTCGCATGGTCTGATCGCACGAACTAGTATAGAACTCCTGGGAACCGGAATGGAACATTTTTCCATCTCCAAGTCCTGAAAACCACCACAACCAAACGAACACTAAAACACGAGAAAATAGGAAGAAAAACCAAGAAAAACTAAACACACCTAAATCAAACCAAAACACGAGAAACAACTAGAAGGGACCGGAAATACCTAAGAAAAGACCTAAAACGGGGGAAACGACACACAAAATACCAACGACAATAGCAACAAAAATGGGACAAACATCTATCTTTAATTTCGGCCACGAATCTGATCATCTTCGGGTCTCTCTTCCTGTCGCGCTTAACCACGTGTAGTAGAGTTTCCTCTCGTGGTTTGCTTTCCTCATGATCATCAATCCCAAACTCAAGTAGAAATACCTCCTTACCCGTGCACTTATGTCCGGGCGTGAACCACTCATTGCACGTGAAGCATAACCCTTTCTCGCGCCTTCTTTAGATTTCCTCGTGAGTGAGGCGTCGCATTCCACTTGTCGTGTGTGTCCCTTCGCCAATCGGTTTGGCCTCGGCCCGTGGGGGCAACTCCTCGGCTGCGGCGCTCGCGCACCTCGTGTCCGTGCGCACGTCGCTCGGCTTCACCTTGTGGACCACCGTGAGGTGATCCTCGTGCAATCGAGCTGACTCCATTACCGCTGTGTTGACCTCGGCCTATCCAACCTCACTTCCGCCGCCAAATCGACTTTCAATCCTCCAACAAACGCTCCCACTAGCGCACTTTCGGGCTAATCTCGCACCTACTAGCAATTCGCTCAAACTCTTTTTGATAATCACGTAGACTACCAACTTGACCTATTCGGGAAAAAGATTCATCATAATCAAAATAATCACTAGAACCAAACCTCGTGATGAGCACTCTTTCAAAGTCCCTCCAACGCATGTGCTCGCCCCTGTTCTTGTGCAAGATCCATTGCCATCAAATGTTTGCTTCTCCATCAAGATGATAGGCAGCAATTTGAACTCGCTCATTCCTTGGCACATCGTTGATCTCAAAATACTGTGACGCCCGACTAAGCCACGCATCCGGATCCACTCCTGTGAACGTGGGCATGGTGAGCTTCGGTCACGCGTAAGCCCGCTCCTCATGGTGGCACCATTCGTCGTGGTGATGCGCTGCACGCTCTTCGTGCCGTCACCGATGGTCGCCGTAACGCCGGTCGTCGCCATGGTGGGTTGCGCTTGATGCGGGCGTTCCTCTCGAATGCCGGTCGTCCTCGCTTCGCTCGGTATCAGCACTACTCGACGCCATGGTGGATCGCTCCCCGTGACTCCTCCTCGACCGGTGTGTGATGCGCGTGAGCTGCCCGACAAGGTCGTGCACCATGAGCTCGATCTTCGCCAAGTTCTCGTTCGTCGTGTGTTGGCCATCACCAATGGTCTTCAACCTCTCCTCCAATGACTTGATTCTCTCACGGTTTGAGAACATGATTTTGTTTTTTAGGACTCTCGAACATATATATATATATATATATGTATATATATATATATATATATATATATATATATATATGATACTAACACTCGAAACTCACGAAAAAAAAGAGAAAATAGAAGAGAAATTTCGAACAAAAATTCGAAAAAAGAAGGGGAAAAAATCGAAAAAAGAAGAAAGATAAAATAGATAAAAACCACGATTGGACACTCTCAACGAAAGCACCAATGATGAGGGATCGTGATTCTTGCCTCGATTGTGAATAATCACGCACTAAGGGCCTTCGACTAAACACGATAGGTGTGACTTCAAGACGCACTAATGGCCTTCTCTTAGACATGGTTGTATGATAAACACGCACTAATGGCCTTGCTTAAACACACGAATGAACAAAACGTTCCTTTTCTATTAACCACTCAATCATGAAAATAATGATGAGAGTACATGAGTATTTATAGGTGCAAAATAAATCTAAGCCTAGTCTAATTAGATCTCCTAATTCATGCAAGAATATAAATCCTAAGGCAACTAAATCTCCTAACATCTTCTACTAATAAAATCTTAATATTACTAGAACTCATAAAAGCAACAATGAAAGAGAATCCTAATTAACTAGCAAGTCTTGATCTCCAAGATTTTTGATCCCCATGTCACCGCCTAGGACCCCTAGCCGCCTCATGCGTTGTGCGCCGCCTTCGAGTCATATTCCTCGTCGTGCACGGTAACTTGTGCGCGCGTCTAGCACGCCGCCTGCCTGTATGCCTCGCTTAGTCCTTCGCGGCTTAGGACTCCTGCGCCTGCTCCGCACTCTCACACCATTGCGCGTGCCCCGCCTTCGCCGACCTCTTCTCGCGCGTGGTGCCGCTCGCCCATGAGTCCTAGGCCTACACGGCATAGGCCTGCGCCCGCGTCCCTGCTACTCGCGTACCCCGTGCGCCCGTCGCCTTTGCCGCCTGATGCCCGCGCGTCCTAGCCACCTGCGTAGTTGACGAGCACGTCCCGTACCCCAGCGCCATCCTCGCCATAGACCGTTGCTTCGCGCGTGCTGCTAGTCTCCGCGCCCAATGCTCGCGCATCACCTTTCTGATGCGCGTCTGCCCATTCACAACCGTTCGTGACTACTTGCGCCGATCCCGTCCGCTCGTCGCATCCGTCCGCTGACCCACAACAATCGCTCGCGCGCGCTCGCCACCCATCCTCAACCCCTCGTGCGCCATTCCTTCGAACCTCCATGCGCCATGCGCGCCTTTTCCTCGCACAAGCTTTGCACCAATCACCTAGCTTTCCCGGCACTATGCATTCGACATCTCTTGTTGCGCGATCGTGCTCTCTTCCCACAACCCCTTGGCCAGTCTCTTCTAACAATTGGTCAATACTCTTCGATTTGCGGCTCTTCTGGCCCATTTTCGAACCAACTCTCGAGATCCTCCCAAGACTCATCCTCAGACTCACCAGGGTTGATGACCACTTCCGTATCACTGTTTTCCGGCGCTGTCTCACCGGAATAGAGCCTGGGGATGGTGAAACCGACCTGGAACGACGCTGTGCAGGGGAGCATCAGGTGGAGCTCGCGATTTCCAGCAAGGCTGAGCTCGGGAACGGCGGACTGAGCTGCTGCGCGTGCGAGGTTGTCGGAGCTTCGTCGGAGTTCGGAGAAGTTGCTGGAGCAAGCTGAAATGGAGCTGCGACGATGAGCTTGGTGGCTGCTCGCGGACTTGGACTCGAGCTGTACGTGGAAGTGGCTTTTCCGGTGATTAGGGTTTGGCTCGTCGCGAGTTCGACGGCGGCTCGCCGGAGAAGGTGAGGGTGGACGGATTTCTAGAGAAAATGGTGAAGTTCAAGCCATGGGTTCTTAAGTTATGGAGGTTCTTTTTCTCTTGAATACAAAATGATGAAATGAGGAAGGTGGTGAATAGTAGATCTTGAATTTTTTGAAGATATATCTTGTTACATGCTAAGACATTATGTGTATTTTGAGCTAGATCTTTAAAAGAATGGAAGTGTTTGGAACTAGACCTTGAAAATGAGAGTGTTTGTTTGGGGAAGAAGATGAATAGTAGAAAGTGTGCTATGGAAGAGAGGATGGAGTCTATTTATAGAGGAGTGTAGAAGACTACTTTTTTTTTTTCCAACGATATAGCGATCTCCATAAATAAAAACGACCAAAAAAGGTCAAAAAGTACAAGGGGAAAACCCCTAATCCGGCAAACATGAGAGGGCAGCACACAGGCTCCCTAAACATTACACAAGCATCAAACCGACCCCAACCCACACAACAAGAAGAACCTGAAGATTACAGAAGAACATTACACAGCACACAGCACGCTTAACAGATCCAAACATAGACCCACAGCCCAAATCAACAATATCAAATAAGAAACCTAGCAAACAAGGTAAAAAACTGACACAAGACCTATTCTACCTCATCTGCATCTCCATTAGCCATTACTGTTGATAGTTTTGAAGTCCTGCCAATCCATCAAAGCAGCTTTAATGATCCAGCTTTCAGCATGCCACTTTCCCTCAAAAACCCAAAGGTTTCTAGCTCTCCACAACCACCATAAGATGTAGGTGGAGAGTTGAATTCTGTCCTCACTAAAGTCATCATTCCCCATGGAGCTTACCCACCACCACCATTGCTTAAAAGACATCCTTTCCTCTTGCAATCTATTCCATGAAACAGGGGCAAGCTTCCAAACAGTTCTGGCTTTCCTACATAGAAAAAGGCAGTGCTCTTGAGTTTCTTCCTCCTCACCACAAACTCTGCAAATAGTATCTATATCCACTCCTCTGGTCTGCAAATTGGTATTCACTGGGAGAATATTTGAGAAGCATTGCCATACAAAGTGCTTCACTTTACCCATGACCTTCATCTTCCAACATCTAGCCCTAGCCTTCTTATTCCCACTAGCCATAGCACTAGATTCAGCCATATGCCTTTGCCCCAGCTTGACAGTCAGAAAATAGGAATAAGCTCTCTTAACAGAAAACCTCCCTTTAGCCAAGAAATTACACTGCCATTGGTCCTTAGCTCTGGGGTTAAGAGTTTTAATCCTCAAGATCTTCTCTGCATCATCTTCAGAAAAAAGAGCTTTGATGAGATTTATGTCCCATTGGGCTCCACCTGCCAGCACCAGATCCTTAACCCAGAAATAGTTCCCATCCACCTCCACTCTCAACTGGGGTTTCCTACAAAAAATATCTGGGACCCAGTTAGTTTCATTAAGTTTGGTACTCTGCCCATTCCTAATCACAATCTTCACTTGTTTTAGCAAATCAGGTAGAAGAGTGGCCCAAGAGTTCCAAAGCCAAGAAGCTCCCCCAGATTTCTTGCCATCAAAGATAGAGCAATCACTGAAATATCTGCTTTTCAGCACTCTGCACATCAATAAATCAGGCTGTTCAATGAGCCTCCACAGCTGCTTTAAGATCAAAGCCTTGTTGAACAATTGGATGTCCAGAAATCCCAATCCACCATCCTCCTTAGGCTTAGTCAGTTTTTCCCAAGATAGCCAGTGCACACCCTGTTTCTGGGAATCCCCTTTCCTCCACCAAAAATTGGCAACAGCCTTGCAGATGTCTTTACAGCACTTTACAGGAAGGATAAAACAAGACATTACAAATACAGGAAGAGCACAAAGCACAGACTTAACCAGTGTATCTTTACCTGCTGTGGATAGATAAGAGTACTTCCAGCTACATATCCTCTCCCTCATTGCATCTACTACAAACTGAAAGGTCTCAATTTTAGAAGCCCCAATCCCCAATGGTAATCCCAAGTACCTAGATGACCTCTTGACCACAACACCATGCAGAATGGAAGAAATAGCAATTCTCAGAGACTCAGAACAATTCTTGCTCAGAAACATAGAAGATTTATTCAAGTTCACCTTTTGCCCTGTGAAAATTTGGTACTTCTGGAGGATCTCTAGAAGCAATTCAGCATGGCCAGTATCAGCTTTACAGAAAATAAGGGAGTCATCCGCAAATAAAAGATGAGACAGCATAGGACCACCTCTATTCAATTTAACACCCCTGAAAAGCCCAGCATTAATCTTGGATTTCAGATAGGAAGAGAAAACTTCAGCTACTAGGATAAAGAGGTATGGTGACAAGGGGTCACCCTGCCTAATACCTCTAGATGAAGAGACATATCCACAAACACTGCCATTAAGATTAAAAGAAAAAGTAGGAGAGGCAATACAGCTAATCACCCACTTGACAAATTTTCCATGGAACCCCATTCTACACATGATCTTCCTGATACAATCCCACTCTACTCTGTCATAAGCTTTTTCCATGTCTAATTTGACAGCCATAAACACATTAGGCCCAGATTTATGTCTATGTAAGAAGTGAAATAGCTCATGGGCCAAAATAACATTATCCAACAAAGATCTCCCAGGAACAAAGGCAGTTTGTTCAGGGCCAATACACATCTCCAAACAGGGTTTCAGTCTCTCTGCAATCAACTTGGCAATGATTTTATACAGCACCCCACACAAACTAATGGGCCTGAAATTAGTTAAGGCTTCTGGAAACAAACACTTAGGAATCAGGGTAATAATAGTGTGCTTCCAGTTTTTTAACATATGCCCAGTTCTAAAGAAAGTACTCACAGCTCTACAGACATCATCTTTCACAATAGTCCAAAATTTTTGAAAGAAAACAGCAGACATACCATCATCACCCGGGGATTTTTCAGGAGCCATAGAGAAAACAATAGCCTTGATCTCCTCCTCAGACACTGCTTTGATCAGATCATTATTCATTGCATCAGATATAGAAACAGGAAGATGCTGGAGCAGCTCATCATCCCCACTTGACCCCTCAGATGTAAATAGTTTAGAATAGAATCCAGAAATGTGTCTCTCCAAGGCATCCTGAGTATCACTTGACCCCTCAAATGTGTCTCTTCTGCTATCTTCTCTTATGCATACCTTGTTAAAATATATTATTTCATTTTCGAACTAAGTTAGACTAAATCCGAAAAATTGTGGCAAATATTATAACCAACACTTAATTGAAAAAGATTGTAATATATATTATCTTTGAAGTTAAAAAACTATTAATTTTTAATTACATAAATATTTTTTCTTTTTCTTATATTTTATAATATTATAAATATTTTAATTATTATTTCTTATCTACTAATTTATATGAGATTTGTTTTGATAGTGTGAATCACAATATAATTTTTTTTAAAAAAAAAAAATTGTTTTGGAGCAATTATTGATAAAATCAAAAGATATTTTTGAACTCCTTGAATAGATAATTTTTGGTATATGGCTCATTACGAAATGAATAGAAGATAGTATTATTAATGTTGATATATCGATTTTATAAAAGTATAGTGCGTAGCCCGTGCAATGCACCTGTAAACAATATTAAATAATAATTATAAATTAAAGATGATAGTAAACAATATTAACTAATAATTATAAAATATATATGAGGGTAAACCATATTAATTTATAATTGTAATAAAGATGTGGAGTTAATATGTGACATAATTTATCGTATATCAGTTGTAAACAATATAGAATTATCTTGCATAAAAAAAACATAAAAAATGTATGTGTAAAATATTAAACACACCTAAAATATTATATAACGTATGTAAAGTATCTAAAATATTTTATATCATTATTGAAAGATGTAAATTCACCTAAAATTTTTCTAAACTATTTATAAATAAAACATGTCTAAAAGTATTTAATAAAATCTTGCATACAATATATTATTCAATTTCCAGAAGATGATGATAATTGTAAGTTGAATTTTAAAATCTACGTGAGTATTATTTTTTAGATCCGTGTACTATACAAATTATTCATTATGTTAATTTCCTATGAACTTCATATTGATTTATTGATTTTATTTATTTACATAAAAAGTTGTTCGTGTCATTTTATTTTACCATGTTTTCGCGGATATTTAAAAAAGTCGATTGCATTTATAAAATGATTTGGATATCAACATACAATTTATAATAGAGTTTTCAAAATTTTGTACTATTAACAAATAATATATTATCATTATTTTTTTTAAATGCACAATTATTGAGAATGAGAATTTAAAAATTATTATACCTTTTGATACCGAGTCTAGAAAAAACAATAGATTGGTAAACAAAGAATTGATAAACGTTATCAAGTTCATTATCACATGTTCCAAATAAAAAATTGTGATGATTAGTGGAAAATGATATTTGAAGAATAGGATTCAATATATTTTTTTAAAGGCATAAATATAAAGATCGACATTCTTAAAATTTTTATTACATTTTGAATTGAGATTTTATAAATATAAAGACTGAGATTTAATGTTCTTCGTTGTTTCTATGAAAAAATAAATAAAAATGAAAAATGCACACTTAATAGATATTAGATGGAATTTTTAAATAATAAAATGAATTAAAGCCCACAATTAAATGTATGATTTTTTAAAAAAATAACAAAACTTACTAATTATAAGTTGCATTAAATTCTTCTCCTATTTTTTTGCTATTATTTTTGTTAAATGGTAATCTTAGTATATATATAGATTATGATAGTTTTATGAATAAAATTTTTGCAACTGTTTTCTAAATTTATTTTGTACTTTTATAATTCAGTGTGCTTGCATATGTTTTGGTCTACATATGTCTGAATGCCCAATAAAATAGGAGAACCTATGATTCGTTATTAAGAATAAAGATTTGTTGGTTATTAGAGATAAATAGTTAATTTTTTACATAATGGAAAATTAGGTTTATAACTTTTGGAAAAACTAGAAAGATTGAGTTATTGATAGATCAAATGATTATAAACTAATCTTCTCCGATTAAATAATTTTCTTAAGATAAGAGAAAAAATATTTTGGTATATAGTTGGTTATCAAATGAATAAGAAATCACCGTGATTTGTTATTAATATTGATAAATAAGATTCACTTGTAACATTTTAGTAAATATCATAATAAAATTTTCTATAATTGATTGCCAATCGCGCATATTCAAAAAATATTTAAAAAAAAGGAAATGTACTTAATATACATTTTTTTAAGACATGTTGTATTGTTGATTACCAAAAGAATAAGAAATTGCAGTGATTAATATGCGAAAGAATTTTTATTGCGATATTTATTACAAAATAATGTCGAAATCGATACCGTTTTATTTATATAGAAAGTCGTAACATAATCAGATTACACGATTTACAACACATATGTATAATTTAATTTTCAGTATTTAAAATATTAAAGTAATTTTTATTATATTTCTTTTAATAGTAAGACAACTTATTTAATTACAAATTCAAAGTTACTATTTAAGACCATCAACCTCTTCAATATATATCGATTTGTGGCTTGTAAAAATATATCTTGATAATATTTTTGTAACGTTACAGTTTGATGAAAAAATAAAAAGAATTAAAATAAAATGCAATTATAATCACACAAATATGTCTTCACAATGCACATA
>CACSLK010012206.1:13674415-13696622 GCA_902706635.1 Striga hermonthica
ACCGCGACACCAGCAGCGGCCTTCAACAATCTCCTCCATCAACGTCCAATCTCAGCTTGCGGGACCCATCGAGTTCCGTCGAAGAGCCTATCGTGATCGTTGAGTTCCGTCAAATTCCGTCGGAGCGTTAAACGAAGCCGACGAATTTCGGACGCCGAGCCGCCATTGTCGCCACCTTCACCGCGATCAGTTGCAGGCCACCGTCGACCCGTCTTCTGTGCTCGCCGCCGTCCGTCGCTGCTCCTGCTCGTGAGCCCAAGTGCAAGCGCTGCCCCGCTGCTGCCCCGCGTGCACTCGCCGTTCGTCCCTTTCGTTGTTCGTTCTTCGTATCCCCGTCCTGAGAACGGTACCCAAATTAACCCCTCGACTTAATTATTTAGTGCGTGTTTATGTGTTAGTACTCGTATGTGTGTTTCGTTGTTGATCGTATGATATTCGAATTAATTACGTGCGTTCGGAATGCTTTCGTGTGTAATTAGGATATATTGTTAATATTGGGTATCAAAGTGATTGCCGTCACTTTGAAAATTATCGAACTGAGTTTCGGGTAGTATTTTATGTGGAAGTGCTATGGATTATTGGACTTAGGATCGTCCTTGACGCAACGCCTTTGGCCTCGCGTAGTTTCGATGTGTATTGAATTAGTTATGAATTTTTGAAAAACGTGCTGCAGCCGGTTTTTGTTAAAATCACTATAAATCGTGTGTTTACCCAAAAATTCTGATTTTTGGATATGTTGTAATGTTGGAATTGTAGTACTTGTGATTAAAATTTGAGAATTTTATATGGCCTGTAGCCTTGTCAAAACTCGAAAACTAATTCTGGGCTGTTTCGTAATAAATTCATATAAAATCGAGTTCCTGTCCGATTTTGCTAATTTTTGAATATGATTTTTTTATCCAGATTATCTTGCTTCTGTAAAAATTTAAGATTTAAATTCGAGCTGTAGCTATTTTAAATGATTTAATTTGATTTCTGGTCAGATTTTGAGTAAAATATTTAAAATAGTTAGAAGCATGTTAAATGGTTTTCCTTTGGTGAAAATATGTATTTTTCAGCCCTTAACACTTAGTAAAAATTTAAATTGAAATAACCAAGTCCAACTCCCCTTATCCCTATTCTTATAAAATTTGAACTAGCCTTTTTAACCGTTTTGACCCGTTTTGTGTCGAACATTTATTGCCTGCCTTTATGTGATCTATTAATTGATTTGGTAATTAATTGGTCGAGTCTAAGAGTCGTCCTAATATTCCAACTCCACAACTTCCACGAGTTCCTTAGTCGATGTTATTCGACTAAGCATAATTCTCGTTATCTGTGCAAGAGTCGAGATAGTTGCTTATGGGACTGTCTTGACTTATGTAGGTGTCTGAAGAGCAGTGTCTCGACCACCTACGACATTCTGACTAATTGCTTTATCAACCGATACCAGGTGGGTTGTAATTGTAAAATTTTTATGTCTTAAATGTTATTACTGTTTTAATTGTGGTATGATCAAAGTATGCATGTGAATCATGTAGTCTTCGATGTGAGCTGTATCGGCCATCGAATGGTTATCCCCGTAACTATAGAACAACTCCGATGGGGTAATCTCCTCTTTACGTCCTTGCAAAGGACACGTCGCTTGAGACCAGGGTTGTGCTCGGTCAGCGATAAGTACCCTGATGTAAGTCCGATGGCGAGGCCGGGCCTTCGGGGGAGACTCCTACTGGCTGGACACTCGTTGTAAGACCAGAAGGCCGAGGGCCGTGGCTTTCGATATATAGTCGGCAGTAGTCTATTGATATAGGTGTGCACATGAGAACGGACTTGGGATAGGAGGTTGGGATAACTAATTATTTACGTATACATGCTGAGACCATACCTTTCGATTATTGATTACTGGTTATTATTGAGATTAACATTTATTGCATAGTGGTGAGCACTACTTTTCCTCTTGTGCTCATCCCCACCTGCTCTTTACCGATGCAGGTTAAGTGACAGCCGGGTGACGAGGAAGAGACGAGTTGGGTCGGTCTAATTACTTATGCATTTTATTGCTTCCGTTGAACTTGAATAAGTTTGTTGCACGTTATGTATTTGTGCAAACTATTTTCGAACCTTGTGTGTTGGTTTTGAAACTTATGAACCTTTGTGGTTTTGTGATTGATGTTTGGTTAATTATTTCATGAGTTTATGTTGGTTAATGAAAATCGATTGTGAAAACCAGGTAATGAATCCCCGTAGGCCCAGATAAGACTTGGGATATGAAAAATATTAGTTAACACCCACTAAGTTTTCGAAAATGATTTTGAAAATTCTATACTGGTTTTTGGAATATTCGAAATTTCTGTAAAATCAAAGTGGGGTGTTACAGCCGCCCACTCCAACTCCGCAATGGATACTACCGGAGCGGGACCGAGCCGCAACCCCGATGTCCGCACCAAGGGAATGGACGAGAACGAAGAAGAAACTGAGGCTGAACAGCAATCCCCCGCGTGACCGTCTGCCTCTGTCTTGTCATTTGTATGCGTGTCTTGAAAACAATTGTGTCGTTCTTGGTGTTGAACAAAACTCTTTTCTTTGTTTTCAACGTTTGAATGGTTGCCTGTTTTGACCCGGGGATGGTTTATTCCCTGTAGGGTTGGTATTTTTGGATTTTCTTTTAACTGTTTGCGGGGAATGGGAAGTGTGTTTTTCACCTTCTTTCTATGAATGATGTTTTTGAGCTCGTTTCACCTCTGTTGGGCGAGGTTTTGTCGCCCAATCATTTTAACACTCTTGGGCCTTCATGTTTCTTACCGGACAACCTTAAAGGGTCTGGTCGCCTACCCTCTTTTGGGCTATTTTATTTTTTTCCGGACGACCTTAATGGTCCGGTTATTACCCTGCTTGGGGTCTTTTGTTCGGACGACCTTAAGTGGTCCGGTTATTACCCTACTTGGGGTCTTTTTATTTTTGACCGGACGACCTTAAGTGGTCCGGTTATTACCCTACTTGGGGTCTTTTTATTTTAGACCGGACCACCTTAAGTGGTCCGGTTATTACCCTACTTGGGGTCTTTTTATTTTAGACCAGACGACCTTATGTGGTCCAGTTATTACCCTACTTGGGGTCTTTTTATTACGATAAAAGTAGAACGCTTTATTGATAATATTTTTTCGAGTACATTGAATTCCAGTGGTACATTAGTGGGGTTCCATCTAAATATTTCAAACGATAGGCCCCATTCCTGAGCACGGTGTCAACTTGATATGGTCCTTCCCGTTTCGGTTTTAGGGGACCCGGATCCGGCCCCGTCGCTCATTTCAACACGAGATCACCCAGTTGGTAGAGCCGAGACTTGACTCTGGTGTTAAAATGTCTTACGGTCACCCGTTAATATGTTGCATTCTTCAGTTCGGCGTGCGTCCGTGATTCTTCTATTAGGTCCAAACCTGTCCGTAACCCTTCGTTGTTCACTTCCTCTTTAAAGTTTTTTTTACTCGATACGTTTCTGACCCAATCTCGACCGGTACCATTGCCTTCGAACCGCACGCTAATGAAAACGGCATTTCTCCAGTTGCAGATTTCGCCGTGGTCCGATATGACCACAGGACGCTCGGGAGCTCTTCGGGCTAGGCCTCTTTCGAGCTTTCCAATCGTATATTCAACCCTTGCTTGATGATTTTGTTGATGGCCTCCACCTGTCCGTTCGACTGCGGATTGTAGGGAGTGGAGAAGTGGTGGCAGATCCCCAATTCTTCGCATAATGTGTCTAATCTCTTTCCTTCGAATTGTCGTCTGTTATCGGTTACCACAGAGCGTGGAATACCGAAACGGCAGACGATTGAATTCCATAAAAAATAGATCATCTTCTACTTGGTTATCGTAGCCAAGGGTTCGGCTTTCGCCCATTTGGTGAAATAGTCGACCGCGAAGACCGCATACTTGACCCTTCTTTGCCCGTCGGTAGGGGCCCAATCAGGTCTATCCCCCATTTAGCGAATGGTCAGGGACTGAAGACCGAAGTGAGTGGATGGGCCGGCTACTTCTGATTTGGTGCGAATGTTTGGCATTTGGCACATCGTCTGACCAGATTGAACGAATCCTTTTTCAACGTGGGCCAATAGTATCCCTGCCGCAGTATTTTATGCGCCAACGCTCGTCCACCCGAATGATTCCCACACACTCCTTCGTGGACCTCTCTCATGACTTGTTCAGTTTCTTCAGTATCTATACATTTGAGCAGAGGATTCAAATAAACCCTTTTGAGAGCTCCCCTGTTTCCATGTACGAACGAATTGGATCCGTCCACCCGGGAGTTTTCTCCTTTGTTGACTCCCCAATCATCATGACCCGTTCAGCTTGAACGGCCGGTCTTTCTTGATGCCGCGTGTAGACGTATTCGATATCGTCAGTTCCTCGGCTTGATGTCCATCATGCCAGTGCGTCTGCTTGAGAGTTTTCGGACCGTGGGATGTGTTCGAATTGGATATTTGCTCGTGACATCTTCTTGTGAGCCAAGTTCAAGTACGGCACCCATCGAGATTTCTTTGTCTCGAACTCGCCCGAGATTTGCTTCACTAGCAACATTGAGTCCGAGTACACCTTTAACCTTGTTATGCTAATTGAGTGAGCCAAGTCCAAGTCGGACAGTAGCACATCGTACTCGGACTCGTTATTGGTGGCGGGAAATAAATATCGAACCAAATGGCAGTATAGCTTTCTTTGAGGGCTAACGATTACGACTCCTCCTCCAGATCCGTCGGTCGTGCCCGATCCGTCTATATACATCTCCCACGTTTCTGTAGTTTGGACTGGCTCGGCCCCCGTCGTGAATTCGGCTACGAAGTCAGATAGCGCTTGGCCTTTTATCGCCGTCCGGGTTTTGTATTGTAGGTCGAACTGCCCGAGCTCGACAGCCCACTTGATCATTTGTCCCGACGTATCCGGTTTGTGGAGGATTTGTCGTATTGGGTAAGCGGACAGGACGGTCACCTGATGTTCAAGCAAATATGGCCTGAGTTTTCTTGAAGCTGTTACCAGGGCGAAAATCAACTTCTCGATCGGCGGGTATCGGACTTCAGCTTCGTGTAACGCCTTGCTTATGTAAAAGATCGGATGTTGGCTCGAATCTTCCTCCCGAACGAGTACGACGCTTATTGCAGTCAGATTTATTCCTAAATATAGATATAACGTCTCTCATGGGATCGACTTCTGTAGGACGGGTGGCCGGACGAGTGACTCCTTGATATAGTCCAATGCATTTTGGCACTCGTCCGTCCATTTGAACTTTTTGTTCTTTTTAATCGCCTCGAAAAAGGGCTTACATTTGTCTGTAGACTTTGATATGAATCGATTCAAAGCGGCTAATCTACCCGTTAGGCTTTGTGTTTCCCTTATCGATCTAGGGGGTTTTAGTTCGAGTATTGCTTTAATCTTGTCGGGGTTTGCTTCAATTCCCCTTCGACTAACAATGTATCCTAAAACTTACCCGACCCTACTCCGAACGTACACTTTTTAGGGGTTTAACACCATAGAGTAATCGCGCAAAATAGCAAACATTTCATTGAGATGGGATACATGATCGTTCGCATAAATAGACTTAACAAGCATATATCATCTACATAAACTTCCATGGTTCGTCCGATCAAGTTGTCAAACATCTTGTTAACGAGCTTTTGATAGGTAGCGCCTGCGTTCTTCAAACCGAACAACATCATGGTGTAGCAATAAAGCCCCCTTGCCGAATAGAAAGAAGTATGCTCCTCGTCATCCGGATCCATGGGGATATGATGGTATCCCGAATAGGCATCCATAAAACTCATGAGCTCGTGACCGGACGTAGCGTCCACTATGTAGTGGATGCTGGGCAACGGATAGCTATCCTTAGGGCAGGCCCGATTGAGGTTGCTGAAGTCGATGCACAGCCGCCATGTCCCATTATTCTTCTTCACCAACACCGGATTAGACACCCAAACTGGGTATTTGACTTCACAGACGAACCGGTTGTCGATTAGCTTTATTAGTTCCCCTTCAAGTGATCCTTGTCGGTCTGATCCCAACTTTCTTCTTTTCTGCACGATCGGATTTATTGTCCGGTCGATCCGAAGACTGTGACATGCCAGGTTTGGATCGATCCCTGTCATATCTTCGTGTGTCCAGGCGAATACATCTGCATATTCGATTAAAAAAGCAATTAACATAGACCGGATGGGATCACCCAAGTTCCGTCCGATGCGCAATGGTTTGGTGCAGGCGGGTTCGTCCAGATAAATTACCTCTGTATCTTCGCTGGGTTCGGCGCGTTCGGAATTCTTTCCTTTGAATTGATCTCTGGGGTCTAATTCATCTTTCTCTTCGATCGGCTCTTTCCCGAGTCGTCGGCCCCGATCGACTGTTCGATCTCTTTCATCGAATGAGTCATTCTCCTCTCGGACGACTTTCTGGCCTCCTTCTTCGTTTGGGTCGGAATGACCGATTTCCGATCCTTCCACAGCTTTCTTGGCCTGTTCATCGTTTGTGGGTGACGGTACAGTCGTGATTGATGGTGTGGATAACAGACATTCGTTCTCTTCTTCTGGGCTTTCGAACAGCTCTTCCCTCTATCTCTTTCTTATGTTTGGATGTCCCCCGGTCGGTCTGCCTTTTGATTGTTCGGACGGGGTTTCTTCATCTTGCTTTGCCGACTGCTCCGGCTCACCACTCGGTTCAATTATCTGCTTGCCTTCTTCCCTTGTCATCATGACCGAGTGTATCTCGAGTGATAGGATTGCCATGATGCATTCTCTTGCTTCCCTTTGGTTGCCGTAATGGACTCCCGTCCCGTTCTCCGTTGGAAATTTGATTGAGTGGTGAAAGATTGACACGACCGCCTTCAACTTGTATAAGGCCGTTCGTCCAAGGATGGCGTTGTACTCACTGGTCGTTTTTACCACCTTGAAAGTCTCCATGATTCTGCGGTCGTTCGCTCCTGGTCCTCCTAGCTCGATTGGTAACGTGATCTCCCCTTCGGGTATGGTAGCCTGTCCGTTGAATTCCATTATGCGGTCGTTGCACGGGCGTAGTTCACTTCGGTCTATTCCCATTTTGAGAAAGGCGGTCCAGTATAAGATGCTCGAATACGCTCCAGTGTCCACCATGATTCGGTGGACGGGGATACGAAAGATTGAGACTGTAATCACAAGTGCGTGCGAGTGTGGATTGTCGAACGGGAATGAGTCCTCATCTGAAAACATTATCAGGTTCGTGGGCATGGGTGCGTGCTGTCGGACCTCCGTCCGGCTAACTTGGTATCCTGTACTGTACGCCAGTCGGACGTACGCTTTGACCTGTCTTCTCGACATATTTGAACTTTCACGCTCGTATTGACTCTTGTTGGTGGTCCGCTCCATCGGATTAAGATGTGGACCGACTGCTCCTCGTCGAGCGGACACGGTTTACTTTCTCCGGCTTCCACCGGATGCACTTGTTTCGCCTCACTACTCTTGACTGATCGTCAAGATCTCCTTGGGGTGTTCGTTCGTTCTTCTTGGATTCGACCCAAAGTCAAGTTCGTCTTCTGGATTCATCCGGTCGTCATTTCTTGGTCTCTTGTTGCCTCTAGCCATCTTGGTGAACCTTCTCACCTGCGGATCATCAATTAGTTTCAAAAGGGCGGATATTAGATTCTGACATTGGTCGGTATTGTGGCTGTGGGATTTGTGATAAACGCAATATCGACTCTTGTCTAGATTCTCCTCATCGGCCCTTATTGGTTTCGGGTCCGGAATGATTCCCTTGTTTTTTAACTCTTCGTACACGACAGCCGCCCCCGCCGAGTACACTCCTTGATAGCTGTTCGTTAGCTCCTCATGATGTTTCCTCTGCATGGCTCGGAATTGGGCAGCCCTTTCATCCTTCACAAACTCCTTGTTCGGTCAGGACTCCTTGGTTTTTGTAGGCGGTTCGTTCGTTGCTCCGAATTACGGGACGGACATGTTTTCTTCTGCCATGATGTGCTTCTGAGCTTTCACCAAAAATTTGTGATACGTTTGAGGTTTATTCTGGCAGAGGGTCCACTTGAACATGGAATTTGGTCTTAATCCCGAATATGCTGAAACGAGCATGGTCTCCTGGTGGCACGGTTCCATATTCTGCACCCGTTAGTTGAAACGGGTGACATAGTCCTTCAAACTTTCGTCTGTTTCTTGCACAATGTGGGTGATTGATTCTTTAGGAATTCTGCATGCCTGAGATCCGATGAAGTGGGTTCTGAACATCAACTTCAGTTGCAGCCAGTCATAAACTGAATGTGGGGTGAGTGAACGGTACCATCGTTGGGTGCCCTTTCCCCTAAAGTGAGGGAAAACATTCTGCAGCGCAGGGTGTCCGGCGCTCTATGCAAGTCCATCCAAGACGTATACAATCCCAGATGTGTGTCCGGGTCAGATGCTCCATCATAGAATCCGATTTGTGGGATCTTGATCTTCTCGGGCAACTGTTCCTGCAAAATATCAAATGTTAAGGGTGATTCAGATTCGGCTGGGATGGCTTTAGTTCGTTCCCTGGATGTTGTCGTGGTACGCTTGAGGGGAACTTCCGTTTGATCCTATCCGGTTGAAGAGATTCGTCTTTGGGCCGAATGCTGAGCTTCAAGTTCGGCTATTCTTCTTCGGAGTTTCCTCATTTCGTCTTCTTCAGCTTGGGTTGTTCGCTTTCTGAGCAACATTTTCCTTAAGTCGTCATCGGCCACGTTCTTCCCAGTCGTTTGAAGACCAACCGGGTGGTGTTGTGGGTACGAGTGTCCGCGACCGAGTGACTGTCATCCGTCTGTTCGTTTTCTGTTCGGGTGATAGATTTCTCCTTCGTACTTTCGATGGTGTTGCCACGCGATCGGGAGGTCTCTTCGTGAACTTCCGGCCCCTTGTTTTTTAGAGTGTTGGTTTGGTCTATCTTGGCCGGAGTTTTGGGTGCTTGAGATGTTGAAGGCCGGATTTGCGTTATGAGATTTGATATTGCCTTGATAAAGTTCGGGTCTTTGAAAAAGGTTGAGTAGTCTGTTGTGGTTTGTTGGTTGCGCCGGTCATCCCCTTTCTCCGGTTCATCACGGCAGCGGTTTTGGCTTGACGACGATGTTGTTGTTTTTGACATGCTGGAGTGGCTCTTCCTCTAGCGCCAATTGTTGATGTATGAAATATGACCAACAATATGTTCGAACTGTACACTGTGATGTATACTCTGTTCGGTCTGCACGAATAGAGTTTTGTGTGTAATTCGGTACAACTTTTAGTTCTGAATGTATTTGCTATCTGTGACTTATAAATTAATTAATGAGAGCATTTACTCATTGCATTAAATGTTGTCCTCTCCTCCCTTATATAGGAAGTTTAGGGACCTTGTACATTTCCCTCTTGGGGATTTTTCTACATTTTATTATCTAAGATTTTCTAAGATATTAGTCATTCCATATTAAATGTTAATTGTACTTCACAATCTAATTCCAATGTCAATGACCCGTCCAGATCGCACCGCGTGTCCCAGCTTTTCCCTCACCATCAGATGGTTGATTTGGAGATATTTTCGCATTAAATGCGCATGGTACGGCCGATTTGGGTAATGATTAGGATATATTTTGCTCGTTTACTCCTACCCGTTTGGCGAGTGACCTGTCTTGGTTGCGTCCGGTTTGTTTCTTCCACATGTACACAAATTTGTCACATGTTTACCCTTGTAACCATCTGTTCGGTTTATACCCGCACAATTAGTACTTAAGTTCTTTATAGAGAGTACTTAAAATAGATTAATTAATACTAGGTCTAGCATGCATTCCTAGAATTCAATAATTCTATAATTTTCTGCATATTATTGATTGAAATATTTTGAGTGGGATAGGTTGCAATACCACCATTTGGAATTAATGTACTTAGTGCAAACAGTTTGTCATTGTCCAACTATGTCCACTGTGAAAATGAACAACATAACACCCAACTCCTCCAGATACCACTCAACAAAATATCGGTCTGTTTCCTACTCCAAGTGTACAATGACTCGATTATGGATATAATGAAAAATCATGACAACATAGTGTGAGGTAAAACTATTTTTATTTAAAAACTCAAAAAAAAAAAAAAAATGTTATGTAAGTAATTTTCTTAAGGAAGGAAAAAAATCATTGTAGCATCTCATAATAGACACAAACACTCATACACATATGAACTTAATAAATAAAAAGATTACAACTTATTTTATTCACGATTCATAATACTATTACAAATTTATTTGCAAAAATGAGAAGAAGGTGATAAACGATGTTTTTTGCTCTCTCCAAATCTTGTAGTTATAAAGGTATGGAACCCAAATGTTGATTTTTCATTGGCTGGAGGTAGTAGATCTTCTTGGGTCCGCTTCTTTAATTATTGCTCCACTAGTGGTTGTTTCTAGCTATTATTCACATGGTTCAATATTCCCGACGCCCAGACTTGCTGACTCGGATTTTTCGTTCATTTCTCGTGGAAAAAATTCTTCATATTTTTATTCTTGTTCCACTATTTTCTTAGTGTGTATTAAGTCTATTCCAACTGTATATTTTTAAGATGAAAAGATATAGGACATGTATGAGTGGGGTTGTTAGTGGTTATCTTGAAGGCTTTCTGGTCAGGAATCTTCAGTGTATGCATTTTTCACTCACACCCCTCTGAATCACAGACTACATGGACTAATATCTTGTCATTTTTTTTCAACTTCACACTTCTTTTGGATTTAATAGCATGTGAGTGCCCCACTTTCTTAAACTCTTCTCTAGTACCAAAGACCATTCCTAGTGCAAATGTTGGATCATGGATATTGCTAGGATTAAACACAATTTCCCTATTCTCAATTGTTTAATTATTTAAACAATACTCATCAAAATCAAGTGGAGCTTCAACCAAATCTTCTTCCCCACTAACAGACTCTGGTTCAATTTCTAAATCCACATATTTGTCTACATTGTGATCAAAGTCTACATCACCACTCCCACCACCACTTTCTGACCTAAGATCAAAGTCATTGGCCTTGTTTGGTAATCAGCAATTAGCTGCTAGCTAATTGTATTAGTTGTTTTGATCAGCGGATTGTGTTAGCTGTTTTGACCAGCGGATAGTGTTAGAGATTTATAAAAGAATGTTTGGTAAAATTTATTATTTTTAATTAGTTGTTAACATATAAAATTAATTATAAAAATAAAACAAAAATTTCATATTTTTGTCTTCATATAATCTCATAATCCAAAAACTTTTAAATTTTTAATACTATTACACATTTTAAAAAATAGTAATACAACTTGAGTACAATTATGTATTCAAATTATAATAAGCCCCAGTTTGCTTTATGAAATATCACTTTTGTATGGTCGGAGGCCAATCACCACTAATTTCACCCAAAGGAATAATGCAAACAAAAGAGTAATACAACTTGAGTACATTTATGTATTCAAATTATAATAAGCCCCAGTTTGCTTTATGAAATATCATTTTTGTATGGTTGGGGGCCAATCACCACTAATTTCACCCAAAAGAATAATGCAAACAATTCAACCATTCTCAACAAAGTCGGTCATCACGTCATGCAAAAATGCAAAAAGCTAATTACAAACGCTCCTAAGACTAGCTTTTTGTATTTGGCGGTTTGGGAGCAAAAAGGTAATTGAAAATGCTACCTTATCAAACAACATTTTCAGCTGATTGAAGAAGTCAAACAAGCCAAATGTTCAAAAAGCTAATTTTTAGTTCAAAACGTTGTTTTCCAAACGCAGCCATCGTCTATAGTTTCATTACCCTCATCATCCCCATCATTATCACACATCACCCTATCAGATACCTCAGCACCCCCATTAACATTTTTTTCACTACTCTTATTAACATTCTTTTCACAACCCTCATTATCTGTTGTTTCTATCATTTCACTCTCACTTGCTTCACTGCTCTCTGATTCAATCTCATTTTTTTTCTCCAATTCTACCCAACCACCTTCATCATATTTAAAAGTAGGCACAAATTGACACTAATCTATCAAGTCAATGTGAATTTCCATCAGTTTATTAGAAAATTGACATTTAGCCCAACTACACAAAGGTGCATCATCGCCAAGCTCGAGCAAACCTGTCTTGAACAATTCCGAGAACTTGATCCCGTATGGAGCCATGGTCCTTCGCAATTTAGCTCGTTTAGTGACTCACGATCGTTTCCATTCCTACATGCTAAGTAGGATGGCTGAACCCATACTCAACGTTGGAGCAATACCTCCTTCTTAAACAGTCTTCACAGTCAACAGTGAGGGGAGCAACCCGGTCCTATTCGGTTTGCGTGAATACAATACATGTTCATCTAAATGTTATACCCAAGTTGAAATATTACATTCTATTTCCTATACAACCAAATAGCTTGTGAAGACAATCCAATGTATCAATACCCAGTCTTGCTTCTCTATCAAGTCAAATACCATACCAGAATCTCAATATAATACCCAAATGGAAAATGCACAAATTGATATCCACACTAAAGATTGACACTTAAGCGATCTCTACTTTCTATGGAACCAAACCCAAATCAATCAAACAACAACAAACAAATCAAATAACAAAAAAAAAAAAAAAAGATTCAAATGAGCACACCAAAAAGCAATGGTAAAATCTATAAATGTATTTTCAATAAAATTAGGGGTTTTCACCACATTAGTGTTAGAAATTAGGGTTAAGAATAAAATCCTAATTTGTCTTCAAAATTAGAGTTTACAAAAGAACCCTAATTTGTATGCAGAATTGAGTTTGCAAAAGAACCCTAATTTGTATATCCCAAGCAGAAGCTCTTCCTATAGTTTGCCTTTGATCAACAATCTCCATCTCATCTGCCCATGAATTAGTATTGACTAAGGTTTAGGCTGGCCTTTGGAACCGATGTTGACTCCCTCTATACTCAATTCTATGTCGATGGAGGCCTTTGTCGTGATACCCGTAAAAGAAGATTAGGGAAAGGAGCGATGTCACGACTGTCAGAAAATCACTACTTTTGGTAAGGTTAGGCACGACTCTACGGAAGAGAATAGGCTACAGATCAGCCGTTCATCCAAATCTTTTTTCACAAATAACTTCCTCAGGATTATCGGCTTTCATCAATGGGGAAGGACAAGTAGTAATAACAGGCTCTTAAGTAGTGTAAGGACTGGGGTCCGGACGATCTATTACGAGAAGGAAAGAAAGAAGAAATTATGATTGCAAAAGAATTTTATATCTTCAAAATTAGGCTTTGCAAAGAATCCTACTTCATTTTAATGTACGGATTTCAAATTCTAATTTCATTTCAATTGCATGAATTTCAAAATATGAACCCTTTTCATCTCGAATTTAGGGTTTATAAAAAAATGAAGATTCTATTCCACGAATCATGTTTTCCATAAACAAAAAAATTCAATAAAAAATATAACACTGATCGTGTGTGTGTGTGTGTGTGTGTGTGTTGGAGGGGNGGGGGGGGGGGGGGGGGGTCATTCTGCATACGAATCTTCTCTCGGATGAACACCTTTTAAGGAATCATTTGAATTCCTTTTTCTCAGGTTCTGAGATTTCGATATCGTTTGGCTATGGATTTGAGAACAATTTGATATTTTTTGAGTTTTCAAGAGAATAAAATGTTTCTGCCTCTAAATCTAAAATTGATTTAGGTACATGTAACAAATTTGGCCTTTTCATTTTCCCTCTAATCCACGTGTGGACACGTGGATTTTTTTTTTTCGTTTAATTTAAGGCTAACATTTGTCAACCGAGTACATGATGTGCGCTTTCAGCATGGCTACTCATGATGATGGTGATGTTAGCCTTGACGGGCAAGTGGTGGCCAAGAAGGAGACTTTTCGGTATTTAGGATCGATGCTTCAAAAGGATGGCGACATTGATGAAGATGTTAGGCATAGAATTGCAGCCGGTTGGTTGAAATGGCGTCAAGCTTCGGGCATTCTGTGATAAGAGGGTGCCACAAAAGCTAAAAGGTAAATTCTATAGGACGACGATTTGCCCGGCGATGCTGTACGGTGCTGAATGTTGGCCTACAAAAAGGCAACATGTCCAACAACTAAGTGTAGCAGAGATGCGGATGTTGCGTTGGTTTTGCGGGCATACAAGAAGAGATAGAATCCGAAATGAAGATATTCCTGATGGGGTCGGGGTGGCCCCAATTGAGGAGAAATTGGTTCAACATCGGCTGAGGTGGTTCGGACATGTCCAACGGAGGCCTCCTGATGCACCGGTGCGCAGGGGAGTTCTACAGCGGGCCGATGTTGTTAAGAGAGGTAGAGGTCGGCCTAAACTCACTTGGGAAGAGTCGGTTCAGAGAGACCTTAAAGATTGGAATATCTCTAAGGATTTAGCGGTGAATAGGAGCGCTTGGAGACTAGCGATCAACGTGCCGGAACCGTGACTCTTGCTCCTTTCTCTTTTGCTCCAATCTTTTTTTTTTTTTTTACTACTATTTCTATTGGGTTTCATCTCTAGCCTACCCCAACTTGTTTGGGACTAAAAGGCTTTGTTGTTGTTGTTGTTGGTGCCACTCTGGCTCCACGTAGACTTAAAGGAGCCGTTAAATCCTATCACGTGCATGTCATGTGCGTGTCACCTGTGTGTCACGTGTGTGTATTCGCTCATTTAATGAATTTTCTGCGAGTCGGGGATGCTTTTGTAACCTCTGTTCAAAATATAGAGGACTAAATTCAAATCGTCTATTCGTAGAGGACTAAAATGTTCAGAGGAGCAAACATGACGAATAATGCAATTTTCTGTACTTTTTACTGTGTGCATTTTTCAACTAAGAAATCAATTAATATCAAGACAAACAACGTACGCAAACAATTCAGTGAGTTCTATTATGTAGTTTGTATCTTGAGCTATAGCAATCGTTTGTTTGCAGGTCTTCATTCAATTAATCACGGTGAAAACCATAAGTATTATTCAACAGGGTAACAATGTATAAAGGAAGTAACTAAAGTCATATTAGGAGCAAATTGTGTTATTTTTTATTAGGAAATAGACACTAAAATGTCTAGTATTTGTCGACTAAATAAATTTGTGTGTTAAAAGCTGAGGCATTTTGCTTGCCACAATCACAAACAGGAGACGGTACTAAAAGCTACAGCTGATTCTCATTGTTTGTCCAAAAGCTGACTGACCATATGAAGTAGAGAATCATTCTACAAGCGATATACAGAGGGCAACAGCGATACCCGAAGCCAACGAGATTAATTGCATAGCTGTATTTCTGATACTAGAAACTCCATTGCTCGTCTCACCCAACACCCCAAGTGCAATGTAGATAAACCCACCAGCAGTAAAGCCCTGCCAAAAGCAGAAAATTGCAACAGAAGAAGAAACTCATTGTTCATTTTGAGTTATCTCATAGCTGATAAAAAACTTGAAAAAGAAAGTTAGATTGTTATGGATCACCTCAATCAAAGACGACTGCCCGGGATCTTTTCCCCACATTAAAGCCTGAAGAGTACTCACCCAAATAAGTATCGACTCCACAATAATGATACAAGTAAAAACAATAATGTATTGGCCATAACAAGGTACTAACCAGTGCCGTCCCAGCTAATGCTACAAGTGCTGATAGAAAGTTAAAGAAAAGGGCTTTGGAGACACTGAAACCAGATCTCACCAAAATTCCAAAATCACCAATCTGCAAAAAGGCTTGACAAGAATATATTTAACTTCCAAAATTTTACAGAAAGAAACTACAAGTAAAACAGCATCATAAGAGTTGTCTTGGACTTCAAATTTCCAAAGAATTGCAATGATAAGCCACATTGCGTTACACTATTTTTAAAGAGAAACACCATAAACATCACTTAGAAGTACACTTCTCATTTGCAAATTTTGTCCATAAAAGCAATTCTATAGCACGCAAGGCACAGCTGTTGCATTATCATGCAACTTCCATCAGTTTATTCTCGAAAATGCAGTCACGCAACCATTTTATAATTATGTAGCATGGACACCACTGCACCAACAGTGCATAAGTCGTGGAAGTTACCCACCACATAAATCAGATAAGCAGTTAAAAATCAAAGATTCTGACAAACATAAACTGTATAATCAACTTCTCGTTTTGCAGCCCATTTGTAGATCCATCGTTTATAACCAGCCAAAAGTTAATAATATAATCTATCATCAGAGAGAGCACTTCTTGCTCTACTGTCCCTGAAACTAAAGAAGCGTGAAATTTGCTGTACACTAATGATAGGGTAATTTTATAAAATACTACCACGGCAGAAAATCACACCTCTTGAGGAAGCTCGTGAGCAAGTAGAAACAGAGTCCTCGACCAACCACCAACTGAACCATAAAGGAGGAAAGCACTTCCCAATGCCATCCCATCAGTAAAATTATGCTGTGACAGTTCAAAATTGAGCACATACATTATCAGTAATGGTCAGATCAGCCCAATCATTTATTTATTTTTTTTTAATAAAAAAAAAGGACTTGAACAAAACAATTGGCGTAGATTTCTGCATAACCGTGTATGAAAGACCACATCAGAATAAGGAAATCCAATACAGAAATGACCTACCACTCCATCCGAGAATAGGTTGAGATAACCAAACACCAAACTTGAACGGGACTTGCCAGATTCTTCAGTATGAATAGACGCAATGTTACTATTGGAGATGCTTTCAGCACATGAAATGGTTCCGTTTTTAGAAACATTACTGCCAGTAGTTCTCTGCAGTTAATAGGATGTATAGATAAGTTCACGCAGAACCAAAAAGCCTTTTCAGTATTCGGAAAAATGTATACCTAAAGCTGCAGGTTAATGATATAAGCAAATATCTTTTAAATATTCAATCTCCACAACTGCTGGCGCTGAGATTGATCAAAATTTATATATACTTGTATCTACCTTCCTCAATGAATCTTTTTCACTTGTTTTATCAATGGAGGAAGTCTCAGCAGGTCCATCCAATTCTTTCTCTTCATATTTCTTATCTGATGAAAAACATTCTTTCTTCTCTTCATGCGATACTATTTGATTATTTTCACATGCATGATCTTCTTCACTTGATTTATTGGTGTGTTTATGATGGTGGTGGTGGTGTCCAAGGCCCCAAGCACTTTCTCCTCCAGAAAACTCCTCCACATATCTCACAAGTTTCTCTACAATGAGAAACACTACAATTCCAGCTGCAACAAAAAGCATCATAAACAGGAAAAATGAAAAGTCAGACTTCCTAAAGATTGATGAACAACAGAGGCAAGGATAGTAACGGAGGGAAAACAAAACACATTTAACCCCGAGCGAAACAAAGGAGCAAAACTATATTACATTGTATTAAGCTAAGAAAAACAGGAAGAAAAAACAATCCAGAAAATTATTTTACATTGTTTTACTCACCCAAGATTGACAAACCAATAGAAAGATCTTTCAAGGAATGTGAATGTGAGGGTCCAAAATTAGCATGCTGGTGATTGTGATGATCATGATGATCATGTGAATGGGAGTGCTCGCCACCTGAAAACATGAAACAAAAACACAAAAATCAAATATGATAACTGAAACATGAATATAACCGTATTTAAAAAAAAAAAAAAAAAAAAAAAAAAAAAAAAAAAAAAACAAACAAACAAAAGAAAAAAGATACACGCTTAGGACAGCATAACTCATACTGCTATCTTTCCTGATATTTGTCCTATTGTGCTACATTACAGAATTCGATAATCAATAACAGTAATATGGTTTTCTGCTCTGTTTGTAAAACGAGATTTACACTTAAAATAAAAACAAGGGAGTTGGAGGGGAAAAAAAAACATAGCAAATACAAAATCAACATTACTAACCAACATAACCTTATTTAAAATCATCACATGAACCTGAGTTATACATGAAACAACCATTTGGACTAAAGTTTGTATACTAACCACCAAAACAACAAATTACTTTAGTTCCAAAGTCCTCCCCCATTACACCTTCCAATGACTCCAACACATTAAATCAAACACTTTATGGTTATATAATAGAAGCCCATAATTTTATTATCCACCTGACTGCTGTTTGGATTATACTTTGCACCTCCCACATTAGGGCACAAGAGGAGTAGCACAGTTCTTTAATATCAATAGTACTATTTGCACTGCATATACTCAATACGTGTACAGAAAGATATATACATTGATAATAGCTTATCAAATCAATTTACTGCAACAATTACGAAATTTCCCTTGCAATAATCAAGTGACCAAGTCACCAATCAGACCTCTCCAATAAAGCAAGAACAACATTCTTAAACCTACATACCATTCAGAATTTCACACTTTCATTTATCCATATATTGCATACAAAGCATACAGACACCCTAATATCAGCCTCATCTTTTTTGTGCTCCATAACCAATTATCACATGTCTGTATACAACTCCAGCTTCATTCCTTTGTTACCTAATTGGTCAATTTCTCTGTAAAGCACCTTCTTACCATTTTCCCTTTTGATTATGCCACATAATATCAAGTTTCATGGATGTCTGGGCAATGTGAAGTAAGCTATATGCCCTATTTCTGTTCAAGCAAATGATACGCCCCCATAACTGTTTCAACAAAATGATTTGCATTTGACTGTGTGGTTCAGGTCTTACCAAATGAAGAGCTGGAGTCCATAATTTGACTAAATAATAAGGGCTCTTTCATAGGGAAACCAAAAAGACATTCAAACTTGTGGATATAAAGGTAACTTATAGTACAATACATGGAATTTCGTCGTGTACAAAAGGAAGCGAGCATAATTATAAGCACAATGAGAGTATCAAATACTAAAACCTTTCTTTTTAAAGTATATTCATACCAAAAGCATGTGGCAACTGATGAAGAAAAGCATCACCCAGCATGGCTCCAGCCTGCAATAAAAACAATCTTATAAAATCAAGATGGAGTTTGGGTAATTATATACTCAGACAGCGCTAAAGTAATCCCCCTAGTGAAATGACGTAATGGTGAAGAGAGATTAAGCACTTCAAAAAAGAAAAGAAAAAAGCCACTTTATACACTGCCAAACCACCAGTCCAAGCCAAAACAAAAGGAAGAGAAACCCAGAGACAGAGAGATAGCGAGCAAACTCATATCAGAAATCGTCCCGCCTCATTTCCCCACTTAACAAGATCCTCTATTTACCCATGAGTTTAATAATTTGGAGTTTTCTCAGGTCAAAAACGGGATCTTAAAATGAGAATCTGCTTAGAAATTTTCAAAGAGAAAATGAAGATGCACTTTGGATGCGATAAAAGTAATCTGATATTATTAAACAAAAATAAACAACCTACAATGATAAGAACTAACAAAAATTCTAGTAACATAAGAATGAATGAGGAGGAAATACGGAAATCCAACCCCAAATAGAGCTAATGAATCAACAATTGCCTTTGATGGCTTCCCCTGTACTGCAGGAACATAAAACGTAAAACACCCATCAGTCAGCTATAATTAAATAAGCACAAGTTTTCATCTTATCAGGAACAAGAAAAGCTGATATTGAAATTTTAGACTACTTACTAAATATTAGAGGCAACAAAATCAGGCAAATAAGGGAAGCAAAGCTAACCAATAGCGAGCAAGCCATGGCATGGATCCACAGGCCTGTCAAACAGTAAGTAGGAACGTCAGAGTTTGCAATAGATTGCTTATGCAATAATCTAATCACCAGAAAGATTCAAACGTGGCTATCCAGCAGAACCAACAAACTTATGTACAATATGATTTCGAAAAGATATCAGCTCACTTAGCATTAACATTACACATAATGTAACAAGAAAAAGTTTGATCAAAACTCTAGAATTTGCAGTTCATTGATTGACGGTAACACTATACAGGACCGAGAGATTGTTTCTTAAGCACAAAACCTACAAAAACACAAAAGTGTTGTTTCAAAAAAGTACGGTTATCCTGAAATCAAATTCGCCCAAAGCAGATCCAACTCAACAGAAAATGCAATGCTAGAAAATGCAATGCTGTAGCAAATATTAGAGAAACTAGCATGAGGGCGCGCAGACACACACAATAAAAATAAACAGGTAAAACCAAACAAGCAACCAAATAAAAGAGGAATAGAATCCAATTACCAAAGAGAAGAAATTATATACCAAGCCCAGAAAGGTCCACATCATGCTTATGCCCATTATGTCCATGCCCAAAGTCGTGGACATGATTATCATCCTGGGCCCACATCATCTTCAGATCTTCCTCTTCAGCAATTTCCTCAGGAAGAAGGGATCGCTGCCGTTCATTTTTCTTGATCGATCCTAAATCCTCATCGTGCACATCATGATGATGGTGGTTATGATGATGGCCGTCGTGTCCATGGCTACACTGGTTACCGGCGGCCGCACAGAATAGAAACCCCACAATCACCAAGACGCCGAATAAATGCGAACAGATCTGCGAGTGCTTAACTGAAAAAGCCCCCATAAGGATACTGGAGAAAAATATAAATTTGGAAATTGAGCAAGATTTAAGAGGGGTTTGGGATTATTAAGATGGTGAGTTTCTGTTGCAGGTGCCCTACTGCGATGAAGCAGACGGCGCAGAGAAATAGGATAATTATGGCAACGATTATCCCGAATGTCACTACATCCATTTTCAGGCTTATATGTTTCTTATATTCGTCATTGCGCTAAAGTCGGAAATTTTCTGATCAAATTCAAAATTCATACATGGAAACCATCAGTCGATGCCAGCCATATGCGTGGCACTCCAGCCAATAAATTATGGACAAGTATCCATTTACTTTACTAGATACTACCTTTGCTAGGCAAAACGGGTAATATTTTTTTATTTATTTTATCAATTATACTTTGACATTGACCTTAGAGCATCTTTAACCACCTAAGGTTAATAAACCTTCTTTTTACATTCCCAACTAGTATTTCACATGTGCATTTATATAGATATATAAATAAATTATTGTAAGTTATTCGTATGCGTATAATGATTAATGATTTTTGCATATTATAATTAAAGGAACTGAAATATTTATTTTTTTATAAATTTTGTTTATCATATTGGGTGTAATGATATTTTGGTATGTATCTTTTTTGTGAATTATTTATTATTTAGTTAGGAATTTCTAATACGTTTTTTATTTTCCAAAAGAAGTTAATTTAAATATAACCACAACAATAACATCTACACGTTAAATAACCAACACAAAATATGGTTATATGGTCAGCTATAAGTAAATAAAAAATTTAAAATGATTTTTATAATTTTGAAGTGATTAGTGTGTTGATTATCTAATAATTAAATGAGAGGTTAAATAATTAAAAAGTAACGGTTTTTGGAGGGAAAAAATTATATTGCCACATAGGTATAATTTAATAGGTTTTATTAAATGCTCATGAGCCAGCAATTATATATATATATAGATACTCCACATCATTCAAACCTCATTCTTACTCCTAATATCACAAACCTCCAATAACCATAAACCTCACAAACCTTCTTTTAATGGGCCCTACATGTTTCCACTTACTACTTTATTTTATACATCAATTTAATTCATATTTACTAAAAAATTTACTCATTATTTTTTACAATGACATATTTATTATATAGTATATCATAATAATATTTATAATTATTTTTGGAAATATTTTTTACGTACAATTATGATATAGGATATTATACTGGACTCGGTTTAATGGATAAAGCGGATACACATTGGAAGATAAGCCAACTAAGACATCTAAGCCCAACTTGGGCCCAAAAGGTACACTCCCCCTATAAAAAGGGGTCAAGGTACCTCATTCTCTCATCTTCTCCTCATTACATTACTACACTTTCTCTCTCTTGATCTGAGCACTGATTTAAGCATCGGAGGCCCGACGTCGGGGCCACCCCCGGCGTTGGGTTCTGCAGGTACGGAGACCGGTTCGAGTTGAAGGAGCCCGGGGTGAAACTTATTCACTTCATTGGCGCCGTCTGTGGGGACCCGTAAAAAAGTCAAGCGGAGTCCCGACTGAAAAAATTGGAAAATCTCCTTCTTCTCCACCGGCCGCCGCCACCGCCGGCCGCCACCTCCGCCGCCGGCCGCTGGAAAACGTGCTCTGATCGGAAAATGGTTGGCATCATCGGATAGATCTCGTCAAGGTAAAGCTACCCTTAAAATTTCATGCAAAAATTCATTCGGGAAGTCCTTCAATTTCGAGGTCAAAGGTCCCAGATCTAAAGAAAAATTGGTCAAAATTGAGCATTCAAATGCGT
>CACSLK010012206.1:13698380-13716475 GCA_902706635.1 Striga hermonthica
GTACAAAGCTATTCTCGACTCTTGTTCGGTGGTCGTGTTTGATCGACAGGGGTTTATGGTCATTCTTTGTGTACTCTGGACAAACTGTTGAGGAGATTGTGATGCATATCGTCATGGTTGAGATTATTATTCAGATGACTAACAAAATTATCGAGTGTTATCATATTTTGTTATGTTTGATGTTTTCCTTTTCGACCTCAGTGGCAGGTCGAAGAATTTGAGCACAAGTCGTCATATAAAACCAGGAAAAGGAGGTCGAATACATTTGATTCTTTATCTTGTTCGATATCATTATACACATTATGGGACTAACAAAAACGATCGATTACTATCATGTCTTGTTTTGCTCGATGTGTTTCTGTTTGACCTCAATGGCAGGTCGAAGAAAAAAAATCCACCATGACTAAGGCCTCCGGGCTGGGTGGTCGCTTGTTTAGAACACCCCCTGGGGTGGGCAGGTTGGTCGCCTGTTTAGAACATTCCTCGTGGTGGGCAAGTGCCTGAAGAAAAAAAAATCCACCATGACTAAGGCCTCTGGGCTGGGTGGTCGCTTGTTTCGATAGGCCTCCTCGGGGTCGGCAAGTGCCTGAAGACAAACTCCACCATGACTAAGGCCTCCGGGCTGGGTGGTCGCTTGTTTAGTACACCCCTTGGGATGGGCAGGCTGGCCCCCTGTTTCGTACATCCCTCAGATTGGGTGGGCAAGTGCCTGAAGAAAAAAATCCACCATGACTAAGGCCTCCGGGCTGGGTGGTCGCTTGTTTCGATAGGCCCCCTCGGGGTCGGCAAGTGCCTGAAGACAAATTCCACCACGACGAAGGCCTCCGGGCTGGGTGGTCGCTTGTTTAGTACACCCCTTGGAATGGGCATGTTGACCTCCTGTTTCGTACATCCCTCGGATTGGGTGGGCAAGTGCAAAGACATAGATGACTCGAGTAGACCTTGGAGGCAGGTCGATGTTTTCCTCTTGCCTCTATTTGGTTTGTTATCATTGTATATTTGTTCCTAACCCAGTGGCAGGTTGAGGGAAGACAAAATCCACCATGACTAAGGCCTCCAGGTTGGGTGGTCGATCCTAGTGTTGGGTCGTGAAGACACGGATAGTTCGAGCAGACCTTGGAGGCAGGTCGAGGATTTCTATTCGGTTCTATTTGGTGTGGTATTATTGTATATTTGTTCCTAACCCCGTGGCAGGTTGAGGGAAGACAAAATCCACCATGACTAAGGCCTCCGGGCTGGGTGGTCGATCCTAGTGTTGGGTCGTGAAGACACGGATAGCTCGAGCAGGTTAACGGATTTATTTGATTTGGTTTTGTGCTATTTGTGCTTTTGACCTCAGTGGCAGGTCGATCGAACTCGCTACGGATAGCTCGAGCAGGTTAACGGATTTATTTGATTTGGTTTTGTGCTATTTGTGCTTCTGACGTCAGTGGCAGGTCGATCAAACTCGCTACGGATAGCTCGAGCAGGTTAACGGATTTATTTGATTTGGTTTTGTGCTATTTGTACTTCTGACCTCAGTGGCGGGTCAAGTATATTCATTTTTGCTCGAGCAGGTTGTTTGTTGATTCTGGTTTGTCGAATTCATTTTTCGACCCCAGTGGTGGGTCAAGTGTATTCATTTTTGCTCGAGCAGGTTGGTTATCGAATTTGGTTTATCGAATTTGTTTTTCGACCCCAGTGGCGGGTCAAGTATATTCATTTTTGCTCGAGCAGGTTGGTTATCGAATTTGGTTTATCGAATTTGTTTTTCGACCTTAGTGGTGGGTCGAGTATGTTCATTTTTGCTCGAGCAGGTTGACAGTTTGCTTAATTCTGATTTTGTTGGATCTGATGTTTTCGATCTCAGCGGTTGTTTGGTGATTCTGGTTTGTCGAATTCATTTTTCGACCCAAGTGGCGGGTCAGGTATATTCATTTTTGCTCGAGCAGGTTGATTGTTGATTCTGGTTTATCGAAATTTATCTTCGACCCCAGTGGTGGGTCAGGTATATTCATTTTTGCTCGAGCAGGCTGTTTGTTGATTTTGGTTTGTCGAATTGATTTTTCGACTTTAGTGGCGGGTCGAGTATATTCATTATGGCTTGAGCAAGGTTGATTGCGTTTTATTTAATTATGATTCTGTCGAATTGATTTTTCGACTTCAGTGGCGGGTCGAGTATATTATGTACGGCTCAAGCAGGTTGGTGGTTGATTTATTTTTCAAAGGAATATACAACAGGCTTGAATCTTAAACTTTGAACTGAGGGGGTGATAGGACGAGGTGGTATAAGGGAGCTCGAACATGGTGATCGAAACACAACAGACATAAGTTCAAATTTTCAAACTCAAGACTTCAGTCAACGGTCTCTCGACTCTCAGTTTTCGACCTCTTGCGGTCTCGACTCTCGGTTTCGACCTCAGCGGTCTCGATTCTCGGTTTTCGACCTCAGCGGTCTCGATTCTCGGTTTTTGACCTCAGCGGTCTCGATTCTCAGTTTTCGACCTCTTGCGGTCTCGATTCTCGGTTCTCGACCTCAGCGGTCTCGACTCTCAGTTTTCGACCTCAGCGGTCTCGGCTCTCAGTTTTCGACCTCAATGGTCTCGACTCTCTGTTTTTGACCTCTTGCGGTCTCGACTCTCGGTTTTCGACCTCAACGGTCTCTCGACTCTCAATTTTCGACCTCATCTATCTCGACCCTCAGTTTTCGACCTCAGCGGTCTTGATTCTCGGTTTTCTACCTCAACGGTCTCTCGACTTTCGGTCTTCGACCTCAACGATATCTCGACTCTCGGTTTTTGACCTCAATGGTCTCGATTCTCGGTTTTTGATCTCAGCGGTCTCGACTCTCGGTTCTCGACCTCTTGCGGTCTCGATGCTCGATTTTCGACCTCTACGGTCTCGACTCTCGGTTTTCGACCTCAACGGTCTCGATTCTCGGTTTTCGACCTCAACGGTCTCGACTTTTGTTTTTCGACCTCTTGCTGTCTCGATGCTCGGTTTTCGACCTCAACGGTCTGGACTCTCGGTTTTCGACCTCAACGGTCTCGACTCTCGGTTTTCGACCCCGACATCAGATCCTTCAGTTTCCGACCTCCGTGGTCTTTGAGTTTTTGATCCTGAGATCTCAAAGCTCATTTGAAGGATATTTCAGTGATTATTCAATGGTCATTCGACTCTCGATGCTCGATCTTGGTGGCAAGTTGAAAAAAACAACGCGAAGAGGCATTTCACTCTTGGATCGAGTTATGCTTACTCGACCGGAGTGGGGGGGACTAGATGATATAGGATATTATACTGGACCCGGTTTAATGGATAAAGCGGATACATATTGGAAGATAAGCCCACTAAGACATCTAAGCCCAACTTGGGCCCAAAAGGTACACTCCCCCTATAAAAAGGGGTCAAGGCACCTCATTCTCTCATCCTCTCCTCATTACATTACTACACTTTCTCTCTCTTGATCTGAGCACTGACTTAAGCATCGGAGGCCCGACGCCGGGGCCACCCCCGGCGTTGGGTTCTGCAGGTACGGAGACCGGTTCGAGTTGAAGGAGCCCGGGGTGAAACTTATTCACTTCAAATTATTATATCAAAAAGAAATAAAGAGAAATTTTGTTACACATAAACCTTACAATAATATAAAATATAAAAAATTACATGCAAATAAAAAATTAAAATTTGCGTACATAAACTCATCGAACGAGTTTATTTTGAAATAGAACGAATGCCAACAATCCTTGAATGAGTTAGAACTAAAAGTATGTTATTTTCATTAAAATAAATTTGATATTAATTTAGTATGCGGAAAATAATTTATATTTTAATTACAGATGAAATGAAATACAAATATAATTTATAAAATACATTAGAGTATATGTTTAAAATGTAGAAGAAAATGTAATTAAATAAATTCATAAAAAAAGGTCTAAATTAAAGACGAAAAAGAGCTGAAATTTCCATATTGCATTCACTGATTCACCATATTATTTTATTGTATTTATAACGTGTGGGGCCCACAAAAACCCAGCTTCCCATTTGCACTCCCGCTTTGAAAACCTCACACTGCCCCTTATCCATTTTAGTGGCAAAACCTGCCAACATGGCGTTTCTAAACCTGTCCAAAAGCCACGGTTAAAGTTGCTCTTACTATTACCCTTGAATTGGTATTATTTCCACAAGAATAACTAGTTTGGTTCATTTAAGGTTAGCCTTGAAATTTGCACAGCCCGGTCCAATTTTACCCAAGAAATGGGAAACCACATGTAGCGCCCGATTCGAATATTGAATTTTATTTTGATTTTTATTTTAATTAATGGCATTTTATTTTTATTTTTCTAAATACCTTGATGAGACTATATATTATATTATTGAATGAATAATATAATCTTACGAGTCGTTCGATTTATTTTATCGATCACCATTTAGAGCATGCTTGGATATAAATTTGTTTTTGTTTTGATTTGGGTTGGTTAAATTTGAAAAAGTAGGTATGGTTAGTTGTTAGTGGATATAATAAAATAATATTTAAAATAAAATAATTAAAATTAAATTGATGTAAAAGTAAGAGAGAGAAAATGTGATGTGATAGTTAAATTTATGTGAGTAGATGAATAGTAAATTAAAGTTGATGTTGTGTGTAAGAATGATTGATTGATATTATTTAATTATACTGATAATATTAATGATAGTGGGTTGAGTTAAAGTTAAGTTAAAAAAGTGGTTGAGTTAAAAATGTTTGGATTTTTTTGAGAAATTTTTGTATCCAATCATGCTCTTAAATCTTCGGTTTAATCGCATAAGACGAAATCATATCCGTGTTAATTGAATCGTTGTGACCCGAACTTTGACTCGACTCGACCAACCCTCATGGAGTGGCCTTCGGCCCTTTTAAACTTGAGAAAAATCGTCCAAGTCAAGTCATGAACGGAACCAAGTATGTTCGGTCACGAGCCTCGCTTATGGCCGCGCCCGTGCACCCTAGCGCCCGAGTGGCCCAAGTCCTATCAAGTTCAAGTCTTGTGAGTATTAGCAAAGGATTAAGAGTTAATTTAAGCCTAAGTAAGCATTGAGAAGGATTAAGGTAAATCAACCATCATTAAGCCTAAGTGAGCCTTAAGTTTGATTAAGAGAGGTCATCTATCATTAGCCTTAAGTGGTGCATTCGTTGAGTAACGATTCATGTACATAGGCTTTTTTTTTTTTGCCTTTTCCCCTTCTTATTGCTGTGAAAGCAACGAAGGATGAACGAGGCCCTGTTGATGAAATTGGTAGGGTAAACATCCCGTTTACCAAACAAGACGTCGAGAATAAACATTTTTTTTTTTGTGAAATAAGATCCACAAAAGGAAAAGCACTTCTCTAGCCTTAAGTGGTGCATGTGTTATTGCATTATTTTAACGTAAAAGCGTAAGACTTTCTTTCCCCAATACCTTGGTGTTGGTACCAGACCTTGTCATCCTTTCTAGTGCTCTGAAAAATCACTAACACCCATGCTAAATTCATGCCCTAAGACCACATATGCATAGGGAAGAGGTGCTCCACTTTTGTCCATGTCTCCCACTTCTTGCCTAGTATCATCCGCCCCTTTGACTCTATTTAAGCTCTATCTTCAGCCACAAGAAAGCTCACTTTATACTTAATGGAATTCAAGCAAAGTTCCTCATATACTCCATCAAAACCGAGAGCAAACACTTAATGCCGAGAGTGGAAAACGTGAACTCCCGAGTGCAATGTTTGAGTGTTCTTTAGTTCTAGCTATTCTTTTTCATTTCCACTAGCAAGCTAACCCTTTCTCCTCACCTCTCACTCACTCATAAACGTTTTAAGTCCATCATGTCCCAAGGAAGAAGCATGTAGCGCCCCATTTGTTTCGGATTTAATTGGAGATTTTTAATTATTTTATTTATCCAGATTATTTATTTCGTGCTCGATTATTTAAATTCTACTTGATTATATGCTCGTATTTGCTTAAGAGTAAAAATTTCAATATCGAGCCAAATAATTAAATATTTTTATCGAATCAAATCAAGTATCGAACCAAGTCGCGACTATTTAACCGAGCGCACGTCTTGCGCCAACGGCCCACAGCGCCATTCACGCCCTCAGCCGTGCCTCCCACAGCCCGCGCTCGCTTGATCGTCTGCCCAGCCCATCACTCCCTTCCATGCATGGACACCATTTTGAATTTTAAATTCAAGATGGTCAACCTTATCCCCTTTATTCAGCCACATATCCCTTAATGCTAGCCTTTATACCATGAATTGATGGGAGAGTTTACAAATTGAGACTTAAAAGAAGGTTGACCCCTCTCCCTTCCCTCACTCCGTCCATCTCTTGCATATCTCTTTTACCCCTCCATCACTTGTCAAATTTTCAGACCCTTCTTCCTCCCTCTCCTCCTATCTTTTCTTGCCGGAAAAATCACCGGAGGCCATCATTGCATCGCCGCGCCACACGTTGCCGCTCTACACGTCGAAAAGTCGCGACGCCCGCCAACCGCGCAACGCATGACCCACAAGCACCGAGCCCCGCTGTGCACCCGCCCATCGTCCGAGCTCCCTCCTTGGCCTGCTGATCGACGTCCCGCAACGAGCCACCGGAGGTCATCACACTCGACGTGCGAGCCGCCTTCGAACGCCGAGCACGCGGACGATTTCTCCGCCCGTAGGATTTAACCGAGCCGCCTTTCTTCCCTTTGGTGTTGATATTTTATTAATCTCATATTATGTTTTGTAATTATATGATTATTTGCTGAATATGTGATTTCCTTGAATTATATCATTTTATATGATAATATATGGTTAATTATGTGTTGTTAAGAATTAGATCATAGGGTTTAAATATGGGACCCTTAGCATCTGATTGAATCTCGTGGTTAGCTCTTGGATTATGGAACATCTTTGTGTCCTGACCACAAAGGTTTTGACCTTGTGCATTTTAAACTTATATTTTTCAAGTTATGGATTTTTGAAGGTTATGGGTCTGCTGAATCTTGTAAAATGCATGATAATTCGCATAGCTGTCCAAAAATTCTGAATTTTGGATATGTTACTTCCCTGAAATGTATTGACTTCGTGTTAAAGTTTCATAAATTTTGGAGTTAAATAGCTAGTATAAATAATTAATTGTTTGTTTCTGTAGAATTTTTAAAAAATCATATAAAATCGGATTCTTATTTTAAATGCATGAAACTTAGTTATTATACTTATTTTAGATGATATTTAACACAGTAAAAAACTCAGAAAATTATGGACTCAACAGGTTATGTTTTTGTTAAAATCGTGTTTTTGACTAAAACTTGTTACAATTTTCATAAATCGCATGTTCAGTGGTTATTCTTAAAATGTTTATTTGTTGTTCCCAGCTTGTTGTAGTTGTTGCCATAAAATTTCCAAATCCTGAATCATCCCTTTGGTCGGTCAATAAATCCATGCTCGTTTTTGCTGCAAATTTATATTAATTTTGTAAAATCACATGTTTAAGCTTTGGGGCTGAAACTTGGTAGTCTTTCTATGTTCAGTATGTTATATTATGTGTTAAAATTTTAGATTAAAATTCACTCGTTTGGCTGGTCATCATGCAAATGTGTATTATTTGTCTTATTTTACAATAACTAGCTTATTATGTTTAAGTTGAATTTTGGATGATCTTTCATAAATGTTATTCCATGGTGATGTTTGATATGTACTTGTCATTTGGAGTCGAACCCTTGGGTGGTTTTGTAGTAGCCTGATTATTACCCGGTTCTACGTTTTCCTGAACCGTTGACCCTCTTTGACTTTTGGTTGACTTGGTCAACCCCTATTTGACTTTTATGTGACTTTCCCATAATTGGTTCCTAGTCGAGTCAAATGTTCCATAACTCCACGAGCCACACTTCAACTAAGTGTATGTGTTCGTTGGATTATTAGTAAGAGGCTATCTTGATTTCGTGTAGGTGTTTTGAGGTGTTGACCTCACCACTTATCCGAGCCTCGCTTTTGTGTGTTTGTCGCTACTTCCAGGTGGGTACAGTTTGTGTATCTATAATTATCGCACTTGTTATTTCGTATAAATGTTCTTTTTGATAGTTGTTGTATGCGTGAGAACCCTAGTCTAGTGTGTTACACCGCCAGGGGCGTCTCGCCTTTGGTTCCTTTGATGAATGCATAATCAGTGGAGGTCATCTGCCCGTTGTATCCGGGAAGTGGACGCCCGGATCCATGTAGAGCGGAGGGGAAAAACTGGATGCCCGAATCCGTGTGGAGCGGAGGGGTAAAACAGTTCCACTGTCTCCTGGAAAGGATCCTTTGCCCGTTGTATACGGGGAGGGAATGTTTCCGATTACTTCCTTGCCAATGTCTGATCGGAAGGTTGTTGTATGTACATAGGAGGTTAGGGCCGAATAGGGAGTTAGACCTAGATTCTATGCATACTTTAATTATGGTTTTGGATCTTTATGCGAAATATATTGTGCGATATTGGTGAGCATGGTGGTTTTGCTCACCCCCATTATTTTGTTGTTTCTCCTTCTCTACCTCTTTCTCAGGTTGAGTTGGCTGGCGGCGGCGGCGAGTAAACGAACGAGTGGTGGTCTCTTGCTGTTTACTTGTTTACTTCATGTTATCTTCATTAATGCTATGTTGCACTATACTGCTTCCGTTGATACTTTCTGCTTCCGCTTGATACTATGGTTAGAATTTGCAAAGTCTTTGGATATGATTAGTTTTGAACTTGTCTTTTGAATTGATAAGTTTTGATCTTTTTGGAATTGATTTGGTTTATCGGTTTGCTAGTATGTGTGGTTTATGTTGGTGGTTTAGTGACACCCTTTAAGTTTTAAAGTTTTAAATTGAGATTTTTTTAAAAATTTACTCTGATTTTTATAAACAAATTCGGTAAACTCTTTAAATTAAAACAGGGCATTACAAAGCAAGAAAAGGCCGTGGCAACCTCTCAAAGTGCAAGCAAGGCTGAAAGCATCATAACCGAGCATATCCGAGTTTTCTTGCATTTTTCTTGACGTTTAAGAGGTGGTTTCGCTAAAAAATTTTTGGAGTATGTTATAGGTGAGATAAGGAGTTGATTGGTATATATATATATATATGCCATATATGTTCACTTCTTGAGTAATTTTAAGCATGCAAAGTGATAAGTTGCTCCCAGCTCGAATGCATGTTTCATATGTACTCTGAACTTGCGAATTTGCCTATGCTATGAAAAATCTGGGAATGTATGCTTCCTATAGTTATTTCTTGTGTTAAAGAGGAGTTCATAGGATCAAGAATCAAGTCAATTGGCCTAGTATAAATCGAGATATGGATTTTTAAAGTTTATCATGAAAATTGAACTTTATATAGATTAATCTCGATTTTATTGTCTCTGTTGTGCCTCTGTTTTAGCATTTTTGAACTCGTTTTCTGAAAATGTGTTCTTCATATGAATTGTAGCTTATCCTGTTAGCTTTCAGTGGGCTTTAGAATTTTGAAAATCCATTTTAAATTGTGTGAGTTATGATTTTTATAAGAATATTGTGCGAACAATTTTCTGTGAACCCGGCAGCATGTTCTTACTAAATGTTTGGCCTGTTTGGTGTGTCTTAATGTGCTCAAATGAGTTTGTGATCTTCATGAAAGTTATAGTTCTATTTCTGGGTGCAGATATTAAACCACGATTCATGGAAAGAATCCGTTTTGTCAGAAAGTCCTTGCCAAGAAACAGGAGAAATGTCTCACACCCTACTAGCTCTGGAACAATTTAAGAGAACATGAGCAATGGTTTCTGAAACACCCCACTTTGATATTAAAGGAATTTTGGACTTTCCAAAAATCAGTAAATAATATTTCGAGATCATTCTCGAAATCTGACGGGTGTTAAACAATATTTTTCATATCCCAAGTCTTATCTGGGCCACGGGGATTCATTACCCGGTTTTCACAAGGTTTTCATTAACCCAAATCATATCACGTGACAAAGTACTCAACATGAATACTCAACCCTCATAAAACCAAACATCATAAATTCAACAATAAGGGTTCATTAAGTATTCCCAACATCAAAACAGTCATAAATTTTGAAAAAGGTTTTCACAAGCCTCAACATAAAAGGTTCAACAAGACCTCATTTATTCTAACGGAAGCGAAATAAATAAGCATAATCAAGAGACCGACCCACTCGTCTTTCCTCGTCACCCGACACTGGCTTAACCTGCATCCGTGAAGAGCAGGTGGGGATGAGCACAAGATGAAAATGAGTGCTTACTACTATACACGTATAACACAATAATGAATAATGTAAAGAAGGCATGGTCGCAGTATGAACATAAATCAATTACCTGTCAAATCCCCATATCACATCACAATATACTACCCCTGTGTACTCATCTTTCATTAGCCACGGAAAGGGGATTCATTACCCTAATAGTGGGAGTATGTGCCACGCTACGAACACGGCCTTTCATTAGGTCTTAGGGGACTTACCTCGCAAGGGTAACCGTATTACATCGACGGGGACAACCGTACCGATGGCCGAATTGGATCACGCCGATAGGCTACGTGGTTTACATGCATACTTAGATCATTCCAACCCAACATTAAAGTAAACACATACGACATATCAAATTTTATAAGTAAGCCCACCTGGTTTCGGAATAGAAATTAAATACTGAAGAGAGATAGGATGATATCACGGCTTTTCAAACACCTACAATGGTTACGAGGTTTCTATCAATGACTATCCAACACATAGATACACTCATATCAACATTTATATATATAAAAAAAAACTTAGGTTAATTCAGCCTATACAAGTCATATTAACACGCATTAAAAAGATAGATTTTTTTTTTTCAAAAACGCCGCATGAATTTTTAAAACATAACCCGCGCAGCGATTTTTAAATCGACACTAAATGCAACACAAAATTCATATTGACACAAAACCAGTTGCATATGAATACTAAGACATGCCTCTACAATTTTTATGAAGACATCAGAAGCAAATAATACCATTTAGCAGGCCTTGGAAAGTCAAACAGATGAAACAGGGATGCTGTGAAAAAAAATCTGAAAGTATGTAATGGACAGGACCTCAGTATATTCAATATAAATAGAGTTACAGAGATGCTATCAAGGATATTCCAAAAACCAAAATTTAAATAACTCAAAAATAAACAACTTTGCTATAGGCCACATTGTTAAATAAGGGCATTATCAACAGTTTAAAACACAAAACATTTGGGTCATAAAATCTGTCAGAACTTGGTTCAGTTTATAAACAACACTTTGATATTTATAGTCTAAATCATGCTATAGACCTCCCATTGATCAGATTTTAAAACTAGTTGATGGACAAGAAGAATAGAAATAATTTTTATGAAGACCACTTTCACATTTGAGCACGTTAGAACATCACTTTCAGACCAAACATCAATATCATATACTCAGCACGGTTTTTCAAAAACTGCTTGCATAACATTTTCACAAAAATCGCATCTCATGCTACACTTATATATTGATATGCTACTTACCTTGTTAGAAACCTAAGAGACAGTTCTACAACTTTCATTTAAAAAGCTAAGGTAGATAAGGTCATTACAGAGGAGTAAAATCAATTAACATTTAGAACCACATTACTGTCTAAAAGTATAACTCACCCATGCTTATCCTACTTCTATCTAACACAAACCGAGCTACAGAAATCATATCAACATGAATTGTACCTCATAAAAAAACATAGAAAGAGACCTATAACGTTTATGAAGATCATATTTTTATTTAAGCACATTAGGATGCAACAAACAGGTAAAACATTCAACATAAACTTGCTGCCGGATTTTTGTTAAACTGCTCGCGCTTTATTTTTTTAAAAATCATATCTCTCTAATTTCAAATCGGATTTTTAAAATTTTAAAACTCACAGAACCACAACAAAACAATCTACATATCATATGAAGAACACAACTTCATAAAATGAGTATTTCATACCATTTGCAGCAACACAACAGAGGCCGTAAAAATCGAAATATAAGTCAATTACTACATGATCTCCCTTCACCATGGATATATCCTCATATAAAATGAAACTTAGTCATACTCTAACACACATAATAATACATTAACTCCACTACGTTATGCTAAAAGGATTTAGCATACTAACCTCTTCTAGTCTTCAAGAAAAATGAGATGAAACTAGGTTGAAGTTCTTCTCGGCAAAGGCTCTAAGTTGCTCTTGTACTTGATATTGCTTCTAAGACTCTGGAGAGGACTATAGGGTGATGATGCACGAAAATTATAAGGTTTAAATGTGTCTTAGTCAGCTGAGTATTTATATTAGGTAAAGGCTTCACATGGGTGTTGACTCTTAGGCCATGAAAAAGGGACAAATAATGAAGAATCTTAGGTGCATGTATAAGGGAATCTCTCCAACTCTTATGTGCATGTGAAGCTTGAGCACATGGCTGAGTTTTTGATTGGTAAGGCTTAAGATACTCTGATTTTTTACATCAAGGAACATGAGGGACAAGGATCTTACACCTCTAATGTAAAAACAAGACTAGCACATGCAATATAATGATAACCTAGCACATTTCTACTAAATGCCAAGTTAGTTCCCTTTCACCTTTATATGGACTAAAATAGCTCATATGACTCTCAATCCACCTGATTTCATTTGCATTGTCTTGGATCTGAGATAAAAGAACCATGGTTTGAACCATTGGTTAGAGAAACGTGAATGACTCGGTTCTTATTACCCCCGGCAATAAATTGAGCAAAGTGAAGCTACAAAAGCTTTGACTGTTGATAATGCTTCCAAAACTTACTTAGGCTTCAAAAATACTTATTAAGTTCTTATTACCATGCATGAACCGCGGCTAAATCCATGAATAGGCTAGAGTTCGAAATCGAATTAAAACGAACAACAATTCGGCCCACGCGATTAAACCAAAATTCAAACGGCGTTCCACAAAATAAAATTGAACGAGTTATATAATTATATTATCCACATAATGATTGCATATATAATCATATAATCAAGGCATATAATTAATAAAATAAAGTTCCATTAATTAAAATAAACTCAAAAAAATCTAATATTCAAACGGGGCGCTACAGTCTACCCACCTTAAAAGAATTCCGTCTCCGGAATTCGAAACAAAACAACTAGAAAGCACACAAAAACTTAGGATAACTCAAAACATGAAGTTCGGATAACGTCTCCTAATATCATCCTCCTTTTCCTATGTCGCCTCGAATTCGTCGTGTCGGCTCCACTGCACCTTCACTAAGCTCACTGCCCGGTTCCTCAGCTGGTGGACCTTCCGGTCCAAAATGACTATCGGTACCTCCTCGTAGGTAAGGTCTCGCTCGACCTGCAGCTCGCCGAAGTCCACCACATGATCGGGATTATGCACATATCTCCAAAGCATCGAGACATGGAACACGTTGTGCACACCCGACAAGTCTGGTGGTAAAGCCAGCCGATACGCTAAGTTCCCGACTCGATCAAGGATCTCAAATGGCCCGATATAGCAAGGTCTAAGTTTCCACTTCTTCCCGAAGTGAATCACACCTCTCATGGGTGAAACCTTCAAGAAGACATGATCTCCCACTGCATAGACATGCTCTTGCCTCTTTCGGTCGGTATAAACCTTCTACCTGTCCTGGGCAGACCTGATTGTCCTCCGAATCTCCTCAACTGTCGCTACAGTACTCTGGACAAAATCTGGACCCGTAATCCTCCTCTCTCCAACCTCATCCCAATACAAAGGAGTCCGGACCTTACGTCCGTACAAAGCCTCGTACGGGGCCATCTTGATCGAAGAGTGGTAGCTGTTGTTGTAGGTCAGCTCGATTAGCGGAAGGGCATATCCCAAGTCAGGCTCTGGTCCAAGACCACAGCCCTCAAGATATCCTCCAAGTACTGGATCGTACGCTCCGACTGACCATCTGTCTCGGGGTGAAAGGCTGTACTGAATTCCAACCTCGTCCCCATGGCTCGGTGCAACGTCCTCCAGAACTGACATGTGAACTTGGGATCTCGATCAGAAACAATCTCCACGGGCACTCCATGAAGCTTAAATGTCCTTGACGAACAATTCAGCGTAATCACTCGCCTTCATGGTCGTCCGGACTGGCAGAAAATGGGCAGACTTCGTAAGGCGATCCACTATCACCCAAATCGAATCGTGCCCGGCCCTCGACCTCGGCAGTCCTATCAAGAAATCCATGGTGATGCATTCCCACTTCCACAGGGGAACCTCAAGGGGCTGCAACATCCTTCTCGATTTCTGGTTCTCAGCCTTCACTTGCTGACATACCAGGCACCCATCCACGAACGTCGCTACCTGCCTCTTCATGCCTCGCTACCAGAAAGATTTCCTCAAGTCCTGATACATCTTCGTGCTACCAGGATGGATGGTGTACGGGGCACTATGGGCCTCCCTAAGAATCTCCCTTCGCAGTTCCCTCACCTTCGTAACACAAAGTCTACCCTCGAAGACCAAGGCCCCATCAGATGCGACTGCGAATCCACCAACTCTACCGGCTTCTGACAACTCGCTCACCCAGCATAAGAAACGGTCATTCGGTTGCTCGGCGACTATCCTCTCACTAAGAGTCAGTTCTACAACCAAAGAGGCCAACACGCCCCCGGCTGTCGAAGTCGACTCAACTGCCTCTAGCTGTAATCGCTCGAACTCCCGAAGAAGGACATCCTGCCCGGTGAACAAGCAAGATAGGTGGCCATAACCTCTCCGACTAAGGGCATCGGCTACCACATTAGCTTTCCCAGGGTGATAGCTAATAGTGCAGTCGTAGTCCTTGACCAGCTCCAACCATCTACGCTGCCTCATGTTCAGCTCCTTCTGAGTGAAAATGTACTTTAGGCTCTTGTTGTCGGTAAAAATCTCACACTTGCCTCCATAGAGGTAGTGCCGCCAAATCTTCAAGGCGTGGACAACTGCAGCTAACTCGAGATCATGAGTGGGGTAGTTCTGCTCGTGAGGCTTCAGCTGCCTCGAAGCATAGGCTACGACTTTCCCTTACTGCATAAGGACACATCCCAAACCCATCTTCGAAGCATCACTATAGATGGTGAACCCCAAAGTAGGGTCGGGTTTGGATAGGATAGGCGTGGTAGTGAGTCTCCTCTTCAACTCCTGGAAACTCTCCTCGCACTAAGGACTCCAATCAAACCTCACGGCTTTCTTCGTAAGGTTGGTCAGTGGCTGGGCTATCTTCGAGAAGCCCTCGATAAACCTCACGTAGTATCCTGCTAACCCCAGGAAACTACGAACATCTGCAACACTTATTGGCGTATCCCATTTGCTCACTGCCTCAATCTTGCTGGGATCCACCTCAATGCCTCGAGCTGTCACAATGTGGCCAAGGAATGCTACACGGTTCAACCAGAACTCGCACTTCGAGAACTTAGCATATAACTTCTCGCGGCGAAGAGTCTCCAGCACAATCCTCAAATGCTCCTTGTGCTGATCGATATCTCGGGAATAGACCAGAATGTCGTTGATGAACACAATGACGAACTGGTCCAGGAAAGGATGAAAGACCCTATTCATAAGGTCCATGAAAATGGCTGGGGCGTTGCTGAGTCCGAACGGCATTACCACGAACTCATAGTGGCCATAGCGGGTACGGAAAGCAGTGTTAGAAAAATCCGACTCCCGGATCTTCAACTGATGATAGCCAGAACGCAAGTCAATCTTTGAGAAGACGTTGGCTCCTCTCAGCTGATCGAAAAGCTCCTCAATACGGGGAAGGGGGTACTTGTTCTTGACTGTAAGGGCATTCAACTCCTGATAGTCAATGCACATGCGCATAGATCCGCCATTCTTCTTAACGAATAGGACGGGCGCACCCACGGCGAGACACTCGGACGAATAAAACTGAGCTTGAGCAACTCCTGGATCTGGGCCTTGAGCTCTTGAAGCTCCTTCGGCGCCATACGGTAAGGGGCTTTAAAAACGGGGTCGGCTCTTGGGACTAGGTCAATGGTGAACTCGACTTGGTGGTCGGGTGGTCCTTCGGGCAGTTCATCAGGGAAAACATCGAGATACTCACAAACAATAGAAACTCTATCCGGAGTCCGCTCGGAATCATCCTCGGACACCATAGAAACAAGATAGCCTTGACAGCTACCCTTAGACAGGCTCTTCCTAGCTTTCATAGAAGAGATGACTCGAGGCACAGTTCTCTACTTCACCCCATAGAATAAAACAGGCTGACTGGAATCAGGAAAGAGTGTAACTTCGCGCTCCTGGCATCGCATGTCGGCTCGATAGCGAGTGATCCAGTCCATGCCCAAGATCACATCGAAGTCCCGCATTTCAATAACATACACGTCGGCCTCCAAAATTTTTCCACCAATATTAATAGGAAGATTACAAACTAAAGAATCAGAAATAATAATCTTTCCCGAGGCTAGGCTGACCTCGAGAGGATCGACTTTGCAAACATTCAACACAGATAGGGCCTCAAGACATCGAGAAGAGATAGAAGAATGAGTAGCACCGGTATCACACAATGCAAAAATATGCACATTGGATAAGGAAATCATGCCCGACATGGTACATGCGTTGTTGGCCGCCTCGTATGAGCAATGGTGTAGACTCGGGCCTGACCCTCAGCCCTCTGCTGGAATGGCGGGGGCTGCTGCTGTTGATGTTGTTAGGGAAAGGACTGCTACTGCTGCTGTCTCTTCGGTTCGGGGCAGACATTGGCATAGTGACCTGGACGGTTGCAGTTGAAGCATGAGCGCTGGTTCGCAAGGCACTCGCCTCCATGGGACTTGCCGCATCTCGGGCAGGTCTGGTTGCCGGTGGGGCGATTGTCGCGATGACCAAAATATCCCTTCTTTCCTTTCTTCTTGTTCTGGAAGTCGGAATTTCTCTTGCCCAAACTAGAACCGGGCAGCACAGACGAGATGGGCTGGGCATGCTGGACAACGATCTGAGAAGGCTGGGAGGCATGATAATAAGAATGAACTGGAGCTAACGGAATGAGGCAGCTCTCTACCTCCTGAGCTCGACTCACGGTATCTGCGTAAGACATCAGTCTGTGACTCCCCACCAGTTCACGAATCCTCTGATTGAGCCCCTTGAGAAACTTGCGGGCCTTTTTGGCATCGGTATTCACTGAGTCGCCAACGAAAAGGCACATTCGGGTGAAAGTGCGAATATACTCATCCACTGTGGAGCTGCCCTGCTGCAAATGGTAGAACTCATGCTCCATCCTATCCCAAAAGCTCTGGGGAAGGAACTTGCCACGCAACATCATCTTCATTTGCTCCCAAGTGAGTGCATGAAGCTCCGCCTCTGGCCTCCGAGCCCAGTGGTCAATCCACCAGTCGGAAGCGTCTTCTTTCATCTGATAAGCAGCGAGGGAGACACACTTTCTGTCTGGGAGAGGAATCACGACAAAGATCTTATCCAGCTCTTTGATCCACTCCAGTATCGCAGTGGGATTCTCAGTCCCTTTGAAAGTTGGCGCGCGCATGTTTTGGAATTGGACTATGAGCGAGGTCAAGTCCATGGCCGGAGGGGCCTGGTGATGATGAGGAGGCGGGGAAGGAGACAAGGGTAGCCGACGGTTACGGTTGTTGCGGGTAGTCATAACTCTACATTGAATAGATCGAATAAAATTTAACACAATAATATATATAAGTCTAGAGTTCGCCATTAAACATTAGAGTTCGATTAAATCAAGGTGGAAAGATCCTAAGCCCCAAAAATAACAATACTCTACACAAATAGTCTCATTGCTACATGTGTACAAATTCACAATTTACTCATTAAGCATTTTCATTAATACTTAAATAAAAACATACCTTAACCAGTGCGGCATGACGGAGACGAGTGGTCAACACAAGGTCAAATTCATATAATCACATATAAACCAGTCTACAGAAACACAGACAGGCACTGATACCAAACTGTAACACCCCACTTTGATATTAAAAGAATTTCGGACTTTCCAAAAATCAGTAAATAATTTTTCGAGATCATTCTCGAAATTTGACGGGTGTTAAACAACATTTTTCATATCCCAAGTCTTATCTGGGCCACTGTTCATGTGTGATTTTACACCATATTTATAGGGAGTCTAGAGCTTATTTGTTGCA
>CACSLK010012206.1:13717833-13728800 GCA_902706635.1 Striga hermonthica
ACTACGAGCGAAGCCGTACACTTGCGGTCGAGCTTTAAAAATATAGGCGAACAGCCACGGGGATTCATTATCCGGTTTTCACAAGATTTTCATTAACCCAAATCATATCACGTGACAAAGTACTCAACATGAATATTCAACCCTCATAAAACCAAACATCATAAATTCAACAATAAGGGTTCATTAAGTATTCCCAACATCAAAACAGGCATAAATTTGGAAAAGATTTTCACAAGCCTCAACATAAAAGGTTCAACAAGACATTATTTATTCTAACGGAAGCGAAATAAATAAGCATAATCAAGAGACCGACCCACTCGTCTTTCCTCGTCACCCGGCACCTGCTTAACCTACATCCGTGAAGAGCAGGTGGGGATGAGCACAAGATGAAAATGAGTGCTCACCACTATGCACGTATAACACAATAATGAATAATGTAAAGAAGGCATGGTCGCAGTATGAACATAAATCAATTACCTGTCACATCCCCATATCACATCACAATATACTACCCCTGTGTACTCATCTTTCATTAGCCACGGAAAGGGGATTCATTACCCTAACAGTGGAGGTACGTGCCACGATACGGACATGGCCTTTCATTAGGTCTTAGGGGACTTACCTCGCAAGGGTAACCGTATTACATCGACGGGGACAACCGTACCGATGGCCGAATTGGCTCACGCTGATAGGCTACGTGGTTTACATGTATACTTAGATCATTCCAACCCAATATTAAAGTAAACACATACGACATAGCAAATTTTATAAGTAAGCCCACCTGGTTCCGGAATAGAAATTAAATACTCAAGAGAGATAGGATGATATCACGACTTTTCAAACACCTACAATGGTTACGAGGTTCCTATCAATGACTATCCTACACATAGATGCACTCATATCAACATTTATATATAAAAAAAACTTAGGTCAATTCAGCCTATACAAGTCATATTAACAAGCATTAAAAAGATAAATTTATTTTTTCAAAAACACCGCATAAATTTTTAAAACATAACCCATGCAGCGATTTTTAAATCGACACCAAATGCAACACAAAATTCATATTGACACAAAACCGATTGCATATGAATCCTAAGACATGCCTCTACAATTTTTATGAAGACATCAAAAGCAAATAATACCATTTAGCAGGCCTTAGAACGTCAAACAGATGAAACAGGGATGCTGTGAAAAAAAAAATCTGAAAGTATGTAATGGACAGGACCTCAGTATATTTAATATAAATAGAATTACAGAGATGCTATCAAGGATATTCCAAAAACCAAAATTTAAATAACTCAAAAATAAACAACTTTGCTACGGGCCACATTGTTAAATAAGGGCATTATCAACAGTTTAAAACACAAAACATTTGGGTCATAAAATCTGTCAGAACTTGGTTTAGTTTATAAATAATACTTTGGTATTTATAGTCTAAATCATGCTATAGACCTTTCATTGATCAGATGGACAAGAAGAATAGAAATAATTTTTATGAAGACCACTTTCACATTTGAGCACGTTAGAACATCACTTTCAGACCAAACATCAATATCATATACTCAGCCCGGTTTTTCAAAAACTGCTTGCATAACATTTTCACAAAAATAGCATCTCATGCTACACTTATCATATTGATATGCTACTTACCTTGTTAGAAACCTAAGAGACAATTCTACAACTTTCATTTAGAAAGCTAAGGTAGATAAGGTCATTACAGAGGAGTAAAATCAATTAACATTTAGAACAACATTGTTGTCTAAAAGTATAACTCACCCATGCTTATCCTACTTCTATCTAACACAAACCGAGCTACAGAAATCATATCAAGATGAATTGTACCTCATCAAAAATCATAGAAAGAGACCTATAACGTTTATGAAGATCATATTTTTATTTAAGCACATTAGGATGCAACAAACAGGTAAAACATTCAACATAAACTTGCTGCCGGATTTTTGTTAAACTGCTCGCGCTTTATTTTTTTAAAAATCATATCTCTCTAATTTCAAATCGAATTTTCAAAATTTCAAAACTCACAGAACCACAACAGAAAAATCTACATATCATATGAAAAATACAACTTCATAAAATGAGTATTTCATACCATTTGAAGCAACACAACAGAGGCAGTAAAAATCGAAATATAAGTCAATTACTACATGATCTCCCTTCACCATGGATATATCCTCATATAAAATGAAACTTAGTCATACTCTAACACACATAATAATACATTAACTCCACTACGTTATGCTAAAAGGATTTAGCATACTAACCTCTTCTAGTCTTCAAGAAAAATGAGATGAAACTAGGTTGAAGTTCTTCTCGGCAAAGGCTCTAAGTTGCTCTTGTACTTGATATTTCTTCTAAGACTCTGGAGAGGACTATGGGGTGATGATGCACGAAAATTATAAGGTTTAAATGTGTCTTAGTCAGCTGAGTATTTGTCTTACGTAAAGGCTTCACATGGGTGTTGACTCATAGGCCATGAAAAAGGGACAAATAATAAAGAATCTTAGGTGCATGTGTAAGGGAATCTCTCCAACTCTTATGTGCATGTGAAACTTGAGCACATGGACGAGTTTTTGATTGGATAAGATACTCTGATTTTTGACATCAAGGAACATGGGGGACAAGGATCTTACACCTCTAATGTAAAAACAAGACTAGCACATGCAATATAATGATAACCTAGCACATTTTTACTAAATGCCAAGTTAGTTGACTCCATTTCACCTTTATATGGACTAAAATAGCTCATATGACTCTCAATCCACCTGATTTCATTCGCATTGTCTAGGATCTGAGATAAAAGAACCATGGTTTGAACCATTGGTAAGAGAAACGTGAATGACTCGGTTCTTATTACCCCCGGCAGTAAATTGCGCAAAGTGAAGCTACAAAAGCTTTGACTATTGATAATGCTTCCAAAACTTACTTAGGCTTGGAAAATACTTATTAAGTTCTTATTACCATGCATGAACCACGGCTAAAACCATGAATAGGCTAGAGTTCGAAAACGAATTAAAACGAACAACAATTTGGCTCACGCGATTAAACCAAAATTCAAACGGCGTTCCACAAAATAAAATTGAACGAGTTATATAATTATATTATCCACATAATGATTGCATATATAATCATATAATCAAGGCATATAATTAATAAAATAAAGTGCCATTAATTAAAATAAACTCGGAAAAATCTAATATTCAAATGGGGCGCTACAGTTTCTGAGGTTTCTCCACAAACAGGACATATGTGATCAATGTCAATTCTCTTTCTTCTCAGCAAGCTTGCCACAGGAAGAGTTCCTGATAAGCATTTACACATGAAGTGCTTTAATTTCCCAGCAACTTTTACTTTCCAAAGTCTGAATTGAACTGACTTACAGATAGATGAGCTAGCACTGGATTCAGGGATGTCAAGTTGAGCAATCTTGATTTTTGAGAGAAATTAATAGGTACATGCCACATAAAATTGACCTTTCCCTTCCAAACCCCAATACATTCTGTCAGACCTCCCAGAATGAAGAGAAGAAATATTGAGAATAGCTTCACTGTCAGTTTGATCAAATACCTGCTTTACAAGCCAGTCATTTCAAGATGAGCCATTGGATTGAAAAAGGTCCTTAACCCATATGAGGTGTCCTCTGGCAATAGGGATAAGGGTAGAAGAAGGTTTTTGCAAGTTGGGGACCCAATTGAAGTCTTCTATCTTTGTTGCTGCTCCATCTCTGATTTCAGTTTTCAACCATTTGGAGAAAAAAGGGATCATCTCTATCCAACAATTCTACATCCATGACCCATTGGAGGTTTTAGTGGCATGAGTGATTGTTGTTTGAGGGAAATACCTATCTTTCAGAATTCTGCTTACCAAGAGATCTGGCTGAGATGCTACTCTCCACAACTGTTTACAAATCAGAGCTTGGTTGAACACTTGAAAGTCCAAAAAGCCCAAACCACCCTCATTCTTAGGTAAAGCAAGCAAGCTCCACTTCTTCCAATGAATTCCTCTGGATTGTTGGTCACTAGAATTTAGCACAAAGCTGGGAAATTTCAGAACAGAGAGTAATAAGAAGCTTAAAGCATGACATAGTGAAGATAGGTAGAGTTTGAAGGATTGCTTTGAGCAGAACTTCCTTCCCAGCTGGACTCAAAAGCTTGGATTTCCAATTCTGTAATTTATTCTTGACTGAAGTCAGCAGGTACCCAAACACCTCCTTTTTTTATTTTCGAATGCCAAGTGGTAAGCCAAGGTACCTAGTTGATCTGTGGGAGATTATACCATTAAGTGTTGAACATATTGTAGCTTGCAGTGGTTGTGGAGTGTTTCTACTGAAGAAAATGGCTGATTTGTTCAAATTACAACTTGTCCTGTGAGTAATCTGTATTTCTCAAGGAGTGTCATCAGAACAGCAGCTTGGTCAGCACTTGCTTTGCAAAAAAAGATTGAATCATCTGCAAACAGTAGATTGGTAAGTAATGGACCATTCCTGGAAAGTTTGAGACCTTTGAGATGTCCTGTGTCAACTGCTTGCAGAATCAGAGTTGTGAGAACTTCAGCCACAATTAAGAACAAGTAAGGGGACAGTGGGTCCCCTTGCCTAATACCTCTATCCGGCCTAACATAACCAGCCACTGTGCCATTAATTTTGAAGGAAAATGAAGCAGTGGAGATGCAAATTAAAAACAGTTTTACAAAATCTATGGATTCCCATTTGAAGCATAATTTTCTGCACACTTAGCCACTCTACTCTATCAAAAGCCTTAATAAGAGCAACCTTAAGGGCCATAAAAGAGTTTGGACCTGTAAAGTGTCTATTCAAAATGAAATGCTTCATGTGCTATTATGACATTGTCCATAAGTTGTCTTCCCTCAATAAAAGCAGATTGGTGGTCACTAATGCAATGGGGTAAACATACTTTCAGTCTTTGGGCCAACACCTTTGAGATAACTTTATAAATCACTGTGTAGAGACTTATTGGTCTAGATTGACTGAGAGTTTCAGGATTAGAGCTTTTGGGAATCAAGGAGAGAATGGTATGTTTACAGTATTTGAGGATCATACCTGTGTGAAAGAAGCTCAAGATGGCTGCCAGAAAATCTTGTTTGATCAGCTCCCAGAAATGCTGATAGAAAAGTGAGCTCATCCCTTCCTCACCAGGTGCCTTATCAGATGGCATTTGGAATAAAGCTGACTTGACTTCATCATCTGTGACTGGTTTCAGGAGAGCCTCATTCATCTCAGAGGTTATGGATTGAGGAATTAAGTGGAGAATAGAGTCACCTCCCCAGCTGCCTTCTGAAGAGAATAAATTTGAGTAAAATTCTGCTATCTGTATCTTCATTTTTTTTTTTGAGTAGCCAGAATTCTACCACTTGATGATAACAGTCTGGTTATAGCATTTTGTTTCCTTCTTTGGAGAGTAAAAGAATGAAAGAACCTAGTATTGGCATCCCCTTCCTTAAGCCACATCTGTCTGGATTTTTGTTGCCAATGAAGCTCTTCTTGAAGATGTGCTTTGTTCAATGATTTTTTGGTGTTCATCAAGTTGTTCCAATTGCTGCCAAATTTGTCTTCATTCAGAGTTTCCGACTGAAGTGTAAGTTCAGCAATAAGTGCTTGGTTCTGAGATTGAAAAGAGGAACTCGACTTCAGTAGAGCTAATCTAGTGAGCGTGATTTTTTTTTTTTTTTGAGCCTATAGAAAGGAGTTCCTGTGACAGGAGTATTCCATGCTTGCTGAACAATTTCCTCAAATCCATCTTTACCAATCCATGTTTTAACAAAATTGAATCTGGCTTGTTTCCTTTCAGAGGGCAATCCCAAGTTGAGAACAATAGCAGAGTGATCTGTGGAACTTCTAATCACATTAATCACTAAAGCATTAGGATAATTATGATGCCAATCTAGAGTGTCATAGGCTCTATCCAACCGTTCTTCCACCATTTCATCAGAGGCTCTATGATTACACCAAGTATATAGATAACCACTCAGTCTGATTTCCTCCATATCCATGTTGTCAATAAAAGAGTTAAAAGGCTGGAGACTGATAGGGCTTCTGGGAATTCCACCTTGCTTTTCTGAATTCTTGCAAATGTCATTCCAGTCCACAATAGCAAACCAACATTCACCCCATGCTTGTTTTTTAAGAATTAATTCATCCCACTGAATTTCTCTGGTAGTCCTGCAAGGACTTAGGTATACAAAAACACCCCATTGAGGGCTACAGGAAGGTAAAGAGAACTGAACTGCAATAAAGAAGTCTTTACAAATCATTTGCTGAATAGATACATAAGAATCCCAAAATAATGTTAAACCACCACTAAGACCAGTGGGGTCAACAATACATATTCTATCCGCATATCCTAATTTAGTACCTGATATGGGATATTATATACTGGACCGGTTTATAGGGCTAAGCGAAGGAGACCGACCGATTTGTTGAACGGTCTAGTAAGGATAAGGTCGAATGGTACAGTCGAACAGGACCAGACATCGGCCATTAGAACATCGAGCAGATGACGACAGTAAAAGAGAGCAGAGGTGGTCGACAGATACAAGTCAGCTGAGCACATGGTCGAGAAAGGGCGATCGAGGAGACATAGACGCACATAACTGGTAGAGCATCGGAGCACAGGGAGGAATCTCCAGCACATGAGGAGAAGGACACGCGGCGCATTGTGAGTGGTCAACAGCCGTAACCGACTCTGACATTCTCTGACAAAGGCGACGCGTTCTCTGACATCATGGATAGTGGAGGCGCGCGACCGTACGGACAAGCAGAGGACGGTTAGACGAACGCACTCGCCTCGCGCGTGCAATACAGGTAACTCGCCCTTATAAATAAGGGCGAGAATCCTCATTTTCGACACAATCTAATATACTTTACACCTTTCTATACACTGATATTATCTCTCAAAATCTGACTTGAGCGTTGGAGGCTCTTCACCGGAAAACACCTTTGGTGTGGGAGTTTCGTGCAGGTTCCGCGTCCAACCGGCGAGAAGAGCAAGCTCAAGGCGAATTCCAGCCGGGCAGGGTGCGAGACTTGTATTATTGGCGCCGTCTGTGGGACTCTTGTTCGAAAAGTTGTGTTCTAAGTTCAGCTATGGCGGACGGAGTTCCTCGAGTGAATTTGCAGTCTTCATTTGACGAGGCGTGGACGACGACAAGGCCGATGGGAGCAGGACCTCCACCTGGATTCTCTGGACCCTCGCAAACACCGGTGACCCCGACGCCGATGCCCCAGGGTACAGCGATCTTGGGAGGAGGAGTAGGCACGAGCAGAGAGCACGAAGCTCGTGAAGCGGTACCCATGGTAGTCCCCGCTCCGTTGCAAGCGGGCCCGGTCGTGATGCAGCAAGAAGGGCCGACAGCGCAAGCCATGATGCCGCCAACAGGAGGAACACCACAACCCCCTGCTCAACAAGTGGTTGCCATGACAAGAGAAGAAGTGCAGAGGATGGTGGCCGACGCGGCGGCACAGGCTGTGCAACAAGCTACTCACCAGACATCCCAGGCTGCCACTGCACCGACAACGGTGCAAGGAACCCAAGAGGAGGATGTGTCGAGCTATGGCGGAAGAGGAGAGAACAGGGATAGAGCTATGGAGAGGATGGCCGAACAACTGAGGCAATTGCAGGAGAAGGTGGAAGGGAGGCCAGAAAGGCGTGCTCGAGGACACCCATTCTCGAGGGAAATTCTAGCTGCGCCGTTACCTGCAAGCTTTCGGGAGATAAACCTGATTTTCGATGGATTGAGTGACCCGTCGAGGCACGTGAGAGCATTCGAAAACATGTCCGTCTTACATGGATACTCAGATCCGGTCAGCTGTAGGGCCTTCTTGTCGACTTTACGAGGAGGTGCGCTCGATTGGTTCCACCAACTGACTCCAGGTTCGATCAGAGACTTTGAGGACTTCGCAGGACAACTCACTAATCAATACTCAAGCGCGGTCGCCCAGGAGAAGACATACCTCACCCTGATGGCAATGAGGCAAGGCGAGAAAGAATCCTTACGGAAATACGTTGCTCGATATAATCAGGTGTGTCTGGAGGTGCCCACGGCGGGTGATGAAGTGAAGGCAGGAGGATTGATTAGAAGTCTAAGGCCAGGACCATGTCGAACGTCGCTGGCCAAAACGCCTGCTCGAACTTACGATGAGGTGCTCAAGAGATGCAAGAAATACATTAACTTGGAAGAAACGGAAGCAGAATTCACCAAGCTCGAGGACGTTGTGAAGCCCGAGCAGAGGAAGGGAAAAACAAGTTCGCCCAGAAGTGGATCGCCTAAGAAAAATTCTCCAAAAGGAGGATCTTTTAAGGGGTCGTCGCCCAGGAGGGGTGGGCAAAACTCATTCCGCGAAAGGCGAGAAGATCGTTGGCTGGGACGACCTCGGCTGCCAAGCGGTCAGAGATATAATCATTTTACTCCTATCAACGCCCAGATGGGCGAAGTCTTAGCGGCCATAGAGGAGAAGTTGGAGAGCAAGGAAGTCACCTGGCCATCGACCAGGTTCGAGGAACCGACCAAACCTAGGTCGAATAAATACTGCAGGTTTCATAGGGACTACGGACATAATACAGACAATTGTAGACACTTGAAGGACGAGATCGAGCGTCTTATACGGGCAGGGCACTTGAAAGAATTTGTCATTCGCGATCGACCACGAGGTAAAGAAAGGAGGAGATGCAGGGAAAATTCTGCGGCAAGGAGTGATAGAGACGATGATGGAGAGGACGATGCCAGGAGAGAGAGGAAGAGACGACAGAACGATGATCGAGAGGAGTTGAGGGAGGAGGTGCCTGTGAAGAGGGGCACGATCTACATGATCTCAGGAGGACCAACGGATGGGGACTCAAATAATGCACGAAAGGGGCATGTGCGGGCGGCGAAGCGTAAAAGAGAGGAAGTCGGAATAACTGGTCGGATGCCGGTGATAAGTTTTCGAGCAGAAGATGCGGAAGGAATCTTGTTACCCCACAATGACGCACTGGTCATCACGGCCGAAGTGGCAGGATTCGATGTAAAAAGAGTGTTCATCGACACGGGAAGTTCGGTCGACGTGATGTTCTACGATTGTTTCGCACAGATCAACAAACACCTGAATATGGAATTAAAACCGGTGGCGACAGCCTTATATGGGTTCAATGGTGGGGAGGTAATGCCAATGGGAGAAGTGAGCCTGACCGTAGCATTAGGGTCGGGTTACTCGAGGAAAGTGAGAATGATCCAGTTTGTGGTGGTCGGAGCGGAATCGTCTTACAATATCATTCTAGGGCGGACAGGTTTAAATGCGTTCCAAGCAGTCGTGTCTACCTACCACATGACGATCAAGTATCCTGTGGGGGAAAATGTAGGTGAGGTTGCGGGGGACCAACTCACGTCGAGGAGTTGCTACCAGACCACAGTCAGTAACAACAGGCAGATGGCAGAGAGGCAGTTGAAAGGTAAAGAGGTGAGGCCTGATCGACCAGGAGGATCACGATCGAAAGAGGAGAGGGGAGGAAAAGATAAGGGGAAGGAGAAGATAGATATACACCCTGGAGAGGAGATTGAAGAAATTCAAATGGTGCAGGGGTGTGATGACCGAAAATTCAGAATTGGAAAAGATTTGGGGGAGCCGGTCAGGTCGAAGTTGATCAATTTAATAAGGGAATTTACAGACATCTTCGCGTATACAACGGACGAGCTGACAGGGATGGAGGCCAGGGTGATTGAGCACAGACTTAATATTGATCTCAGTGTCAGACCAGTGAAGCAAAAAAGAAGGCATCATGGTGCGGAGATGGACAAAATCATCGAGCAGGAGGTCGACAAGCTGTTGAACGCTGGACACATTAAAAAGATTCAGTTCCCCGAGTGGTTATCCAATACAGTCATGGTGTCCAAATCAGGAGGAAAGTGGAGGATGTGCATCGATTTCCATGATCTAAACAAGGCTTGCCCGAAAGATCTTTACCCGCTGCCGAGGATCGACCAGCTGGTAGACTCCACGGCAGGATGCGAGTTGCTTAGCCTGATGGACGCCTCTCAGGGATATCACCAGATCCCCTTGGCGAAAGAAGACTGGAAGAGGGTGAGTTTCATAACAAGCAAGGGCGCCTATTGCTATGTAGTCATGCCATTCGGACTAAAGAATGCCGGGGCCATCTACCAACGTCTTGTCGACCAAATTTTCAAAGACCAGTTGGGGAGGAATATGGAGGTGTATGTCGACGACATGTTGGTGAAAAGCAAGAAGGAGGACGACCACGCGGCTGACCTGAGGGAGACTTTCCAGACAATAAGGAGGTTTGGTATGAAGCTCAACCCGGCTAAGTGCTCGTTCGGAGTAAAGTCGGGAAAGTTCTTGGGGTACATGGTGACAAAGCGGGGAATAGAGGTGAATCCTGAAAAAGTAAAAGCGGTAATCGAAATGAAGCCACCGGCTAATGTGAAGGAGGTCCAAATACTAACTGGTCGAATAGCGGGCCTAAGCAGGTTCATTTCCAAGGTGGCCGAAAAGAGCATCCCTTTGTTCAAAACCCTGAAGAAGAGCTCGAAATTTCAGTGGACAGAGGAAGCCCAAAAGGCCTTTGAGGAGTTGCAGAGGACGCTGGCTAACTTGCCCTTATTGGCCAAGCCAATTCACGGAGAGGAGCTCGTGCTCTACATATCGGTGGGCGAGAGTGCTGTAAGCTCAGTGTTATTACGAGAAGAAGGAGTGGCACAATTCCCAATATATTATGTCAGTCGGGTAATGCAAGGAGCAGAGTTGAGGTACTCGGAAATTGAGAAATGTGCACTGGCGGTGGTCGTGGCAGCTCGGAAGCTGAGGCCATACTTCCTGAACCACAAAGTTGAGGTGCGCACAAACATGCCGTTGGAACAGACTTTAGGTCGACCAGCAGTGTCTGGTCGACTAGTAAAGTGGGCGGTCGAGCTAAGCGAGTACTCTATAAAATATGAACCGA
>CACSLK010012206.1:13754994-13794314 GCA_902706635.1 Striga hermonthica
TCGGCAGGCCTGCTGGCCGAGCCAGCGCCCGACCGCCCGGCTCAGCAGACCGGCGGTCCGGTCCAGACCGGTTCAGCCCAGTTCAGACCGGTTGAACCGGTTCAGCCCATATTTTTATATTTTAGTCTCGGTTCTTGATTTCAGTACCATTTTCAGTTAAAATTCAGGGTCCAGTTAAGTTCAGTAAATTAATATCAGTAATACCGGTTCCAGTTATACCGATTAAATCCGAATATCATGTCAAGTCTAATAGAGCATCTTAATATAATTAATCAGTTAATTTATCAGTCTGAGCATAGTCCTTAGTAATTGTTTATATTATATTTCAGTTTGATCAGGCATCAGCACTACCTTCATTTTCACGGATCAGGTGGGGACTCAGATTGGGTATTACATTGATTATAATTACTCTACCATGTTTGAGGTATGTATTATTAGTCAGTATCCGCTTGGAATGGTCGCCGGTCCATTCTGGGTTCTAGTGGCCTTAGTCTGCCCACTAGAGTGTGCACATGGTGTCCGGCATTTTATGCTGGCAGATGTTCAGTTATCAGTCAGGTGATGATTATCACAATATCAGTATCAGATCATGATTATTCAATACCGGTTTCAGTTTCAGTTCAGTATCAGTTCAGTTATATATGCCAGGATCATGATATTGTTATTATTTTCACTGTTTTACTTTAGTGTGAGTTTCTGCGGAGCACAGTGTTTTAGTGCTCACGCCCCCACGTAATTCATGTTTTTCAGGTTACAGAGTCGGGGACGAGGAGTGAGCTGACGAGCTGTTTAGGATATTTGTTTATATGTACATATTAGGTTTTGGCTACGCTACTATTCCGCTACGGTTTTCAGTACTTTAACTCAGCTTTTGATCCGACACTAGTCGGTTAATATGTTTATAACCGTTTTTATTATCAGATTAAAATTTAACGGTTTTCAACTAAAAGTCATATTTTACGGTAACACTCCGAAACAGTTTTCGCAAAAAGAAATATTTTATGTATTTTAATTAGAAAGTTTGCGAAAAAGCGTACTCTGATTTCAGTAAATAGCGGGGTGACAGATATTACACTTTTGCCCTTTATGAATGAGAATCATGTTAGATTAAACAAGTTCTACGTTCTGTTGTTTTACATTAGATAGGGTGGGTCGTCATCGGGCGAACCGAGATCACTCTATCAATTATCCGCGAAACAAAAATAATGGTTCACAATTAAAATAGACATGAACACCCCATCGTGAACAGTTGTAGTGTCAACGGTACAGTTTGTCTTGATTGATTAGTTGCACTAGTACATTTATGTATTGAACATGATTCCAAAGAGGAGCAGCTCGTTTATACTGATCGTCGTAAACGAACTAGGCCTCGGTTAATTACTGCGTTCTCTTAACCCGTAAGATATTAAATAGACATATACATGCAGTATTTATTGCTTTGATTCACACGAGTGAGGTTTAGTGAACTGGACCAATACCCACTGTCTTGGGTAATAGTATTTAATGTATGATGTGCTATTAGAATATTTACGGTTACCATGTACGTTTAGTTTGATGATGTCCCCAGAGTGAGTTCATGAAGGATTATTATCCTAAACACTGCAGGTGGATTGAATTCCGGCATAGTAAGAATGTGATGAACAAGCGCTAGTTTCGGTGAAATAATAATAAATTAATTAATTCTTGTTTGTCAGTAATCGAATTAATTAATGAACATTATATCTTAAACATGAGGAGATAATCCGAGAAATTATTATTGGATTCTCAATTGTAAAATGAGTTAGAAAAAAGGAGTGCAATAATTTTATGTTGGTGGTCCATTAATATTATTTAATTAATTAGAGTAGTGAGTTTGGCTCATAAGTATTTTAATTAATCAAGGAGCTCTATTCCTAGTCTCCTAAGGGTCTCTATTGTAGCTCTATAAATACATCATTAAACTCATGGGAGGAGAACAGATAATACACAATTCACGTGCATCGTCTTCCCCCTCCCCTCTCTCATTCGATCTTTATCTTCTTCTTGTTGCTCTACTGATATAAATTGAATGGTGTTTGAGATATACAGTAGAAGAACCCGTATTTTATTGAGATACATATTTATAATCAACCCCGGAGATCAACCCGCGATGATCCAGACTCGCCGGACCGCCGACCCGATGAGCCCCATTCGTCGCGACCCAACCGGTAGCCAGCCGCGAGTCTTCGGAGCCAGACGTGAGCCGCACGCGCCCCCTGGCAGCCCCGCGACGCGCCCTCCGTGAGCCCACGCGCCCCCGCGTCCCGACATTCCCGCGTGGCGATCCGACACACCCCACCCGATTGCGAGCCAGCCGTTCTGTTCGTGATCCAATCCAGTTTGTGTGTTTATCCCGGTCATCCATTTGAAGATCAACCAGATCACAATTAATTTTAAGCCGTAAGTTTTTTACATCAAACCTTTAAATTCGCTACGCATAGGTTTACGTTTATTGTTGAGTTTGTGATTTGTACACAACGAGATCCTCACAAATCCCAACAAGTGGTATCAGAGCACTTGGTTAATTCGTTTTGTACAAAGTTTGAATTTTTTACGGCTTTATTTGACAAGATGTTCAAACCAAGCCATATATTGGATTATATTCGCATATCTTGGTTTTGCAGGAATTAGTTTAATCCATTATTATGGTCGATTATGTGTTTGATGAATGTTATTGAATGTGATGTATGGGTTTTAAATTTGTTTTTAAAGCCTCGGACATGTCGATGAATTTATGGATGAATGTTTGTAATAAATATTCGCCTGGGGGTTGACCAGATAGATTTAGTTATTTGTTTAGAAAACATGTACATCCATTCGTTGGATCTAGGATCGGATTATGTAATTTTAATTATATTTTCATTTTGTGATCGTAGATTGATGACCGGGAGATCACAAGAGATCAACGAACCTCGAAAGTCCAACTGGACCGGAGCCCGAAAGGAAGGCGTGAACTCGTGCAGCAAAAAAAAAAAAAAATCCGACCACCGGCGGCGGCGGGCGGCGGCTGAAGGTGGAGAGGTTTACTTGTTGTAAAAACATTACAATATCAACCAGGAATCTACTGCAGTAGGAGTTCTAGTTGAATAGGTAAAGAATATACAATGTTTCCTTATTTATGGGGACTCAATATTTAATGGCCATAATAGTGGATTTATTTATTTAAATTTATTATGTGCATTAAATATTATTTATTTATTTATGCATGTTAATTAATAATTATTTTTGCATGAGATTAATTTAGAAGTGCATATTTAGTTATGCATGTTATATTTTTTTGCATTAACATAGAATTAATTTAGAATTGCTTAAATATTTAAATAGGAATAATCTACATTTAAATTATACTAAGTTTGAGAAGAGATTTTAAATTACAGTTAGTTGTAAAATTCTTAAGGCATTCATTTCTAATTTTTCGATAAATCAATTAATTGGGGTATGGGCTCCCCCTCGGGTGACATATTAATTGTAGGTAAGTACCAGGACAAATTTCTAATTGGACAATTAAAAGAATTCTTATGAGAGCGTATGAGCTTCCCGTCAGATGACGTATAACCGAATTTGGTGAACTTAGGATCGAGAAATGGGATTCACTTAGAATGCGATTAAATTTATTAACCCCCATCGGGGTCCCTGAATTCTATTGCATGGCCAAATGGAGACCAACTATTAATTTCGTTTGTCATGAATTTAGTTTTGACTTTTGAAAATTAATGGGTCTTTGAAAACACTTCCTTTGCGAATGTTGAGTTGTGTAGGGTTACCCTCATATCATTCTTTAACTTTCGGTGTTTTGAGATGTCGGTGAATTTAAGTTAATATTATTTTTAGGATGTCTATATTAGCAGTTAAATTCAATGTGTTTAATATGTAAATTATTTCATGATTCTCAGACTATATTCATCAATAGTGTACACTTTTTCCCTTGGCTGAGGTTTTGTCCCATTGGGTTTTCCTAGCAAGGTTTTTAATGAGACAACAGGGATGGCGTATTCACATGAATAGTGTACTCTTTTTCCTTCATTAAAATTTTTCTCACTGGGTTTTTCCTTATAAGATTTTAACGAGCCATATTCATGTCGTAATGAGGACTACTGAATAACTGATATGATTCCTCATGATGATGAGAAACGACTGGAGTAGTTGTACTCTTTTTCCTTCGATCAAGTTTTTTCCCACTGGGTTTTCTTGACAAGGTTTTAACGAGGCAGCACGTAGATACTCCATTAAAGATGATCTATTTGAGGGGGAGTAATGTTGTGATTCCACAATGCTCAGGTTTTGTCCCACCGGGTGTTCCTGAGCAAGCAATGTTATAATTTCAAGATGATTAGGTTTGGGAAAAAATCTTTTTCACCCCATAACAAAGACACATTAAGTTTTTCACACCGCCCAATAAAAAGCTAAGTTTTTCACCCCAGAAAGTGCGAAGGTTATGCGAAAACTGTCGTATATTCATCGCATAATTGTCCATGTGCGAAGGTTATGCGAAAAACTGTCGCATAACTGTCGCATATCAATTGCATAACAGTCGCATATTCATCGCACAATGCCTTCGCACAATTATGCAATTGATATGCGAAAGTTTTTTGCATAACTGTCGCATAACTGTCGCATATCAATTGCATAACTGTCGCATATTTATCGCACAATGCCTTTTGCACAATTATGCACTTGATATGTGACAGTTATGCGACAGTTTTTCGCATATTCTTCGCATATGGACAATTATGCGATGAATATGCGACAGTTTTCGCATAACTTTCGCACTTTCTGGGGTAAAAAACTTAGCTTTTTATTGGACGGTGTGAAAAACTTAACAAGACTTCAAAACGGGGTGAAAATAGATATTTTCACATTAGATTTTGTCCCACCAAGTTTTCCTGATATACTGAAGCACCAGTGCCGATGGCTAAAAAATACACTTCAAGACATTCAGATTGGGTTTTGTTCAAATCAGTTAAAATATGTTTAGAAATAATCATTCAAGGGAGAGTGTTGTGAGATATTTATTATAAAATAATAGATACGAATGACTATTTTGTCCCCAATGTAATTGTATTATTATGGTTGTGCCATCAGAAGTTTCCTATGAATATGAGTTTCAGTTATAATGAAAATCATACCTAAGAAAAACATTTTCTCTATTAACTCTCTTTCTCTCTAGTTTTATAACATAAAAGTATTTGTAGATAATGTTTTAATATAGATGTAAATTTATATCAGAACAGGCCGAAAGCACTCCAGCCCAGTATCATTTAAATCAGGGTACAAAGGCCCACTAAACCTGTTGGCTTTCTCACTCACTCCATCTGCACAATTCTGCCGCAGTAAGTTATAGCGACCGAGGAAAAATCCCTAAAAATCAAGCAATAATGCAAAGCTTGTTCTCGCGTAATCTATGGCGTGAAATCGGAGCTGCCAAATACTCGTTTACTGGAGCTTCTTCTGTTTCCGGCGTCGGTTATGGCCGAAGGTGGTACGGGCTGATACCGATGGTGATTGAGCATTCGTCACGAGGGGAGCGGGCCTACGACATTTTCTCGCGCTTGTTGAAGGAGCGCATCATTTGCATCAATGGTCCCATCTCCGACGATACCTCCCACGTTGTTGTTGCGCAGCTCCTCTTTCTCGAGTCTGAGAATCCCTCCAAACCTATTCATATGTACCTCAATTCGCCAGGCGGCGCCGTAACTGCTGGTAGGTTGTGTTTTTCAATTGTTTGTTTTTGACTCTACATTCCGATTTCAAGATTTCTCTGTTTTTTTTCACATCTTCACTACATTCTAAATTTATACTGTTGTTTTAAATGTTCTGAATAATCTAACAAGCTAAAAGCATTGAGGGTCATCTTCCCCTTGATTGTTTAGATGCTGAAGACAATGAACCATAGGGAGTTGTAGTTGCAAGTTTACTCTATTCCATCGTGTTTAGTGATGGACTGATGGTTCATTCTTTGGTGTGTTTTACGTACGTCTTATTCAGGCAATCAGGAGTGTTTGTTTTTGCACTTGCCGATCATTCTAAAATTAGTTTCTTTTTGGTACTTATATTGAAGGTCCCTAAAATGCAGAAAAATGTGAAACGTGACATAAAATATTACAACATTTGATGTGACATACAGCATAAACTGAATTTAATTTACTAATGAACACACAATGGAAGAACTTAATAATACACACGAGCCTTGATACTACACAGAAAATACAAGCATGAACAATAAAACACAAGAAGATTTAACTTTTTTGCACAAGTATAAAAATACTCGTTCCTCGCCCTTAAGGCGAAAATATCATTAATGAAAAGTTTTGCAATACAAAATAAAACAAGATAAAACTCCCTTTTTAGATCTTGCCTCATTCAACTCTCCAATAACTGTTAATGAGAGAATACTAAAACATCAGCACATCCCGTAAAGCCTAAGATCTGTTAAGACGGGTGGGCAACCAGAAAAGATTCTTCCACTTCCTCTTGTAGTTAGTCCTATTACATGGTTGTGGCAAGCAGATTCAGTTTTTATCTTTAGTCACCATTTCAAGCTGCATCACCTTTAGCCGGTCAACAATTGCCTTTGTGAAACTTCTTTAATAAGCCAGGGTCTAATCTCCAAACAATGCTGTATTTATTATCCACCAGATGGAATTCCCCATGCATCACTTCCTTCATCATAGAACTTCATTTATAAAACCTGAATATTCAGATGATTTAACACTCTTTTTGAAGTGAAATTTCTGTAAAGGATTCTCTGTTTCTGCAGCTCTACCAATGTGCAATATATGTGTTCATTTTGTTTTACTTGGTATGCAATTCTTATTTTTACAGTATTAAGAAAGACATTCCTATAAATTTTACTACATCATTTAAATAGTGAAAATTCAGTAAATAGTTTTATTTCTGCAACTCTACCAACTTGCAATAGATGTTGTCATTTGGCTTTATTTGATGTTCAATTCTTATTAAGGAAAAGACGTTCCTATTAAATTTTTTGTCGACATATAATTGATGTATATACTTTATGAGACTCTTTCACTGAGCTTTTAGTTATTTACCATTTTCTGCAGGTCTTGCTATCTACGACACAATGCAGTACATCCGATCTCCAATAAATACGATTTGTCTCGGTCAAGCTGCATCAATGGCTTCTCTCCTCCTGGCTGCTGGTGCTAAGGGCGAGAGGCGGGCCCTTCCGAATGCTACTATTATGATACATCAGCCTTCTGGTGGGTACAGCGGGCAAGCTAAGGATTTGAGCATCCACACGAAGCAGATTATTCGTGTTTGGGATGCATTGAATGATCTTTACTGCAAGCACACTGGTCAGCCTCTTGATATTGTTCAGAAGAATATGGATCGTGATTATTTCATGACTCCTCAAGAAGCAAAAGAATTTGGGATTATAGATGAGGTCATAGACGAGAGACCAATAACCCTCGTGGCCGATGCAGTAGCAGAGGAGAACAAAGATAAAAGTTCGAGCTAGATGCCCAAGTAAGATATATAATAAATCCCGTATCTTATTCCATTTCTTGCTTATCTTTTGCTGTTATGGAAAATTTCAGTTTTATTTATTTCTTGTTATTGATTCGACTATGTTATGCATGAACACGTTTATGAATGGTATGCGTAGAACTTTCCTTTTGACGAAATCTTTCTCCATTCTGCATTTGGTGTGCTCCTGAGCTGGTACTAGTAAGAGTGGATGGATGTGTGGAAAGGGCGTATGGGCCTTAGCCCGACTCTCCCTCTCCCGGTGGATGAGCATCTTTTCATAGGGGAAGGGTTCAATTTGGTCTGATCTTTTCATATGGGATTCAATTTGGTCTGTTTTTTTATGGCTTTTCAGGGTCCACCAAGGACTCAATTTGAATAAATTAAACATGCCCTACTTTTGTTTTCATCTTTACTTGCAATGTTTGTTTTTTAATATTTGGATCACATGATGAAGCTCGTGGTTGCATTGGACTAGAAACAAAAATGGCAATTCTGAGTAATGGGATATGCTATGGTAACATAAAATTTTTACTAATACACATTTTCAACTAGAGATATGTGAAGTTAGATAGAGTCCAACATTAACCTAATTGAGCAAGGATATATTTATTATTTGGGCAACGTCACTAGTGGCATAAATTCTGCTTTACTCTCTACTCTACTATAGGCAAAAATCTGCAGTCGATGAAATTGACCCAATGCTCGGTAACGCCCGATTTTTTCTCATATCAACAGTTATACCCATGGGTAGAGATTGGTACTGAAATATACTCCCTCCTATTTTTTTTTTAAATGTCATCCTAGCTTCATCAACTATTTGTCAAATAAATGTCGTTTTGGATCTTTTTTACATATTTTTCTATTATTACCCTCATTTAGCTAATAAATACATTATGTATTTTCATATTCACTCTTCACTTTTTCTCAAAACATTCATCTCTATCTTCATCTTCATTAAATAAGGTTATTATTGACAAAAAAAATATTCTTAAATAACGTGCAACTTCTCAAAACGACATATATTAAAAATAGGAGGTAGTATGTATTTTTCTTGGGTGAATGTTTTTGTTAAACATAGAGTTGCCCAAGAGCTCACCTAACTATCATATCAATCATATACAAATATTATTTTACTATTTAATACTATACAGAAACTTAGACATATATGGATATCTGGCATCAAGAACATAGTAATTTCCCGGTGATGATAATACACATTTTATCATATTAGGATGAAAGAGACAAAAAGATAGAGAAAGTAGAGGGAGTGTTGACCTCTTGGAATCATTGGAAACCTTAAAGTTGGCTTATGTATAGCTTCATTGAATATACGAGAATCATGAGTAGATTCACCCCATCCCACCCAAACAAAGGTGAATCGCATGTCAAATGAGCATGTAACAACAACACCATTTCTCCCGCGACAAGGTAATTTTTCTGCAGTTGGGACGACAACATCAACATGTGTTCCATCAATTGTACCAATACATCCCTTTTTATTAATCAAAAAATAAATAAATAAAATCCAAGTAATAATAAAAAAATCCAACCTTCTCCCATGAAATATTTATAGATTCATGATGAATATCACCTTGAAGTGAGGTCAATATTTAGGATTGCTATGTACATATCTTGGGATTTCTTCAATTGGTGGTGGAACAATGATGTCCATGAAAAATTTTTAAAGAGCTTGTAACACTACGACGTTGTATGGTAGACCAATAAACTAGCTATAATTGATTAGTTTATAAGCTCTTTGTATTTAAATAAGCTCCGTTTGGTAGGATGAGCTTATTTAAAAAGCTCGAGCTTATTTGATAAGCTTCTTTTGGTAGTTTTTCAAATAAGTTCGTTGAAATTTTTATTTCAGCTAGCTTATCAACTAATTTTACCAAACACTTTTATCATATAAGTTCGCTTTTCAGCTATAAGTCATTAGCTATAAGCTATAAGCTCGAAAATAACTAATAAGCTATAAGCTAGCTTATCAGTTACTTTTACCAAACATAGCCTACATTGAAATGACGGCTTATAGTTTATCCCGAATGTTGAAAGCGTTCTTGTAACATTCGATTTCTTTCGTTTTGCTCAATAGTCATTAGAAAGATAGCTAATTCTTCTTTAGCGCTCACCTCTCTACTATCTCTAAGCAAATTTCTTTCTCGGAGTAGGGATGTGAGCCTTAAAAAAGACATGTTTTTCCATTCTAAACAATTCATGGAACCTTTTATGATGGAAATCTGTGTCAATTATACATCCTTCGCTATATGATTCTCGTAATAAGAAATAATTCTCCCAACTATAACACCAATTAATGCCACCTTTGCGACATCTTTTAATTTAGTAGATAATTCTCCCAACTATAACACCAACTAATGCCACCTTTGCCACATCTTTTAATTTAGTAGATTCATCATACTCGTCGTTGTCCATGATAACCTAGAATGTAAATACAACAATATAAAAATTAGCTGTAAAAAGTAATTGGAGAATGGAAGATACAACAAATACTCCATTCAAAACAAGTAATAATCAGCACAAGTGCAACTTTTTATAAATTGAAATGACACAAGAAAATAGACACGGATGAAAGAAAGTTTTTTATTTTTATTTTTTGAACACAGAAAAAAAAAAATGGAAATGAATGTTAAATGGGCTCTCAATTAGTTTTTACTTCAAAGTTTTTTATTTTTATTATTTGAACACAGAAAAAAAAAAATATGGAAATGAATGTTAAATGGGCTCTCAATTAGTTTTTACTTCTCTCCATAATGGACTTATTCAGAAGGGTAATTTGCACTTCTACGTTAAGGATTTTAAAATAATTGCTTAAATACAAAAACGAAAACTTATTTGCAAGTATACCTATGTTAACATAATTATTTGGATAGCTATAATATAACTGTCAAACAGATAACAAAGAATTACCGTCCAAGAATCCCGCAACTGACGAGATTCTTTCATTAATAAAAAAAATAAAAGAAAAAAGAAAACTTTGAACTAAACAAGAGCATCGCCGTCCCGACCATCACGAGCAACGTTGTTCCATCACGAGAAGCGTCGATCACGAGCAGCGTCGTCCATTTTCTAAGTAATGAGATGGTGGAGAACACAACATATACATAAAATATACAGAATATAAACAGTATATATACAAAAAGTATACAATATATATACCTAGGACCACGCCGATCCTTATGATTTTCAATTCAAATCTTTCGTACAAAAAATTCAAACTATACACACTCTAATAGTGTGCATACAAAAATATACAAATAATATATATACGAAAAATATACAGTATATATACCTGCAACTACAGAAATAATAATAAAAAAAAGTATAAATATACTACATATATACAACATATATACCGTCTGGTCTGGTCCTTCTCTCAACTAAAACCTAACAACAAAATTCTCCGATCATCCTTCGTCTCCTCAAGCCGCCTTGGACAAACACCGTCGGTGGAGATGACGGATCTGCGAGTAGGGATCCAGACCATACACACGTTGGACCTTGGAACGGGATGAGGTTGAGCGGGATGAAGTTGCTGAATTTCAGGAATCCAGTGGGGCCGAGGCCGTCTAGAGAGACGACGACCACGACGGAGGCGACAATGTAGCAGAATACACAAGAAGTCGTCAGGGCAGGCGTCAACGGGGAGCACCCAGAGGAGAAGACAATTTAATGATGAAGGAGAGAGAATTGGAGAGAGACAACTGAAAAAAGAGGTAGGTTCGTGAATAATATCCCACGTTTAATAAAACCAACAGTTACAAAATAATTAATTATTGAAACATCATGTATATAAGCAAATATTTTGTACATATCCTCCAAATCTGCTAATAAAAATTATATCATGGTAGATATACAAATACTTTTAAATTAGTTCGACCCTGGCATAATTTTCTCTGTTCAGAAGTGACTTTTTCAATAGGTCCATTTAATATAAACTACCAAACAACATTAAAAAAAAAAAAAAAATCTCAAATGGACTTTTAAGTCTAAATTCATCTTCATTGGTAAAATGTAGTTGTAGTAAATTACACTTTGTATTAACGAATTTAGCAATAAATACACTTTTTATCCTACAATGCGCAATGTAATCATATATGTAGTGATGAGGTGGACATAATTAATGTATATAATGTAGAGAATAATGTGGTCCATCTACATTCTCTTTCACATTTTTAATCAACCAATTGAGAGATTAGAGAGAAATATTATTACCATTTTCAAAATATCTAATTTTTTTTTTATGTTTCTTATTTATAACTTTTTTATTTTTGTCAAGTGGACAATATTATGTTTGATCACATTGTGCTTTGTAGATTTAAAGTTGTGAACTTAACAATCGGTTTAATTTGTTGGTTAAACGAAATAACAAAATTAATTTAAATAAATTATATTATTTATTGTAAAATAATTTTAGTTTTTAATATTGCGTTATTTAATATTTTATATTATATCTTGATAAAACATAGTATATATGTAAACGAAATATTATGCGCAATCTAATAGTTTTTAAGGTGCAATTCGTTCAATACTATGGTGCACGGTGTCGGTCTATATAGTTCATATGGAACCAAACGATATTTTTTCTCAAAACAAATTGAAGTTGAACATATTAATCAGTTTATTCGGTTCAGTTAACCGAATTATACTAAATAATAAAAAAAGCTGATATTACGATTATGTTTAATATTTTAATTTAATTTATTACTTTTACATTATTTCTGATTAAAAAATAAAATAAAATTCGGTTGGTTTTGCTCTATGTTATGCAATCTGATAGTCGCGATAAAGTGCAACACTTTGTTTTATAAAGTGCGTAACTTTATATTATAAAGTGCAACATGATATTTTATAAAAGGCATTGACCTACTGTAATTTTGTTACATTAGAATGCTTGTGTTTTATGTGAACAAATGATCTGATACATGTTAAAGTATTATGTAGATCCATTTTCTATATTTTTTTTTTTGTTTTATTGTTGTGTGGTATTTCGGCGGAGCTATTGGCGTTAATTGTAGAGTCGGTGGTAAAGTGCAACGATTTGTTTTATCCAGTGCAACATTTTGTTCTATCAATTGCATCATGTTGATATAGAAAGTGCACTACTTATATGACCACGTATAAATTATGTGTTTTTTAAAACTATATTTATTTGATAAAATTGTACATTGAATTAATCAAAATAACTAAAATAATTTATTGTTTATTATTATAAAATTGTATTTATTATTTAAAAAATATTATTTATATATATATATTTATATATTTTTATATTATTTTTTTGGTTGAAAAGAATACAATATATGTTCAAAAAAACATATATATACAAATTAATCTTTTTTTATATACTTTTTATATATTATAGATTTAACCCATAGGCTAAACTGAAATATAATACAAAATCTTTTAATTGTAATCATGCCCTTATAAAATATCAAATTTTAAAAAATGTTCCAATCTCAACATCATTGTTCCGCCGAGTCCGGCCGCTGTTGTGAGCCAATCGTCCGAGAAGACGTGTCGCTGCAGAGTGTCGCTGAAGGAGATGACCTTATTAGCGTCGGAGTTGAGTGGCAGTCGGAGGATGCTGAGAAACTGAGGCATCTGAATCCTGTTATTTGAAATCGGCAACATAGAAGTCGGCAAGTTAGTGCTACGGTCGGAGGGCAATGGGGGGCGGCAAGAACAGGAAGATGACGACGTCTCTACGGGATCCGACATCTTTGCGGGGTCCGGCGTATCCGCGGTGTCTGGCGTCTCTGCGGCATCGATCTTCGATGTCTCTGCCGCGTCGATATCTGGTGATTAAGGCGGCCAAGGACTGGAACTGCAGCAAGAGTCGAGGAGACGATATCGGTGAAAGATGGGCGACGGGAGGCATGCCGGCAAGATTCGGGGCAATGGTGGAGGCACCGCTGTGAGCGCGGTCGTGACCGGCGGGCGACAGTGGCGGGTGGCGACCGACGATGGCTGGGCTGGGGTGACGAACGGTGGATGTGAGGCAGTGTATCTGTGTGTGTAAATGTAGCGCCCCGTTCATTTATTAGTATATTCTGAATAATATATTATTATTTATTTGCTTGTAATTGATTAGTTGTCTTTGTTTCATTTATTTGCGGGTTGTTTTATTAACTGATAGTCTCTTTTATCTGTTTAGTTATTTAATTGCTATGTGGCAATATTTATGTGAATATTATGTGTTTATTTATTATTTATGTGTTAGAATTATTAGAATTTATCTGGATTAGAATTTATTTGTTTCGGCAATTTCCGATTTAATCGTGTAATCCGGATTTAATCCATTTCGGTTTGTTTTCGAGCCACCATCCCAGCCCTTACCGTGATTGTTTACCAGGAAGAAGAGGAAGGCCGAGTTCGCCTGACAACACATCGTTGAGCCCATTCCAGTCGTTCTTCCCGTCGGCTTCTTTTCCGAGCAACAAGCAGAGACCGTGTTCCTCTAAAACGAGCAGCGACTAGTTTGGGCCCGTGCGAGAAGAACAGCCGCATACCTCGTCGGCCGTTCGTTCCATAGCAGCACTTTAGCGAACCCTTAATTGAGCACCCCACTGGTCGTTAGTCGCGTGGCAACATCCCCATTCAGTCACCTTACCGGTGGGAGAACCGGACATCAGTGGCTTGCTGGGAGTTTTGCACGAGGAGGGAAAAAGCAGGCCCCTTTAGTCGGGACTTAACCCTGACTTCCGGCGAGGTAGCAACCCCCCCGGCCATCAAAAGACCTTCCGACGACCACCGATGCACATCTCCGAGCGTTCCGTTATTGTCCAGTAACTACCCACGCACCCCGTCGGCAAACCAAGCTTGCCGTAGAGGCCCGTCGGTGCATTCGTTAAGCTGTTTTAGCCCGTTTTGAGCTTTTCGTTCGAACGTTTTCCCGAGAACGGTACCTAGACTCGAACTCCGTTTCGTTTAATTTCATGATTGTGTTATTGTGATTTATTACGTGTCAATGTGCTGATCGCGTGAATTACAAGTTGACTACGTGCCTTGGATATGTTATTGTGCCGTATATTGAATTTATATGCGTTTAGATAATAAAATGATTGTCGTCACTTTGGTTTATTGTCGAACTGAGTTTCGAGTAGTCTTTTTCCTGGAAATCCTAGAGTTATAGGTACTTGGAGTTGTCCTCGAGTTATTGGTTTTGGTTTGGGGTCGTTTCGATGTGTATATGCCAAGTTATGAATTTTCTAAACCGAATATGTTGCTGAATCGTAATTAATTCATGATAAATCGTGTGGTTGTCTGAATGCTGTGAAATTTTATATGTGATGTCCTGTGATGATTTTGTAAGTCGTGTAAAATTTTCAAGTCGAATCTCTTTCTATAGCTATTTTAATTAATTTAATCGGTTTCTGGTCAGAATTTTGTAAAATTCATTAAAAATCGTACAGTTGGAATTTTGAGCTGAAACTTTGAGGAGTATGTTATTTTGTGTTATTCTGTGTTGTTTTAAAATTCTAGATTAAAATTCAAAGTGTAGCTATATGAACTACTACCTTCCGATTTTGGCGCTGTTTTTCCTTAAATTATTTAAAAATGCTCCTGAATGAATTTAGGTCTGAAACTTGGTGAGGTTACGTGTTTTTGTATGCCCTATGATGTGGTAAAGTTTCAAGTTTATTGGTTGAGTCTAACTCCGGATTCTGAATTTTGTTTATTTTGGAGTCTTAATGCTCTGTTATCCGTTGTTTAGGTTCGGATTGGATTTTATTGATGTTGGCATGATTTATGTATTTTACCTGAGGTATATCAGTTGTGTTTAGGTCTAGTAGTCACTCCATTGTACTTAACTCGGTCAAGGAATCCACGAGTCACTTAGTCGATATGATTTCGGCTAAGTATGTGTGCTTTGTGTGTTGTCTTGTATTGGATAGTCAGTTGATAGGCTATTATAATTGTTGTAGGTTCATCAAGCTGAACTTTTGCCATTATTCCTTTAACCCAGTGTCTGGCTATATCTCGGTGTCCAGGTGGGTTATCCGAAATTGTCTATGCCTTGAATGATAATTTCTTTATTTATGTGGGTATGATCAATGTATGCATGTGAGCATGTAATCTTCGATGTGAGCTGTACAGGCCGTCGAATGGTTATCCTCGTATCTATAGAACGTACCCTGCAAGGGTAATCTCCACGTTTGTCCTTGGTTAAGGACCACGTCATCTGTAAGACCTTGGCAATGTGCCATGGCCGGTGATGGATATCTTGTCTCAGCACTAGGTGCGTGCTGTGACGGTTGAGCCTCCTGTTGCTTGGGCACCCCATTTATGTTCGCCGAGAGGCATACGAGCAGCAGTCTATTGTTATAGGTGTGCACATGAGAATTACTTTGGTTAGGAGATGGGATATTTATTGACTATGTTCATACTGCGACCATGCCATTTAATTTCTCGTACTTTATTATTGTTCATGTGCATAGTAGTGAGCACTACAGTTCACCGTGCTCACTCCCACCTGCTCTTCATGGATGCAGGTTAAGTAGGTGTTGGCTGACGAGACAGGGACAAGTGGTGTTGGTCTTTGACTGACTTCATTTAGTTTATTCCGCATGCTTGTAGACTTGGATTTATTTATGCTTATTTATGACTTGGGAACTTTGGATTTATGATTTATGACTTTGGGATTTTGAGAACTTTTAATTGGTAGATGTTCCCTTATGAATAATTTGGATGAACTTGGGATTTATGAAAACATTGGATTTACGATTTATAATTTATGAAAGTGTGATTTACGTTATTTATGTGATTTAGTTCGAGTAGCGCCACTGATTTATGAAAAGGTTTCGAAAAATTTTAAGTTGACTTTTGAAAAGCCTTTTACTTTCGTCAAATAAAAGTGGGGTGTTACAGTTTGGTATCAGAGCCAGTCTGCGTTTCTGTAGACTGCTCAATTTGATTTATGTGCATTTATGAATATATGAATATAAACATTGACCACTCGTCTTCGTCATGCCGCACCGCTTGAGGTATGTAAGTCATAAGTAATGCTAAGATTATTTATGGAATGAATTGTTTATTTAATTATGTGCTATGTCTTGGGACTTAGGGAAATCTATCCACCTTCGATTGGCTTGAACTCTAGTGTTTGTTGGCGAACTCTAGAATTGTGACATATATATTAGTATTATGTCGTATTAAACTCATGCTTTGGTAGTTCTTTTGCTAACAAGTGCTGCTTAGTGTCTTCAGGCCAGGACCATTATCGATAGCAGGACTAACTGGGAATGACTTGAATCAATTGTGGAGGAAGTTAATCGAGGACTCGTGTCACCACATCAGTTTTGATTTCTTTTCCTAAGTTTTTGCTTTCTCGGAAACCTTACAGACCTTCATTTATTTTCCTTTTCGCGTGGCAGACAATTTTGAATTGTGTTTGAAACTCCTTTATTCTGCTCAATTTCAGTACTTTGGAATTTTTTTTGCCTTCTCTTCCTTTGCATGGGATGAGATTTCGGATGGAGTTAAACATTTTAATTCTTTGATGATCCTTACCTATCCTCGTAAGTTGAGAATCTTGTTTTGTGATGCCTCTAATTCAATATGAAGTTGGGGAGTCGAGAAGTGTTTCTCCACCTTAAAAGATTTTTTTTTTTTAAAAAATCTTGTTAAGGAGGGTAGCCGTGCCTGGTGCAAGCACATCGCGAAGTGCAGAGTCGTCTTCGCTTTTGATATTCTTCCATAGTAGTACTTTGGAAGCTCATTTAAGACTGCCGGTACGGTTAGCTACTTGACCAAGAGCTGACGTGATGGCCGACACTGTTAGTCGAAAGAGTCGAATGAGCTAAGCGTTTCATTATTCGGTAATGAACGCTATGTTTGGGATTATTCCCGGCTGAGGAACCGATCCTCATTTCCTTGGGTAGTTTTACCTGACCTCTGTCGTTGTTTGTTCGATGAAGACTGTGTTGATCAGGAAAGGTGGTGAACTTGGAACTCGGTTTATGTCTTATTAAAAATTTGAAACTTTTGAAACTACTAAAGTTGTTCTATACCTGCATGATGGGGGAAGTCAATTTGTTTTTTTATTAAACCCCAAGTTGTTGTCGTTCGAAATTTTGTGGAAAACCCTTGTTCCTCCCAATTACCTTGGAAATGTTTTCCTTTGATTTGGTGAAGTTCTTCTCAAGACCTCGAACCCAAATCCGGCCCTGCTTCGCGGGTGTAGCCACGCGAAGTGGTGGCCGAGCACGCATGTCCGTGGTGAGAGACGTAAGGCTAGTGCACGGTCAATCGTTGACTCGCACGTGAGCTGCAGCCGCCATCACCGGACGCCAAACTCACCATGCCAGTACGTACTGCCAAACTTTGACCTTGCAGCTGCTCTCCGAACAGGTACACACCCGCGTCCCAGTGCCCCGCTTATGCAGCACCAGCGAGTGTGCCACCTCTCGGGGGACAGTGCATCGACCATAACGTCGATTCATTTTTGAACCGTTCAACCAGTTTCTGTACCAGAATGTGGTGGGAAACCCCTTGAACTTTGTCTTCTGAACCTTGAACCGAGAGATCCTAGTTCCACTGAACCAATGTATGAATTCACTAAATCACTTAATTCTCAATTAAGTGAGTTTGTTGATTATTGCTTAGCCGTATGAGGGACGTCTCTCGATCTAGCAGGAATTTGAGGTGCCGCATTGTCGAGCGGAGTCTCGAGTCTCGGTTGGAGACTATGTAATCACCGTGGGATTGATGTTGGTATAAATGTCTTCCTGAAGGTCGCACCCCTGAGGGGCGTGATTCTCTTTGGGAAGAAGAGGAAGCTTCGGCCTCGCTATATCGGACCCTTTCAGAATCTCGCACGAGTCAAAGACTTGGCCTACCGGTTAGCTTTACCGCCTGTGTTGTCGGAGTGCATGACCCCGAACACGTGGTGGACTTCGTCGAACGAGGTCTTACCTATCGTACTGGACTGGAAGGTTCATCAGCTGAGGACCCAGGCAGTCAATCTAGTCGAGGTGCAATGAAACCGGCACGGCAAGTCCGAGGCGACCGGGGAGACTGAAACCGAGACTAGGAGGAGGTATCCGAACTCCATGTTTGATGTTAGAGTTTGGATGTTTTTGTTTTCGAAATCCGAGGACGGAGTTCCTTTTAAGGTGGGTAGATTATAGCGCCCCGTTCGTTTATTAGTATATTCTGAATATTATGTTATTATTTATTTGCTTATAATTGATTATTCGCCTTTGTTTCATTTATTTGCGGGTTATTTTATTAATTGTTAGTCTCTTTTATCTGTTTAGTTATTTAATTGCTAGGTGGCAGTATTTATGTGAATATTATGTGTTTATTTATTATTTATGTGTTAGAATTATTAGGATTTATCTGGATTAGAATTTACTTGTTTCGGTAATTTCCAATTTAATAGCGTAATCCGGATTTAATCCATTTTAGTTTGTTTTCGAGCCCAATTTGAGAATTAAATTTTCGGTCCAATAACAAGTTTGTTTGGCCCAATATTTTCCTTTTTCTCTCGCCAGCCGACATAGAAGCGAGCAGAACCCTTTTCTTCTTCTTCATCCCGCAGACATCGATAATCTCTCGCTCTCTATCGTCGCCTCCATCACTATCACTCTCTTGAAAATTGATCAACACCATCTCTCTCACTCCTCAACATATAATCCGATCACCCTCATCTCTCTCCATCGCGCGCAGAGCAACAAAAGAAGAGAAGGAAGAAGGAGCCTTCCGTCACCGCCACTGTGCTCGCACCTCCGGCCACCGCGCGCCACCAGGACTGACACCCGCTCCCCTTATTGTTCGCTGTTAAGCCGTCTCGAGCGCCAGCAGGTCGAGTGGTCGACGTCCCTTCCATCGAGCAGCAACTGTCGGGAATCCATCGCCGGCGAATTTCCATGAGCAGCAGCGGGTCCCGTCTCCCTTTCCCGTGAAGTCTGCCGGAGAAGAGAACGCCACGCCAGCCGTCCACATCGAACCACCATCCCAGCCCTTACCGTGAGAGTTTACCGGGAAGAAGAGGAAGGCCGAGTTTGCTTGACAGCACATCGTTGAGCCCATTCCAGCCGTTCCTCCCGTCGGCTTCTTTTCCGAGCAACAAGCAGAGACCGTGTTCCTCTAAAACGAGAAGCGGCTAGTTTGGGCCCATGCGAGAAGAACAACTGCATACCTCGTGGGTCGTTCGTTCCATAGCAGCACTTTAGCGAACCCTTAATTGAGCACCCCGCTGGTCGTTAGTCGCGTGGCAGCATCCCCATTCAGTCACCTTACCGGTGGGAGATTCCGAACATCAGTGGCTTACTGGGAGTTTTGCACGAGGAGGGAAAAAGCAGGCCCCTTTAGTCGGGACTTAACCCCGACTTCCGGCGAGGTAGCAACCCCCCCGGCCATCAAAAGACCTTCCGACGACCACCGATGCACATCTCCGAGCGGTCCATTATTGTCCAGTAACTACCCACGCACCCCGTCGGCGAACCAAGCTTGCCGTAGAGGCCCGTCGGTGCATTCGTTAAGCTGTTTTAGCCCGTTTTGAGCCTTTCGTTCGAACATTTTCCCGAGAACGGTACCTATGCTCGAACTCCATTTCGTTTAATTTTATGATTGTGTTATTGTGATTTATTACGTGTCAATGTGCTGATCGTGTGAATTACAAGTTGACTACGTGCCTTGGATATGTTATTGTGTCGTATATTGAATTTATATGCGTTTTAGATATTAAAGTGATTGCCGTCACTTTGGTTTATTGTCGAACTGAGTTTCGAGTAGTCTTTTTCCTAGAAATCCTAGAGTTATAGGTACTTGGAGTTGTCCTCGAGGTATTGGTTTTGGTTTGGGGTCGTTTCGATGTGTATATGCCGAGTTATGAATTTTCTAAACCGAATATGTTGCTGAATCGTAATTAATTCATGATAAATCGTGTGATTGTCTGAATGCTGTGAAATTTTATATGTGATGTCCTGTGATGATTTTGTAAGTCGTATAAAAGTTTCAAGTCAAATATCCTTCTGTATCTATTTTAATTAATTAAATCGGTTTCTTGTCAGAATTTTGTAAAATTCATTAAAAATCGTACAGTTGGAATTTTGAGCTGAAACTTTGAAGAGTATGTTATTATGTGTTATTCTGTGCTGTGTCAAAATTCTAGATTAAAATTCGAAGTGTAGCTATATGAACTACTACCTTCTGGTTTTGGGGCTGTTTTTGCTTAAATTATTTAAAAATGCTCCCGGATGAATTTAGGTCTGAAACTTGGTGAGGATACGTGTTTTTGTATGCCCTATGATGTGGTAAAGTTTCAAGTTGATTGGTTGAGTCCAACTCCGGATTCTGAATTTTGTTTATTTTGGAGTCTTAATGCTCGGTTATCCGTTGTTTAGGTTCGGATTGGATTTTATTGATGTTGGCATGATTTATGTGTTTTAACTGAGGTATATCAGTTGTGTTTAGGTCTAGTAGACACTCCATTGTACTTAACTCGGTCAAGGAATCCACGAGTCACTTAGTCGATATGATTTCGGCTAAGTATGTGTGCTTTGTGTGTTGTCTTGTATTGGATAATCAGTTGATAGGCTATTATAATTGTTGTAGGTTCATCAAGATGAACTTTTGCCATTATTCCTTCAACCCAGTGTCTGACTATATCTCGGTGTCCAGGTGGGTTATCCGAAATTGTCTATGCCTTGAATGATAATTTCTTTATTTATGTGGGTATGATCAATGTATGCATGTGAGCATGTAATCTTAGATGTGAGCTGTACCCGCCGTCGAACGGTTATCCCCGTAGCTATAGAACGTACCCTGCAAGGGTAATCTCCACGTTTGTCCTTGGTTAAGGACCACGTCATCTGTAAGACCTTGGCAATGTGCCATGGCCGGTGATGGATATCCTGTCTCAGAACTAGGTGCGTGCTGTGACGGTTGAGCCTCCTGTTGCTTGGGCACCCCATTTATGTTCGCCGAGAGGCATACGAGCAGCAGTCTATTGTTATAGGTGTGCACATGAGAATTACTTTGGTTAGGAGATGTGATATTTATTGACTATGTTCATACTGCGACCATGCCATTTAATTTCTCGTACTTTATTATTGTTCATGTGCATAGTAGTGAGCACTACAGTTCACCGTGCTCACTCTCACCTGCTCTTCATGGATGCAGGTTAAGCAGGTGTTAGCTGACGAGACAGGGACGAGTGGTGTTGGTCTTTGACTGACTTCATTTAGTTTATTCCGCATGCTTGTAGACTTGGATTTATTTATGCTTATTTATGACTTGGGAACTTTGGTATTTATGTACAGCCCAGTCAACCCGTAGTAGGATATTGTCCGCTTTTGGTATACACCAGATCATTCCCTCACAGTTTTGCCTTTGGGAGCTAGCTCACCAAAACGCGTCCTACTAGTGAAGGTATCCATAGCCACTTATAAGGCATGCTTCGTTCTCCTTCACAACCGATGTGGGATATCTGATCCACCCCCCTTGGAGGGCCCAGCGTCCTCGCTGGCACATCGATCCGGGTACTGGCTCTGATACCACTGTAACAGCCCAGTCAACCCGTAGTAGGATATTGTCCGCTTTGGGTATACACCAGATCATTAAAAATTTGTAACACCCCGCTATTTCATGAAAATCAGAGTGCATTTTTCGCAAAGTCTTTCAAAATAAACGTTTAATTTGCAAAATACTGATTCGGAGTGCTACCATAAAACATGACTTTATCTGAAAACTGTCATTTTAGGTTTAAAGATAACACAACGGTTTAACATAACATATTAATCGACTAAAAGTCGGATCAAAAGCTAAGTTCGATAAATGGTCATAATCAGCAGAAAAACGTAGCGTCGCCAAAATATTTTTAAACACATGACCAAAGTCCTGAACCGACCGCCAGCTCACTCCTCAGCTCCGACCATGTGACCTGAAAAACATGAATAATGTGGGGCGTGAGCACTAAATCCACTGTGCTCCGCAGAAACTCATACTGAAGTAAACAGTGAAAATAATTGCAATATCATGATCCTGGTATATACATAAACTGAACATGAAACCGGTACTGAATAAGCATGAACTGATAATCATCACATGACTGATATCTGAACATCTGCCAGCATAAAAATGCAGGACACCATGTGCACACTCTAGTGGGCAGACTAAGGCCACTAGAACCCAGAATGGACCGGCGACCATTCCAAGCGGATACTGACTGATAATACATACCTCAATCATGGTAGCGTAATTATAATCAATGTAATACCCAGTCTGAGTCCCCACCTGAACTGCTGATATAAGTCGTAAGTGCTGATAGCCTCGAACTGTTCAAACTGTAACATATATATAAACAAATACTAAGTACTATGCTCAGATTCATTAAAATAGTTGCTAAGATGCTCGACTGAACTGACATGACTTAACTGGACTTATTGACATGAACTAGGGCTCAACATAGACTGACTTGAATCTTAACTTAACTGGAATTACTGAGCTGAACTGGCTGGACTGATAATTTAATTGATTTCATTGAACTGACTGACTGGAGCTGTAAAATAACTGAAATATCTGACATAACCTGGACCGGATCAAATTATACTGAAACATAGAAATAACCGGTCTGAACTGGCCGGTTCACTGGCTGGCCGAACCGCCGGCTCTGTGGCCGGGCGGTCGGCCGCTGGTCTGGGTCAACCAGCTCGGTTCTGCACTGGGCCTGCCGATGCCCGGCGCGGTCACTGGCATGGACTGGCACGACCTGGATGCTACCGGGCCTCGCTGGACTCAATTGAGCACGGTCGTGGACGACCGCGCGCATTGGCGTGCGACTTAGCTCGTTGGCGTGCTACTAGGAACGACCAACGTCGACTGGACCTTACCGGTGCAACAGACATTAGCCTGTGCACAACCGGGCATGACTTAGGCGCTGGCGATTACGACTGGCACAACCCTCGCGCATGTAACGACCATTGGGTGCCACTGGGCACGACCGACTGGACTCGTGGCATAGCAATAAGGCGTTGTCGGGAGCTGCGGGCGCCCACACTTGCATTACTAGACACTGCTGGGCGCTACTGGCACCGCGGACAGACGACTGGGCACATGGACTCACGGACTGGCGCGTACTGGTACCGTACAGGCGCTGCCGGGCGACCCTGACGGCACATGACGTTCGGCGTGCTATCGAGCACTGACTGCACGTTGTCGTGCATAACTGGCGTGCACTATGCGCGTCTACGCACAGGCCCGCTAACGGCACGTTACTGGACGCTGCGGCCCAGTGATGACGGATCGTGTTGTTATCTATACGGGTTGTGAACAAACGGCGCACTCAGGGCCTTCGTTTATCCACGATAGGTGTATCTAACAGACGCACTACGGCCTTCTCCTAGATACCGTGACTTCAAGACGCTCTAATGGCCTTCTCTCCGACACTGTATGTAAACACGCACTAACGGCCTTGTTTAGACATACGTAAGAACATAAGTTCCCCTCTTAATTGGCTCACCAATTCAATACTCAATTCAACATCTAATTATGATGAGGTACATGGGGTATTTATAGGTGCATAAATTAAATCTAAGCCTAAATAAACTAGATCTCCTAAATCTTGCAATAATAGAAATCCTAACACTAGAAAGCAATAAAATCCTATTACTATCAAAATACTAATTGTCTTGACTTGCACTCCAAGCATAACTTGAAGTCCAAGTCATCGCCCCAAGACCACCGCCTTGCGTCGCACGCGCGCGCTTGTGCGCGCGCCCAGCCCGCGCCGACTTCGCCTTTGCGCGTGCGCCCCAGCCCCTCTCGTCTATGCCTACCGCATTTAGGCATCCCGCGCGCTGCCTCTGCACGCGCGCGCCATCTCGCGCACTTCGCACCTGCGGCGTCCTGCCTGCGCGTGCACGCCGTCCCCCTGCCATGCCTAGTTCCGCGAGGGCTAGGCCTCGTGCGCCCGTACCGTATGTGCGTGCATCCGCTCGCGTCTTACCGCTGCCATCCCTATTCCTTGTAGGATCATGCCTGGAGCCCATATCCACTATTCCTATTCCTACTAGGAATATGCTCCCGGTTACGTTTCCTGATCTTCCGAGGATTACTCCCGTCACCGATCTCCCACGCGCGTTCTGGCACTCAACTGCTTTTCCTATTCCTGTGAGGATTAGTATTCGTGCCTTGCCTATTCCTACTAGGATTAGGCTTGCCACCCCGGTCTTGACTTGTGCTTCACGCGTGTCGCCGTGCGCCCCGCGCTCGTCGTCCAGTAGTCCTATGCCTACGCGGTCTAGGCCATCGCCCGCGTCGCCCCACGCGTCGCTGCCTTTCGTCCGCGCGTCCCTGCCACCTCCGTACTCACTCGTGCGCCTATGCGCACTCGCTGCCCGTCCGTTGCTGTCCTCTGCGCGTGCTAATGCTCGCGCATTGCCCATCCATCCGCAGTAGTCCCTCGCGCGCATCAACCACCCAACATCCACCCCCTGCGCGCCACTTCGCCTAATCTCCAAGCGCCATGCGTGTCTACGCCAATGCGCGTGTGCGCGCCCTTGTCTACTGCCTTGTACGTGCCACTTCTCATGTGCTCGAGTGCCCCGCATACGAGCTCGTACCCGTCTCTTAGGCCATGCATGCATCGTTTTGGCCCTATTTTCAGCCTCCTCGAGTCCTCCTGGCCCTCGGCCCTTCTTGTCACAGGGGTTCGGAACCCACTTCCGTATCATTTCCCTCCTCTTCGAGACTTTTCTTATCCTCAAGGATTAATCCTCGACCATCCAAATATCGGGCACTCTTTCTTCGACCATGCGCACATCCAACTCACGGTCCTCGTCGACCTCGACCAACACATCGACTACGAACATCTCTTCATCCATGTTGCCGTCCTTGTGTGTCGTGTCGCGGATTTCTTCAACCATGATCTCGATTGCGACATTGATTATCTCAACTAGCTCGGGCTTATCCTCCCCTTCGATCTCGACCAAGACATCACCCTTGACATCGATCGCTTCTTCCTTCACGCACGTCTCCTCGCCAAGGCCCTCTTCGTCCACGAGCAAGATCTCTTCCTCGACCTCGATCACTTCGGCTTCTTGCTCGCACGATTCTGGAAACTTCTCATCAGCCTCGGCTTGTTGCTCTTCCTCCCTGATCTTGAATTGTCTTTCATACTCCTCCTTTTGTTCGTACATCTCCTCCAAATAATCTTGCTCCCAAGGGGTTAATTCCCTCTCCAAACCTTCAAGGTATTCGAGATCCTCCCAATTCAAATCAACTAATGGCTCAAACCTCATGACTTTTTTTTTATGACTCTAAGAATTCGAAATAAAATTCGAACCAAAAAAATTAAAAAAACAAAGAGAAATTCGGCCCCTCAACAAAAGGTAATAACCGAACAAAAATCAAACAAATGACTAACAAGATGACACTTTTTTTTTTAAGACTCACGAAAAATAAATGAAAAATTCGAATAGAAATTCGAAAATTTCGAACCAAAAATAAACAAAAATTCGGTCCCCTCAGCAAAAGGCAAAACCGAAAAAAAGAAAAAAGATAGATAGATAACAATACGATCAGCACCTCTCAATGAAAGCACCAATGATGACGGATCGTGTTGTTATCTATACGGGTTGTGAACAAACGGCGCACTCAGGGCCTTCATTTATCCACGATAGGTGTATCTAACAGACACACTACGGCCTTCTCCTAGATACCGTGACTTCAAGACGCTCTAATGGCCTTCAATCCGACATTGTATGTAAACACGCACTAACGGCCTTGTTTAGACATACGTAAGAACATAAGTTCCCCTCTTAATTGGCTCACCAATTCAATACTCAATTCAACATCTAATTATGATGAGGTACATGGGGTATTTATAGGTGCATAAATTAAATCTAAGCCTAAATAAACTAGATCTCCTAAATCTTGCAATAATAGAAATCCTAACACTAGAAAGCAATAAAATCCTATTACTACCAAAATACTAATTGTCTTGACTTGCACTCCAAGCATAACTTGAAGTCCAAGTCATCGCCCCAAGACCACCGCCTTGCGTCGCACGTGCGCGCTTGTGCGCGCGCCCAGCCCGCGCCGACTTCGCCTTTGCGCGTGCGCCCCAGCCCCTCTCGCCTATGCCTACCGCATTTAAGCATCCCGCGCGCTGCCTCTGCACGCGCGAGCCATCTCGCGCACTTCGCACCTGCCGCGTCCCGCCTGCGCGTGCACACCGTCCCCCTGCCATGTCTAGTTCCGCGAGGACTAGGCCTCGTGCGCCCATACCGTATGTGCGTGCATCCGCTCGCGTCCTACCGCTGCCATTCTTATTCCTTGTAGGATCATGCCTCGAGCCCATATCCACTATTCCTATTCCTACTAGGAATATGCTCCCGGTTACGTTTCCTGATCTTCCGAGGATTACTCCCGTCACCGATCTCCCACGCGCGTTCCGACACTCAACTGCTTTTCCTATTCCTGTGAGGATTAGTATTCGTGCCTTGCCTATTCCTACTAGGATTAGGATTGCCACCCCGGTCTTGACTTGTGCTTCGCGCGTGTCGCCGTGTGCCCCGCGCTCATCGTCCCGTACTCCTATGCCTACGCGGTCTAGGCCATCGCCCGTGTCGCCCCACGCGTCGCTGCCTTTCGTCCGCGCGTCCCTGCCACCTCCGTACTCACTCGTGCGTCTATGCGCACTCGCTGTCTGTCCGTTGCTGTCCTCTGCGCGTGCTAATGCTCGCGCATTGCCAATCCATCCGCAGCAGTCCCTCGCGCGCATTAACCACCCAACATCCACCCCCTGTGCGCCACTTCGCCTAATCTCCAAGCGCCATGCGTGTCTACGCCAATGCGCGTGTGCGCGCCCTTGTCTACTGCCTTGTACGTGCCACTTCTCATGTGCTCGAGTGCCCCGCATACGAGCTCGTACCCGTCTCTTAGGCCATGCATGCATCGTTTTGGCCCTATTTTCAGCCTCTTCGAGTCCTCTTAGCCCTCGGCCCTTCTTGTCACAGGGGTTCGGAACCCACTTCCGTATCACCCAGGCTATGCGCGATGCCCGACTGGGCTTGCGCATGCAAGCCATCTGCAAGCCACAAGTTACCGCTGGGCATGCTGGACCCGCTACGTGCGGGCTGGACATAACGACTGGCACCTCACCGGTCGCACGGCGACTTACTCCGGCAACTTCGACTCAAATCAACATAACATGACATAATGAACTCGAAAATGCATATAATGCTTGAAGAACCTCGACTAGAAAATGAAATGGCTCGGTAGGGCCTATTTGGCGCCTACAAAAGCAAAACGACCGAACAGTGAGCCTCGACTATAAAACGTCTACATGCTTAACCTTATATGATCAAATGCTTACTAATAAAATGCTAATACGATCTTACCTTTCGATTGCTCGCGAAATAATACTAAGGCCCGTGAAATGGCCCTAAAGCTTGCGTGCGTGCACCCTCGTCCCGACGGAGTCACGTACATCTTTAGCTTAACTCGGGGGTTTATTTATCTCGGCTATGATATACACAAGAGTCTCACTCTCGGCTATATCTCTTTCTAAGGCTAAATGAAAATAAGGTGAAAACCCTTTCCACTAATGATGTGCTATAACTTAGTTGAAGATCATTAAAGAGAATGTCCACCAAAGAATTCCCTTCTCAGTATTTTTATTCTCGGTTTTCTTTTCTTGTTTTATGGCTAAACTTGAAATGAATTGTATGAATGAAATGAAAATTACATTTCACCTCTTCCTGATACTATTATATACAATGTGGAAATTGAACTTGGAAAAATAAAACTTATCTTTCCCTTGATAGGACACTTGTCCTCATGAAACTAAATGGTGGCAAAATTATGGCTTTAGGTGTCAACACCTTAGAAACGCCACTTATGATTTATGCTTAATCTATAAGCATGATTAAAAATAAAATAATGGAACTTAAAACCTTAAGACATGCACATGTTTTGATCTCTAGGCACGACTCTTTAGATAAGTACGGTACATGCGCATGCGTTTGGTTATTTAGGAAAATGACTACCTCTCCAGCTTATTCTTGAATATATATATATATATATATATATAGATATATATATATATAGTTACTAAGAAATTTACCAAGATCAAACATAAGCTTGGCTAGGTTAATGAAATTGGAATATAACTCGACCGAACTTACTCAGTTTCGGTCCCGACTCAACTTCGACGATTGATTCGAATATCTCAATTTCGAATAATACATCGACTTAAAATAATTATTTCCGACTAATAATATCCATTTATAAAATAAACATATCAGAATTAATTATCGAAACTGATTCGGTTATTGGAATAATTTAAAACCGAATACTCTTTCGACTAATTGTCGAACTTTAAACTAAAACTGAATAACTGGCTTAAACTCAACTTTGACGATTAATCGAATATTCTTAATTCAATTAATACGTCAATACTAGATTAATTAATCCCAACTTGCTGATGTCCATTTATTAATTAAACGAACTGAGATTAATTACTATCATTGACTCGTTTAATAAATAAAATTAACCGGATATACTTTTGACTTAACATCGAACTTGGAATTTAACTTAGATGAATAACTTAATCTTGAACATTGACATGATTATTTATTAAACAAGGCTAGCTTATATTTCAAAGCTATTATTTTTTTTATTAACAAAATTTGGGGCGTTACAGTCCACCCTCCTTAAAATATTTCCGTCCTCGGAAATACTAAAACTGGAGGTACAAGCTTAACTCGAAGCTTATACTTACTGATGACATAACTTATAACTCAATATATGAATACTGAGCTTAGACTTTGCTTTTAGCTGAAGAACCGCCGATTCACAGTAACTTAGTGAACTGGTGATTAATACTGGATAAAATAAGAACACCTTATTGAATAAAAGTGTTCCACTGATTATACATGACATTAAAGGCATAATTCTTGAACATATTGAACATCACTTCCTGGTTGATTGATGATCTTCAGTCTGGACTTTGGTTGTGAAACCTAAGTCGTGTGGTACACACGAAAAATTTCAGAGATACGCACATGTACAAATGAGGATAACTAGCAATATCGGTAACTACCTTTCGTGAACATCTACTCGATAACGTGGCACATCATTTGCGGCACATTGTAATGCGGCACACCTGATCCTCATCAAGTGAGTGCGGCACGCCTGCATACAGCACCTGACGAACATTGCACCGGCGTCGTCGACGTAGTCTGTATAACTGATCATATCTGTACCTCAAGCTAGTAACCTCAATGTACTATAATGCTAACTCTCTGTGATCTCCCAGTGTACTGTGACTCAGGCATGGCATCCTTCTCTTCTTGCGACATGCATCCTTGAATGGGAATCATCGATTCGTCTCTACGGTATTGGATGTTGCTGTTGATTGATCTTCTCCATCACGAACGAAAGATGTGTCAGACATCGCCATGTTGTACCTGCAAATATGTACCTTCCCTGAGGCTTAACATAACCTCAAGAAAAGTCTATTGTGAACTAATTTTTCTCGTGATTTCCCAAATTTTTAGAATTTGAGAATCGAGGAACTGGATATACTGATAAGGCTTGTCTTATTAGACAGACCATCTTCGACTTTGACATGACTAGCGTGAATATTCACATAGCTGGATTATCCTGACTTGACTTTTACATGACTATATCACCCTTACTTGAACGCTGAAAGCTATCCCGAGACAATTAAATGGTTATCTCGGAATTTGGAACATGGCATTTATTGATTTACTGTGGCTTGATAAGGTGTGACTTCAAGTTTCCAGGTAAATTTGGATTACTGATCTGTATATCAGACCTCCATATTTAACCCGACTTAATAACTGTTATACATCGACCTTGACCTCATGAACGTTGACTTTAAATCGTGAACAGTGACTTATGACTATGTACTGTATAGGGCTACTCCAGTGACAACTGGTCCCGCAAGTACAAAAGGAATAACTGATCTTGAGTTTTGAAAACCATAACTTGGAATATCGCATTGATAACATACTTGACATAACTGGCTCTAAAGGTTGTCATTACATGAAATTATACTGTTCTGGTCCCAGCTTAAAGTCTCCATGGTATACCCGGCTTAGTGGCTTTTATTTCAAGCCTCCATGGTAACCCGGAATATTGACTCTTATACACTGGAAACCATTACTTTTGACAATGGCTTAGGAAATACAACAACCTTTAGCATAAAATTTAGCCCTGAACTTGATTTACTGATCTGACTTAAGAGATTTGAGTCTATTCCCTGATCTAACTCAAGGAATTCCTCCGTGGAATGTGCCAACTGATTGGCAAAATGAGCAATTTTAATGGAAAAATGTCTGAGGAACATGATTGCTAAGATTTGTACAACATAAGTGCTTACAAATCTCTTGACGAGTCGTTAACTTGACCTGAATAAATCTAGAATTTAATCTAGAGTTCTCAAACTTAGCTCCTTTCTAAGGTTCTGAATTCTGATTCGAGCATCCTTACTGATTTTAAGATTAGATATCTGACATCGTACTGAGCATAGACATAGTAATTCGTTTATAAAAATTTTTAAATCAGCACTTACCTGGTAGTCGGCGAGGGGTGAGCGTGGCGTGGTAGGGTTTTCTAAAAACTTTCTGACTTAATAAAGTATTCAGATACACAAAAGCATGCTCTGATACCATCTGTAAATAGCGGAGTGTTACAATTGATATCAGAGCACGTTTTTGCGTCTCTGAAAATTTTTACGAGTCAGAAATTTACGAAAACCTGAACACGTCACGCTCACTCCTCGCCGACTATAGGTAAGTGTTGATTCATGTTTTTAAACTATAAACAAATTACTATGTCTATGCTCAGAAATACCTCAGTTATGACTTAGTTAAGATGCTCGAATCACGTTCAGGATCAGTAGTCAGTATACTCAGGATTTAATGTAAGTATTTCCCAGTCATGTTTAGCGACTCGTCAAGAAATTTGTGCGCTTTACTGATCAACTTCCAAATGTTATCAGTAAAGATGTTCGAATCAGAATTTGATTTGACCTTGAAATCGTGTATGTACGGGCTCTACTAGTAAAGGTAGTGACGACCCCAACTAGTATCCCATTAAATTCAGAACCTTAGAAAGGGGCTAAATTTGAGAATTCTAGATTTATTCAGGTCAAGTTCATGACTCGTCAAGAGATTTGTAAGTACTTATATTATAAAAATCTTAGCAATCATGTCCCTCAGACATTTTCTATCGAAAATTGCCCATTTTGCCAACCAGTTGGCACATTCTAAGAAAGAATTCCTTGAGTTAGATCAGGGAATAAACTCAAATTTCTTCAGTCAGGTCAGTAAATCATGTTCAAGGTGAAAATCTTCCTACTAAAGGTTGTTATAATTTTCAAGTTATTGTCAAGGTAACGGTTTCCAGTGTATAAGAGCCAATAGTCCGGGTTACCATGGAGGCTTGAAATAAGAGCCACTCAGCCGGGTATACCATGGAGGCTTGAAGTTGGGTCCAGAGCAGTATGATTTCATATAATCACAACCTTTAAAGTCAGTCATGTCATGTATTTTGTCAGTCATGATACTTCAAGTTAAGGTTTTCAAAGATCAAGATCAGCTAATTCCTTTGTACTTGCGGGACCAGTTGATACTGGAACAGCCCTATACAGTACATAGTCATGAGTCAATGTTCAAGATTTAAAGTTAATGTTCATGATTTAAGGTCGACGTATAATAGTTGTTCAGCCGGGTTAAATGTGGAGGTTTGAATTACGGATCATTACTCCAAATTTACCTAGAAACTTGAAGTCGCACCTTATCAAGTCAAGTAAATCAGTAAATATCATGTTCCAAATTCCGAAGCGACTATTTAGTTGTCTCGAAATAGCTTTCAGAATTCAGGTAAAGATGATTCAGTCATGTAAAAGTCAAGTCATGGTTATCCAGTTATGAGAATATTCAAGCTAGTTATGCCAAAGTCAAAGATAGCTTGTCTAATAAGACAAGACGTATCAGTCATTTCAAGTATAATCAGTGCCTCGATTCTCAAACTTTGAAAAAAAAAATTGAGAAATTGTAGGATATATTAATTCATGATAGACTTTTCTTGAGGTTAAGTTTAACCTCAGGGAAGGTAAGCAGTTGCAGGTATCACAGGTTGACATACAACGCGACGGAGAAGCGCCAATCAACAGCAACAGATCATGCCATGATGACCAACTGAAGCTTTTCATCCAAGGATGCAGGACGCAAGAAAAGAAGGATGCCATGTCTGAGTTACAGTACACGGGAGATTACAGAGAGTTAGAATTATAGTACATTGAGGTTACTAGCTTGAGATACAGATACGATCAGACTACGTCGACGACGCAGGTGCATTGTTCGCCAGGTGCTGTATGCAGGCGTGCCGCACTAAATTGATGAGGAGCAGGTGTGTCGCAATACAATGTGTCGCGAACGATGTGCCGCGTTGTCGAGTAGATGTTCATGAAAGGTAATTACCGATATTGCTAGTTATTCTCATTTGTACACATGTATATCTCTGGAATCTTCCGTGTGTACCAACGACCGGGGTTTTCCACAACCAGCGTTTAGACCGAAGATCAGCAAGCAGCCAGGAAATGATGACCAGTACGCTCAAGAATTATGTTTTAATATCATGTATAATCAGTGGAACACTTTATTTCAGAAAGTATCCATTCTCAGTCAACAGTATCTAACAATTCACTTAATTGTGAATTGATGACTCCTCAGTTCAGATCAAATCCATTATTCAGTATTAAGTACTGAATTCTCAAATCATGTATACAGTAAGTATAAGCTTTATGTTAAGCTTGTACGTCCAGTTTTAGTATTTCCGAGGACGGAAATATTTTAAGGAGGGTGGATTGTAACACCCCGAGTTTTATTAATAAAGGAAAATACTAGCTTTTAATTTTAAGCTAGCCTTTGTTAATAAATAATCATATTCATGTTCAAGTTCAAGTTATTCAGCCAGTTATATTTCAAATTCGACTATTAGTCGATAAATTATTCGGTTAATTATTTCAGTAACCGGATAAATTTCCAGATTTAATTCCAATTCGTTTTCCTTATTTAAGGAGTTCAGAATTAATAAGTTAAGTTGACGAATTATTCGAAATATTAATATTCAGATTAATTGTCCAAGTCAAGAATTCAAAATTATTTTTGTTCAAATTAATAAATTTCAGTCGAGATTATCCGAAATTATTTTCGACGTCACGTTTACGTTCGGAATAATTTTGGTATTAAGTATTAAGCTTAGTCTAATAATTAAGCATAGTAAATTATGCTTAATTAAGAGGTAATCATGTTTATTAATACAATTACCGTAAGCATTTTGTGGAATTTCCTTAAACTTGCAACTAAAATGCCGTGGGCATTTTTAGCTAAAGTGCATGGGGAAACTTCTTCATTTATGCTTCAAGCATGAGGTGGCCATTTCTCCCATGTTAAGTGATGACTAATCTCCTAATTATATGACTAAGCTTTCATGTAAGGCAAGTGGAGGAAAATTATTGGTCAAGACATAATTTCCTTATCTCCATTCAGTCATCCTATATTTAAGTTAAATGAGGAGAAATAAATTGATGCTACCATTCCTAGTAGAGTTTCAGCTTATATATTATACTCCTAAGTAGGTATTAAGTAAGAAAGATTAGGAGAGGTTGAGGGTTTACGAGTGTACGCACGGAGAAGCTACGTGCACACGGAGGAGCTTGGTCGAAGGCTTCCGAGAGTGTCGAGCAACTGACCGAGCACTTGATAAGGTAAACTCATGTTGATCTTTTCCTTAAGATAATAAGATCATGTTCAGCTTTAATTATTAAGTCAAGCTCATGAATTAGTCTTAATTCTCTCGGCCGTTCGAACTAAATCATGACGAGCAAGTTTGTGTTTAGTTCAAAACTCTCGAGAAATTTTCGTATATTCGATCATTTTATATCATATCATGTTCAATTAGTTCATGTTGATCGAAGTATTTTCGCGTTTGGTCGATTAGTTGGCCAAAGGACGTGGACAGCGCACGTAGCGCATGCCACAGGCCATTCCGTGTCCTATCGAGTTTTGTTAATTCATGTTCATAATCTCTCAAGTGAATTATGTGTAATTCTTCATGTTATGTTAAGTTAAGTTAATTCATGTTATAGTTGCTGAGAGAAATCGTTAGTTGGCCAAGGGGTAGACCGGAGCCGTCGGCTACGCATGTAGCGCAAGCCGCGGCCGTGTATGTCTTAGTATATTATGTTCATGTTGTTCGACCGTTTTATACGTGATTAGTCATGTTATGATAAGTTATGGTCAGCTATGTTGTTTCATGTTAAATCGGTCGGAGGAAATCGTTGGACGGCCGACGAGGGTCGGCCGTACTTGTGCAGTCCGCACGATGCGGCAACAGCATACCCGCGGGTGCGCGGGGTGCGAGGGATGCGCCGTAGGTGCCGCGTCTGGTCAGTAACCACAGCGAGGAGTCGTTAGCAATGCGTCTGTGCATGCCAATGCACGGCGTCGCGCATGTCAGTGGCTGTGGCGGTGCCTAACAGCCTGCCGAGTGGCCAACGTCGTGGAAGTCGCATAGCAGCGTCCGTGCGATGCCCCGTCGTGTCCAGTCAGCGCCAATGCGCGCATTCATGCGTCCAAGTACGTGTCGCGGTGCACGGTAGTGCCCGACAACGTTCAGCGGCGCTAGGTGCCGACGCACATAGCATCTGGCAGCGCCGAAGTCCATTCATGCGCGTCCAGCAGTGCCCGATGGGCCTAACTCACGTCCGCCGTGGCCAGGTGTACACAACACCCTCGGCCATGGTCAAGGCAGGCCCTGCAGTGGCCGTGCCCGCACCCAGTCCCGTCAACAGCCATGCCCGCAGCCGCAGCAAGACCATGGGCCGAGTCAGCTGCCGACCGGCCGGCCTCAGCAGACCAGCGGTCCGGCCAGACCGGTTCAGACCGGTTGGACCGGTTCAGGTTATATTTTCATGTTTCAAGTCCCGGTTCATGTTCAAGTTCCATTTTTCAGTTAAGTTCCAGGTCCAGTCAGTCAGTTCAGTATAATCAGTTAAGCTATCAGATCAGTATTTTCAGTCTAGTCAGTTAGCCAGTTCAGTTCAGTATTTCAGTTAAATTTTCAGTCCAGTCAGTTCAGTCATGATCAGTCATATGCAGTAAGTTCAGTTCAGTTTAGCAGTACCAGTTCATTTCAGTCTTTCTTATCAGTTAAGTTAGACCCCGAGATGGTTCCAGTTAACTATTCAGATCGAGTCGAGCATCTTAACAACTATTTTAATCAGTCTGAGCATAGTACTTAGTATTTGTTTATATATGTCAGTTTTGCAGGCAATCAGCACTTACATTTTCAGATGAGCAGTTTAGGTGGGGACTCAGACTGGGTATTATATTGATTATAATTATGCTACCATGTTTGAGGTATGTATTATCAGTATCCGCTCGGAATGGTCGCCGGTCCATTCTGGGTTCTAGTGACCTTAATCTGGCCACTAGAGTGTGCACATGGTGTCCAGCTATGCCGGCAGATGTTCAGTTATCAGTCAGGTGCTGTATATCACGAGATCAGTATCAGATTATTCAGTACCGGTATCAGATATCAGTTTCAGTTTCAGTTCAGTTCAGTTATATATGTCAGGATCATGATATTGTAATTATTTTCACTGTTTACTTTAGTATGAGTTTATGCGGAGCACAGTGTATTAGTGCTCACGCCCCCACATTATTCATGTTTTTCAGGTCACAGAGTCGGAGCGAGAAGTGAGCGAGCGATTGGTTCAGGACATTTGTTTATATGTATATATTATGGTTGGCTACACTATGACTCCGCTACTATTTTCAGTACACTAAACCAGTTTTTGACCCGACGTTAGTCGGTTAAAATATTATATAACCGTTCTAGTATTAAACTCAGAAATTAACGGTTTTCAGAATAAGACAGATTTTACGGTAACACTCTGAATCAGTTTTCGCAAAAAGAAATATTTTATTTATTTTATTTAGAAAATTTGCAAAAAGCGCACTCTGAAATTCAGTAAATAGCGGGGTGTTACATAATGTACCCTGTCTTGAACAAAATTCTTAGAAGAAAAATATTCAAAACTACATTTTGTCCTAAAAACATAGAACTTCACAAATTGGATGAACCAACCTTAGCATTTATTTGGCTTCTAACCCACGACCTTCAAAAGGTTATTCATGTGATTTTAGCTACGAAGTATAATTCATAGGTCTGATAGTTTCATCCATTCCCAAAGAACCCATGAGTTCAATGGCTATCCACCTTTGAATTCTACTAACTCTAAAAACACACTAGATGCCAAAATAATGTAATGATTTATTTATTGAAGGACCTTTCTCCTTATTGGTTCTAGTCGACGTGTTACTTATTTCATCTACTGCATCGTGAGACATATTGGTTCAGTGAGTATACCGTCTACCCACGTTCCAAATGGAGAAAATATCACGTTTTCATCCACACACAATTTAGAAACTGAACATGAGTTCTTTTCTAAAACTTGGCACGAAAAGACAATTACTCAATAACCAAATAACTCCCACTGCAATAGTTGCTACTTCCGTAGCTAACCCATTCTAGATGGCAATCTATCCTTCACACGTCGGCTAGTTCACTGAAAACATTTTTACATAATTAGTGGTTACGTATCTACATACCAGGCATTGATAGATAACACCACTTAAAATGTTTCGACTTCCTAGTGAATAATACTTACCTTTCTTGTATTAAGGATATGTCAGTTCATCTTTCTTTATCTATTTCGCTTAGACCAGATACACATGCCATTCGGCTTGTATTCTTCAGCAAAACAAGACACTATCCAAGTTCTATTTCTAATCATGTTTGAACAAGTAAATTATCTTCGAGTATTACGTACAACAGATTGAAAAGATATTTTGAATTCTTGGGATCATGCAAACATAGTCTTTACTCAGTCAAGTGTTTTTGAATCATCAAATATTGATCCCTTCAAAACAACATTTGAATAAATTCACCGGCACCTCAAAACACCGAGTCCCCGTAGGCCACGGAGAGTGGACGTCTACGGTTCAAACCGTTGCAAGAGGAGGGATAAATCCCATTAGCTTAACGTACTGCCAAGCAATACTTAACTAATAGTCGGTCGAACTTTTGGCTAGTGCAATTAACTTATATAAGAATAAAAACGACCTTTTCCTTTGGGAATATCGTAATTATTTGCACTTTAAGCATAACCCATTAATTGGTCCTAAGTTTACTACCAAAATTATACGTCCACATATGGTTAACCCTTACGCTTTTGAAATAACTCACTATAACCATCCCAAAAGATTCGTCCTTGTGAGCTGTGAAATAAAACGTCCTTTGGGCTCGATTTAAATCACTTCACTGACAAACCTATAATGGAGGCCTTGGATGTTATTTATTTCAACCCATTACACACTTAATATAATTTTTAGTTTAAAGGGATTTTCTTTAACATGCTCCTAATAATTCAATTTGCACATAGAGCAATTAAATCACATAAGGACATGCATGATTAATAGGCAATAATAAACGAGGAACTAAGATACAACTATCATGGCCATTTTAATCATTCTCCAATCTTTCGGGAAATGCAGTCTTGTCCTTGTTGAACTGGGTCTTCCGATTCAGGACTTGGAATTTCGTTTTTTGCTGTGACTCCCACTTTTCTTCTTGAACAAGTCGTCATCGGGAAAGTCACCATCGAGTCTCTTCTGTTGGCGTGTGCCTACTGCCGCCGTCGCCCGTACTTCTGTTGACCTGGGTCCGTGCGTATCCGTCTGCAAACGCCTTAACAATACTCGTATCTGACAGCAAGCTGCCTACGAGTATGTTTGCATTTGCACAGTACCACGTATCCCCTCAACTATGGGTTCGCGGGGTAGCCTGCCTCGTCTCGTCGAGAGATGTACGCGCTTACTGGGTCCAACGAATAATTACATTACATACATTGATCCTATGGCCCACGCAGGGGTTGTACATGAATGATCTAGTAAAACATTTAAACTATGCGGTGTCCCACCACACGAATAAATTATTACAAGCATTCACCAACCCAAAATTCCTCGACATGTCCGAGGCTTATAAAACAACATACATGAATTAAAAACAAACATACATGCGGGCCATAATAGTCGGATTCAAGAATATCTGCAAACACACTTATTTGCAATTCTAATCTATTATGCGCTGCGTCTGTACACAATTAATTCACATATATCACGCAAGTCCTAATTCGAATAGTGCACAAAGACGAATTAGCCTGGGTTGTGATACCAGTTGTTGGGTTCTATTAGGAACGTCGACAATGTGCACATTCAAATCTATTGAATAATAAATCCTAACGCAGCAGAATCTATAGTTAGGATTAGGACTTACGGTTTAAATTTTTTGTCGACTCTGAGACGTTTTTGATTTCCGTTGATGGAGATCGTCTGAATACCAAAATCCAATGGGCAGCTGGACTTGGCCTTTCTCGATTCTAATCGAGTCATAAAGGTGCTCCAATCGCTCATCAAGCTCATCGGATTGTCTCAGACCTTCGGTAAGTGAGTTGGACTCCTTGGGCCGCTCGGAAACTATCTCGGGCACGAACTGGGCTAACTGGGTCAGGCTAAACCGGGTCGTATCGGTCTGAACTGGGTCTGGTTGGGTTTGGGCCGGAATGGGCTGGTTCGGGTCGGGTCTCTCGCTGGGCACGGGAACTGGTCTGCTGGCCGCGGGGTGCACGCACACTGGGCTGCTGGTGCGCGCTGCTGGTGCACGCGCACGGGCGCAGGGGCGTG
>CACSLK010012206.1:13794451-13811252 GCA_902706635.1 Striga hermonthica
GCGTACGTGCACATGGGGCTCCGGCTCCGGTGTGTCCGACGGCGGCTGGTCGCCGGAATTACGCCGACGATCCCATGCTGCTCCGGTGAACCTTCTCTCCTGATTTGGTGGCCATCGAAGATGCTGCGGGGATGAATATATTCGACGGGATGAACAGATATATATATATATATATATTCAACGGGATACGAATAACAACCTTCGAATTTTCTATTGTATGACCTTTACACGATCTCTAATAAATCTTGGTGGAGCGATTTATTAGATTTCTCAAAGCTTATTGATCATCTTCTTCTAAGACCTTACGGTGCTAACGGAATTTTCTCTCGAAGAAGAATCTCTCTCTTTCTTTCTCACTTGAAGAGGCCGAATTTCTCCAGCCCTTCGGGGAGAAAAAACGTGTGTATCATCTTCAAGAGGCTAGGGGACTTGTGTATTTATAGGCTACAATAGGGACCTAAATGAGGTGCTAAATATGGGCTTATTCCTTTAGGTTTAGGAATCTTTATTATCTTCCATCTCATTTTGCATCTAGAAGTCCTATTCCTCCTAACCTTCATTACCTTCTAGAAGACTCCATAGTCTCCTAACCCCAGGTATTATTCTAAAAGGAATATTGCTCTTCTAATGGAATCTTAATTATAGAATATAATTAATACATAATTCCTAATCTTGGAATTAAATAATAAAAATTCCACTAGAGTAATATTATTGCTCTCCCCATTTAGCTCTGAATTACAATTAACTTGTCTCCACTGATTAAATATATCAATCTAATTGATCGGCTTATCTCCCCATGTTTAAGATATAACGTCTGCTGATTAATCAAATTACTGACAAAATAATTAATCAACTTCTTATTTATTTTCGAAACTAGTACCACTTAGATCTTTAATCATTATGCCGGATAACAAATCCGCCCGCAGGGCTTGACATAATATTCATTCCTGAGCTCATTTAGGAGACGTCATCAACCCAGCGCACTGGGACACAGTGACCGTAAATAATTTATAACGGCACATCATATAAACACACTTACTTACCAAAATACCGAGTATGTCATCCTAATAGAATAGGAATCACCCTTGATAAATCAAATAAATAAGTTATGAATATATATGCCCGTTTTATATTATCTTACAGGTTAAGAGTACACATCAATTGCTGAAGGTCTAGATTACAACAACGATCAGTGAGTCTCATAATCTTATCTTTCCGTGGTCTTGTTCAACACCTATCATAAGTGCTAGTGTAATTCTCCAGTCAAAGACCAACTGAATCAAGAATACACTACAATCTTTATCTAAGAGGGGTCTCACTGCCTGTCTAGACTGTGAACGAATAGTTTAGTCTTATAAGGAACCGATAGGTGATCTTTCTGTTCGAAACACTTCGAACCACACTATCTCAATATAAGACAAGGAGTATGATTGCATAAATAAATAAACTACAAGCATATGTACTTTGACCGAAACATGATGGCCAGATCAAAATGGAATTGATAGAATCTGCAAAACCGAGATTTTACAGCATACCTCTAACATGGATCAACCTTTTTCACCTAATAATGAATCTTAAAAGAAGTACGAGAGTTATATTGAAACTTTTTGCAACATGTTTAGTAAGATGTTTGATACTTCTTACTTGTTTGGAAATAATCTTTCACGATAGTGAGTTAGTATTCTTCATTGTGTGATTTAATAGTAGTTGATAATATTTATTGTTTTATTTTCTTTTTTAAAAAATTTATTTTTGTATTGCGATTTTTATAGGATGGCCGCATAAATTAATGCGTGGCGTTAACCATAACTTTTAAACCCGGCTCGGGAGTCGACCCAGGCAAGTCTTCGGGTGATATAAATATGCATAAAAGTAACAAAATTAAAAATTTTGTATATAAAATTTGTACATTAAAGTGTTAATAATATGTATCTCATGATAATATTTACCATATAAATATATATACATAGTTTTATTTTTAAAAAATAAAATATACTTTAAAAAATTAAAAAAAAATATAGGAGCCGGGTCAATGCCTCGATCGACCGGGTTAAGGTTGGGTTCTGACCGAGTTTGATCGGGTCATTTGTTGCCCCATCCGAATAGCCCACCCAGACCGGTTCTGACTCCGAGTCGACCTGCTAGGCCGGTCAGGGTTGAAAAACTATGGCGTTAACATTCCAAATATGCAAGTTTGAAGAGAGTATAATATATGTTATTCGTAAATACCAATTAGAAAATATCGTTGGTAAATACGATCTACCATCGTAAAGTTCAAACTCATCATTCATGGGAAGACCAATGAGTTGGAGTATCCTATCGATTTTCTAACTTTTTCTTTTTACTTTCGTAATTTTGCTACCCCGAAAGATTTTGTCAATGTAGCTTTTCAAAAGCAAATGATTGTGTTTTCAATTTTATATTCAAACATGTAGACATACATACGGTTGTGTTTTTATTCTAATTTTGCGTTATGTTGTTAACGTATATCCCATCATCTAATATTATATTCATCACTGAATATTGCTTCCTCATGCATCGTACGGGTTATGCGGTAGTTTATATATGGACGAGATATATAAAATTTGGATAAAATGAGCCGATTTTTAAAATGAGAACGTGAGGATAAACTTAACAATTAAATATTGTTTAGATGTATGATCAAGATTTACTCTCAAGAGATGAAATTTGATTCAACCACTTGTACTCACGATTTACTTGCATTCAGCTGACTATATAACCCACCATCGATGTCTCCCTGGCTGCATCAACTGTCAATTTTTTTTATGTTTTTTTAAATTAGTACTAATATTTAAATATAATTTTATATTTGATTATGTTTTTAGAATATTATATATATAAATTTGAATGTAATATTTTGAATATTTTACATTATATAAATATTTAAATAATGATAATAATTTTACATATAAAATTTATTATTTAATTATTATACGTATTATAATACTAAAATTTAAAATTCAACTGGTTCAACCAATTAGTGAATCATCGAACCTTGGAATAACCCTACCAATAGCAAGACACCCATTCCCCAAATCGAAACCAAAAACGAAAGCTGAATAAGATCTCAAATCCGAGAATTCATCAATCCATTCCTTGGACAATGGAGGTTTCGGGTTCGTCTAAGAAAATGATTGCGACCCAGGAGGAGATGGTGGCGGCGAAGGTGCCAATCCCTTACAGAGACCAATGTGCCCATTTGCTGATCCCACTCAACAAATGCCGGCAGGCGGAGTTCTACCTGCCATGGAAGTGCGAGTCTGAGCGCCACACTTACGAGAAGTGCGAGTACGAGCTCGTCATGGAACGGATGCTCCAGATGCAGAAGATCCGCGAGCGCGAGGCACAGCTGAAAACACAATCCCCTCACTCGATTCCCCTGGTTCCCAAGACTGCTAATGCTTGATTCTGGATTATGGAAATGATGAGGTGAAATTCCTCTTAATAACTTCCTCTGTTTCTTTCTTCCCCATTTCTTTGTCCCGGTTATTTCCTTCCTTTTGTATGTGTGTATGTGTGTGCGCGCCTGGGCAGCGCTTGATGTGGAGAGTTCCATAATAAATTATAGTTGAATGATGTCCACTTGTTTGTTCATGCTTCTGGGTTGTTGCGTTCTTGTTTTTTCCGGTCAATTCAGTCGATCATGAAAAAGGCAATGGAAATGTGCACACTGAGCAATATTGTAAATTGCAAACCTATGTTGAGGATGGATGAGAAGAAATTCGACTGTCCTTATGTGCCGGAATTCATAAGACGGTGGATATTTTTGAGTGCCCTTATCATCACACCTCAAATCTATTAGCAGGGCCTTTTTATCATACTTCTGTTTCAATCAACAATATCAAAGTCTGTTGTGTAGGGTGTATGGATGCTGTGTATTAGGCTATTAGCAGGGCCTTTTTTTTTTATATCATACTTCTGTTTCAACTACAACAACAACAACATAGTCTTTTAGTCCTAAGCAAGTTGGGGTAGGCTAGAGATGAAACCCAAGAGAACCAATGGTAAGAGGAACACAAAAAGGGCTCAAAACAAAAGGGCTCAACAATATTAATTCCGTTGTCTAGGGTGATGATTTATTTTGGTTGCTTGAAACGATAGTATGGATTCTGTAGTTGGTGAGACATATTTACTGGTAAGTATACAAGGTGATTCACATTTCACCAGATCTTATGTGTCTGGAACTGTGGGCGACTTTTCCCTATAAGCTAATTGCTTTGGTTGATAATATTTCGTGTATGAATTCTTTGCCTTCAATTTACTTGTTGGCCATTCTTTGCTATCTGTCCTATTTTATTAGAACCGAGTCTTCTAGTGACATATATATATTTCTCCATGCTACACATATCTACCAATTTTAAATTCTTAATTGGTTTATGTGATATCCTTTCTGTGCTTGCTTTTCATGTTTTACTTGATTGAATAATGAATATGTTTTAAGTTTAACTCGAAATGGTATGCACAGCTGTTAAAGCCATGGACCATTACTCCTATTTGGATCAATATATGACAGAAAATATGGGGATATTACATGTTTCTACATGTGTGCTTGTCTCTCTTAATGATTTATTACACATTGACGTATGACTCAGTTTAGTGTTGAACTTTCTACTAAAATTTGGATGAACTAGGGTGTCGTTTTATTATGAAGTAGTCCATCCCTCGGAGAGCACCCCCAGTTTCTGGACTTTTCAGAATGCCAAATATGATGATGTTCAGTCTTTTGTGTGGTCGTTTTAGTTACTTAAAAAGTGAGTGGTAGGTAGTCAGATCTGAAATTGGTTTCAGCTCCTTGTTCCTCGAGATCAGTCCAGAGATGCATCCTGTCTTCTGCTGCCTGCATTTCCTTATCAAAATATGCAAAATATTATAATTATCATCACCAGTTCCAATCCAGAGTTAGTTTTTCCATCACCTCTAAATCAAAATTGTTTTTTTGAAAAAAAAAAATATATAAAAATGCACCCACGTTATTCATCCTTCAACAGGGCAATGAGCGTTTTTCTGGTACTATATACCATGGTTTTGAGAACCGGACGGTCGGACTGGGAAGTGGGAACCAGTCACCAGATTGGTTTGGTCCACCAATCAGAACAGTTTGCCAAGGATCTGGTCAAGAGGCTTTCACAGTAAAAACTAGTTAAAAACCAGTTTGAACTGATCAATTTTTTTTCCTTTTTTCTTATTTTAATATATTTAAACACATATTTTAGATAAAAATACATATATAAATATGTTGGATATATCATATATGTCAATTGTTATGTTGATTAATTAGACATTTGCATTATTTTAGACTCATAACTTCAAATGCTATATGATATTTGAAACTGGTAAATATTATATTCCGGTTCGCCTACAGTCGTACGTGGTTAAACCTGTAGCTTCACCGATGCGATGACCGTTACGGTTTTTAGAACCTTGCTATGTACAACCAACTTTAGATCGACTGTAGTTTAGGTAACTTGGTTGGTTCGTCGAGGGCATTCTACTAACATGGAAAGATCTGTCTCCTGATTATCATTGAGTAGTTATATTCTCTGGTAGACATATTCAGCCATTGTTCAAAATTTAATTTACGGTATTTCTCATTGTTTTGTCCATCTCTGCCACCAGAACCCTTCAGCTACCTTGCCATGTCTGCAGTCGTGAAAAATAGCTTTGACACTTTATAATACAATGTGTTTGAGAAGTCATGGAACTCTTGTTTGCATTTTCCATTAAACTTGCTCTATAGACAGAACTAGAAGCCTGAAGATAGATTGTATACCAAAGGAGAATCTTTCCGAACAAAGAAAATTCATTTTTCCCCTTTATGGATCACAGCACTAGTTTCTGCTTGAAATTCTATTTACCATTTACGATTAGTTTAATGCCAATGAATCATGTGGTTCAGTATCAAACGGTTTCAGGCTCACATACTATTTTCCTTGGCATAATCAGTTCCACCTTTTTCAATTTAGCTTCCTTTGTTAAAGAGTTGTTTCTGTTATTATAGTTTGAGTCTGGATCTTGCTTCAAGGGAGATCCGTACTTGAAAATTACTAGACCTTGCTAACACGAAAAATAAACATGGTTTTAACCAGTCTCACATTTGGCACATTTTTCTACCAATGGTGAACTATATTTGGACTAGGGATGATATTCCAGGGTAATGGCTGGTGTAGTGTATTAATGAAACTTAATGATTCTGAGCAATTTTATATGCTAAAGCTGTTATGAGAAATTCTTGTTGATTATATTCTGACCAACGGTGGCCATTTCCCTCAACTGCCATAACATTACTTGCCACGATGTTGATCAATTGTGTGTTTCTCTAATCCACAGTCTCGATAAAGCTCCTTTTGACTTGATTAACTTTAGCTGCAGAGGCTTGACACTTGGCTCCAAAGTTGCGCACTCACTTATTATAGCAAAATAGGTCGCTCGATGCACATAAAGCAGTACTGATTCATTCACTCTCTAATGTATGCAATAGCATTGGTTTCTAGAATCTTAATTATCGAAGAAAGTGATGAATTTCATGTGCTATAAAAGGGTATCTTGATTGCATATTGCCTGTTTTGAGAGCCCTGGTTGGTGTATTGATGGCATGTGTTGTTAGAGATCAAGTGATTTTGATCTCTCTCGGTCCATGTAATCCACTTCTTTTCACATATTTTCCTCCTCCTACAACAACAACAACAACATAGCCTTTTAGTCCCAAGTAAGTTGGTGTAGGCTAGAGATAAAACCCAAGAGAACCAATGGTAAGAGAAACACAAAAAGGGCTCAGAAACAAAAGGAAGAGATTTGAGCAAAAGAGAAAAGAGCAAAAGTCACGGTTCTGGCACGTTGATTCCTAGCCTCCAAGCGCTTCTATCCACCGCTAAATCCTTGGAGATATTTCAATCTTTAAGGTCTCTCTTAACCGACTCTTCCCAAGTGAGTTTAGGCCGACCTCTACCTCTCTTTACATCATCGACCCGCTGTAGAACTCCCCTACGCATCGGTGCATCAGGAGACCTCCGTTGGACATGTCCGAACCACCTCAGTCGATGTTGAACCAATTTCTCCTCTATTGGAGCCACCCCGACCCTATCTCGAATATCCTCATTCCGGATTCTATCCTTTCTTGTGTTCCCGCAAAACCAACGCAACATACGCATCTCTGCTACACTTAGTTGTTGGACATGTTGCTTTTTTGTAGGCCAACATTCAGGACCGTATAACATCGTTGGGCGAATTGTCGTCCTATAGAACTTACCTTTTAGCCTTTGTGGCACCCTCTCATCACAGATAACGCCCAAAGCTTGATGCCATTTCAACCAACCGGCTGCAATTCTATGCCTAACATCTTCATCAATGCCGCCATTCTTTTTTAGCATCGATCCTAAATACTGGAAAGTCTCCTTGACCACCACTTGCCCGTCAAGGCTAACGTCACCATCATCATGTGTAGCCCCTGATTTTAGGTCGTCCGATTAATCGCGATTAATCGTCCTGGTCGCTCCCAAGTGCTCGATTAGGAGGTCCGACCCGACCAGCTCGACCAGAAACCTGGTCGTCCGATTAATCGTCGATTAATTGCGATTAATCGTCCGACCAGGGCATATGGACGACCAGGACATATATTTGTCTTTTTGGGCTGGTATGTGAGCTGCTGGGCTTGGCCTGTTTGGCCTGTTTGGCCTGTTAGGGTTAGGATATATATAGGAAGGAGGCAGTCCGATTAATCTAGCTGGTCGACGATTAATCACGATTAATCGTCTGGTCGGTCCGTGGTCGACAGGTTCGACCAGCCGACCTGAAAACATTGTGTGTAGCCATGCTGAAAGCGCACGTCATGTACTCGGTCTTCGTCCTACTAAGTCTGAAGCCTTTCGACTCTAACGTGTCATTTTACAGCTCTAACTTCCTAACGTGTCATTCCTATTACACATCATCATATTTTCCTCCTAACTTCTGCTTTTTTCTGTGTTGTTCATTTTGGTTTTACTCATTAATGTGTCTGGTTCTTGATGTTAACTTATTGATAAATTACTGTCTCTACATTGAACAACAATATTTTCCTTGCTTGTTTGAAGGTTAATGTCTGCAGAATTATTTTTCAATATTTCATATCTGAAAAATGATGCCTCTCATGATGTCTTCAGGAAGAGGCTGGAGATGTTTGCAGATGCTGGAAGTGGTTGAGTTTATAAATCAAAATGTTTCTGTTTCCATTTATACCAAACATTGTAGTTTAACATTTGCTATGGCAAACCAGTTTGTAATAAATTTCACACATGATTGTGTATTTGTGCTCCAGTTTAAACTTATCTCCAAAGTTTTACCTGAAATGATTTTCTTTTGTGTTTTGACAGTTTGCCATCTAATTGGACAACTATTTTGTTTAGCAGTGACTTGCATTTAGGGTTGTAAACAAATTGTTTGATTCAGACTCATGAAAATCTATATATAATATATGCATAAAAGGTTTGTTTATTACTCAAAAAGTTCGTTTTCTGCAATTACTAAATTTGAAATCATATTAATCAGTTTATGGTATTATGTTGGCAAAATTAATGTAATTTTTTTTTGGTATATAGTGGGTGGGATATATTTGGTAAGAAAAAGATTTAATTTATGCGTATATGCAAGGCAATAAATCTTAATTTGGTTTTCACAGTTTTTAATTATCATATATTATTCGTTGCAAACTATATAAAAATTTTGTTGGTGGCATAAAAATATTTGTCCTTGTATGATTTTCATGTCAGCTTTTGCATTTTGTGTTGTAGTATCTGTATGCTTTTGTACTGTGTTCTCGCAAAGCAATGATTTGTAATAGAGAATTTCAAGTGTAATAGAGAATTTCAAGTTAATCATGGTTGGAACGTAGAGAATTATAAGGACATTTATTTTCTTTTTGGTTATTTTAGAGCTTTTGTTCTTCACGAGTCCGATTTCTCTCTCTCTTTCTCTCTCTTTATATATATAAGGTTGAGTTCACATGAGAATGATTATCAATAAGAGAAATGAGAATAAATCGTAGTCATTAGATCGGATGATCTAATCGCTAAAAAAAGTCTAAGGGCTTGTTTGGCAATCGGCTGTTAGCGGATCTTATTAGCTGCTTTGACCAGCGGATTAGATTAACTGTTTTGACCAGCAGATTAGATTAGTGGATTTTTACAAAAGTGTTTGGTAAATTAGCGTTTTGATATTTTTTTATGAATATAATTACTTATAATTATGTTTGTGTATTTTAAATATTTTTAGCAATTATAATTATTTTAGAAACTAAAATTTATGTATATTATTAATAAACATTAAAAATAGTGATTAAACAACAATGAATATTTAAGGTTACAATTTCTATACAATGTTTATGTTTATAATTTTTTTATCACACAAATAAGAAATGACTAAAGTAATGGACAACACTATAAATTTGTAAACATTGTTATCCTTCTCCCATCATTTGTCTTTCTTTTATTTCCCTTTTTTTTTTTTTCCCTGAGCCATCATTTGTCTTCTTTTATTTTTATTTTTTTTCTCCTACCCTCCCAACTTAATTATTCTATTTGACTGAATAATTGTCCAACATATATAAATATTGCAGAAGAAGCTAACATCAAACGCTGCAAATTGCAGCGTTTCTAAAATCAGCTTTTTCCATCAAAAATCCATTTTAAACAGCTGATTTACCATACAATTTTTTTAGCTGTTTTAGATGGTCAAACAGCTAAAATGGTTTCAAACAGCTAAAAGCTAGACAAAAAGTCATTTACCAAACAAAGCCTAAATTATATATTCATTAAATGTATTTTAGACATTGACATTACACCTCACCATCCAAAATAACATGCCACGTCACTACCCATACACCTAACACACACAAAACACATGCACACACATTCAGCACACAACACACACACATGCACGCACACACACACATGCACGCACAGTCTACACACACACACACACTCATTAATCTCTCTCTCTCTCTCTCTCTCTCTCTCTATCTCCCACACACACACAACTTGACACACATTTACACACACACTTACACATTTACTGTAACGCCCCACTTTTATTTGACGAAAGTCAAAGGCTTTTTAAAAGTCAACTTAAAATTTTTCGAAACCTTTTTATAAATCTGTGACGCTATTCGAACTAAATCACATAAATAACGTAAATCATACTTGCATAAATCATAAATCGTAAATCCAATGATTTCATAAATCCCAAGTTCAACCAAATTATTCATAAGGGAACATCTCCCAATTCAAAGTGCTCAAAATCCCAAAGTCATAAATCATAAATTGTAACAGCCCAGTCAACCCGTAGTAGGATATTGTCCGCTTTGGGTATACACCAGATCATTCCCTCACGGTTTTGCCTTTGGGAGCTAGCTCACCAAAACGCGTCCTACTAGTGAAGGTATCCACAACCACTTATAAGGCATGCTTCGTTCTCCTTCACAACCGATGTGGGATATCTGATCCACCCCCCTTGGAGGGCCCAGCGTCCTCGCTGGCACATCGATCCGGGTACTGGCTCTGATACCATTGTAACACCCCGCTATTTACTGAATTTCAGAGTGCGCTTTTCGCAAATTTTCTAAATAAAATAAATAAAATATTTCTTTTTGCAAAAACTGATTCAGAGTGTTACCGTAAAATCTGTCTTATTCTGAAAACCGTTAATTTCTGAGTTTAATACTAGAACGGTCATATAATATTTTAACCGACTAACATCGGGTCAAAAACTGGTTTAGTGTACTGAAAATAGTAGCGGAGTCATAGTGTAGCCAACCATAATATATACATATAAACAAATGTCCTGAACCGGTTGCCCGCTCACTTCTCGGCTCCGACTCTGTGACCTGAAAAACATGAATAATGTGGGGGGGGGGCGTGAGCACTAATACACTGTGCTCCGCAGAAACTCATACTAAAGTAAACAGTGAAAATAATTACAATATCATGATCCTGGCATATATAACTGAACTGAACTGAAACTGAAACTGATATCTGATACCAGTACTGAATAATCTGATACTGATCTCGTGATATACATCACCTGACTGATAACTGAACATCTGCCGGCATAGCCGGACACCATGTGCATACTCTAGTGGGCAGATTAAGGCCACTAGAACCCAGAATGGACCGGCGACCATTCCGAGCGGATACTGATAATACATACCTCAAACATGGTAGCGTAATTATAATCAATGTAATACCCAGTCTGAGTCCCCACCTGAACTGCTGATCTGAAAATGTAAGTGCTGATTGCCTGCAAAACTGACATATATAAACAAATACTAAGTACTATGCTCAGACTGATTAAAATAGTTGTTAAGATGCTCGACTCGATCTGAATAGTTAACTGGAACCATCTCGGGGTCTAACTTAACTGATAAGAAAGACTGAACTGAACTGGTACTGCTAAACTGAACTGAACTTACTGCATATGACTGATCATGACTGAACTGACTGGACTGAAAATTTAACTGAAATACTGAACTGACCTGACTAATTGACTAGACTGAAAATACTGATCTGATAACTTAACTGATTATACTGAACTGACTGACTGGACCTGGAACTTAACTGAAAAATGGAACTTGAACATGAACCGGGACTTGAAACATGAAAATATAACCTGAACCGGTCCAACCGGTCTGAACCGGTCTGAACCGGTCTGGCTGGACCGCTGGTCTGCTGAGGCCGGCCGGTCGGCAGCTGACTCGGCCCATGGTCTTGCTGCGGCTGCGGGCACGGCTGTTGACGGGACTGGGTGCGGGCACGGCCACTGCAGGGCCTGCCTTGGCCACGGCCGAGGGTGTTGTGTACACCTGGCCACGGCGGACGTGAGTTAGGCCCATCGGGCACTACTAGACGCGCATGAATGGACTTCTGCGCTGCCAGACGCTATGTGCGTCGGCACCGAGTGCCGCTGAACGCTGTCGGGCACTACCGTGCACCGCGACAGGTACTTGGACGCATGAATGCGCGCATTGGCGCTGACTGGACACGACGAGGCATCGCACGGACGCTGCTATGCGACTTCCACGACGCTGGCCACTCGGCAGGCTGTTAGGCACCGCCACGGCCACTGACATGCGCGACGCCGTGCATTGGCGTGCACAGACGCATTGCTAACGACTCCTCGCTGTGGTTACTGACCAGACGCGGCACCTACTGCGCATCCCTCGCACCCCGCGCACCCGCGGGTATGTTGCTGCCGCGTCGTGCGGACTTCACAAGTACGGCCGACCCTCGTCGGCCGTCCAACGATTTCCTCCGACCGATTTAACATGAAACAACATAGCTGACCATAACTTATCATAACATTACTAATCACGTATAAAACGGTCGAACAACATGAACATAATATACTGAGACATACACGGCCGCGGCTTGCGCTACATGCGTAGCCGATGGCTCCGGCCTACCCCTTGGCCAACTAACGATTTCTCTCAGCAACTATAACATGAATTAACTTAACTTAACATAACATGAAGAATTACACATAATTCACTTGAGAGATTATGAACATGAATTAACAAAACTCGATAGGACACGGAATGGCCCGTGGCGTGCGCTACGTGCGCAGTTCACGTCCTTTGGCCAACTAATCGACCAAACGTGAAAATAATTCGATCAACATGAACTAATTGAACATGATATGATATAAAATGATCGAATATACGAAAATTGCTCGAGAGTTTTGAACTAAACACGAACTTGCTCGTCATGATTTAGTTCGAACGGCCGAGAGAATTAAGACTAATTCATGAGCTTGACTTAATAATTAAAGCTGAACATAATCTTATTATCTTAAGGAAAAGATCAACATGAGTTTACCTTATCAAGTGCTCGGTCAGTTGCTCGACACTCTCGGAAGCCTTCGACCAAGCACCTCCGTGTGAACGTAGCTTCTCCGTGCGTACACTCGTAAGCCCTCAACCTCTCCTAATCTTTCTTACTTAATACCTACTTAGGAGTATAATATATAAGCCGAAACTCTACTAGGAATGGTAGCATCAATTTATTTCTCCTCATTTAACTTAAATATGGGATGACCGAATGGAGATAAGGAAATTATGTCTTGACCAATAATTTTCCTCCACTTGCCTTACATGAAAGCTTAGTCATATAATTAGGAGATTAGTCATCACTTAACATGGGAGAAATGGCCACCTCATGCTTGGAGCAAAAATGAAGAAGTTTCCCCATGCACTTTAGCTAAAAATGCCCACGGCATTTTAGTTGCAAGTTTAAGGAAATTCCACAAAATGCTTACGGTAATTGTATTAATAAACATGATTAACCTCTTAATTAAGCATAATTTACTATGCTTAATTATTAGACTAAGCTTAATACTTATTACCAAAATTATTCCGAACGTAAACGTGACGTCGAAAATAATTTCGGATAATCTCGACTGAAAATTATTAATTCGAACAATAATAATTTCGAATTCTTGACTTGGACAATTAATCCGAATATTAATATTTCAAATAATTCGTCAACTTAACTTATTAATTCCGAACTCCTTAAATAAGGAAAATGAATTGGAATTAAATCTGGAAATTTATCCGGTTACTGAAATAATTAACCGAATAATTTATCAACTAATAGTCGAATTTGAAATATAACTGGCTGAATAACTTGAACTTGAACATGAACATGATTATTTATTAACAAAGGCTAGCTTAAAATTAAAAGCTAGTATTTTCTTTTATTAATAAAACTCGGGGTGCTACACATTAAGTGACATTCCATAATCTTGAGTACTTCGAGGGAGTACGATGGCGGTTATGGAAAGATGTCGAGATTAATGTATCAGTGGCATTACGATTAAGATCGTAGTGACTAATACCTTTTGGAAAATCATAGAAATACCTATTGGATGTTGAGATTCGATCTCAGTGTGTTTCACCTGGTTCATCGGAACAGGACGGTGCAACGAACAAAAGGAAAATGTCTCTCAAGAGGATTGGTTATGTCAAAGATGAGTTATTAAGAATTTTGCTTTTTCGTATTGGAGTTGTGCAAATAGCAGGATAAGTTCTGAACATAATCTTATCTAAGTTTAGTAGTCATTACTCTGAATAAATTATTGGCAAGACTTAGGCCTTGTCAGGAACATATTCGGATTCAGAGCATTTCAGCACACGTGCTAGAAAGTTGATACTAATAAGATTGGAAAAGATGTTCGAAAATTAGGCTATTTGTGGGATACTTCATAGTATCGAGAAATGAGTGGATTATTATAATACTAAAAGTCAGAATGTGTTCGTTAGCGTGAATGTCTGGTTTTTAGAGGAATACTAAGTAATAAATCACTATGTTCATTTGTAAAATTGTTTTAAGGAAAGATAAAGGTAAAAGTTCAACTTTTTTACCACAAATGTACAAATGTGATATCACAAGGAAAAATGCAACACGTATTTTGTGCTATACACCTTTGCAGAGGGAGCCTCGTTGTAGTGAGAGGGTTGCAAGACAACTCTATTCGTGATAATAAGAGAGTCATTGGACTTAGTCTGTATTAATCACAAGTTCATGGAATTCATGTTTTGAGAAAGTCTCAGACTTAGTCTCTAGTAAACTTGAATTGATTCCTAGTTATACAATGAGGAGATCCAAGACAAGGATGTAGAAACTTAGCAAAGTTTTAATGATTTCTGATTTAGAGTCATGGACTTTTATCAGATCTGGGTTCTTATAGAATTACCAAGTAGCATACATGCTATTGGATGAAATCTATAAGTGAAGACTTTAGTACAAGGCTTGTTGTGAAATAGCAGACTCATAAAGAATGGGATCTATTATGAGTTAGCTTTTCACCAGTAGTCGGTTTAAGTCTGTACATAGAAAGGCTTGTTGTGAAATGGTGAACTCAGAAAGAACGGGATCTATTATGAGTTAATTATTTCACCGGTAGCCGAATTTAAAGCTGTTGCCATTCATATGAGATATGAGCTAGGCAAAAATGGATGTAAAGGCATTTTCCTTAATTTGGAGTCTTGTAAGAATATCCACGGAGCAGCACCCAGAAGTTTTCATTGAAAAAGGCTAAGAGCATCAAGTCAGTAGGCTGACAAAGTCTGGTTATAGACCATGGTGGGCCGATCATTTGGCGAGTAAATTCAAATCATGGATTTGATTAGTTACCAAATGAGCATTGTGTGTGGTGCAATGGAAGCGTGGTGATATTTTGTACTATGCGTAGGCAGCATCTTGATCACTGGAGACAATGTAAAAATGTTGACAGGCGCAAGGGTATGGTTATCCAAGTAGTTGTACATGAAAGATTCGGAATCAACAGATATTCTTGAGATTGAGGATCACAAGAAAGATATGTTGCGATTTTGCCAATTTTCATGTCCAAACTATTGTAAGGCTCATTCTATTTTTGCATGATATAGAGGCAAAAAAATGAGGCCTGATATTTATTACTGAGAGTTTAGTTGGTAAATATCGAAGTAATTCTTGATGGAAGCAATGGTTCATGGTAGAACATATGATCAAGCGCCATAAAAGGGCTTAGGATAATATGTAGGGTTACCACATGAACCAGAAGCAATCTATGGATTACAAAGGATTCTGATTTCTAATCAGACATGAACAACAAGTAAAAAACCACCTTATGGTTTGTGTTCACTTGTGGGAACCAAGCAGATTAGAGGAATGTCAAGCGGTAATACGTTGATGGATTCCACTATGAACTCAGTACGTCCCTTCTCAAATGGCGAGCGACGTACAAATTGTATTCGCCATTGAACTAAAGATGTGAAACCTCATCTAGCCAGGTCAAGTTACAATTTGATTGTGATGACAGTTGGTGCAGTTACATACAGAAAGGAATCACTAGTTCATAAAGCAAGTGGCACATAGAGCAAGTATGCCCATTGCAAAGGACTGCGACAGGGTGGATGTTTGTCGCCTAGTTACATCGGTAGACAACCAGGTAAATCCTTTTAGGATTGGCTTTCTGGCGAAAGCGGATGATGGCCATGTTAAAGGGTTGGGAGTCGGATGTATGGCATAAAGGACAACAGTTCTTTGAGAATTGAGATTGAAAGAAAATCGTGGTTAGCAATAGCCATGAGCTTATTAAGCATAAGTGGGAGATTGTTAGAGGTATGTTGTAAAAGCTCGATTTTGCAGATTCTATCAATTCCATTTTGATTTGGCCATCATGTTTCGGTCAAAGTACATATGCTTGCAGTTTATTTATTTATGCAATCATACTTCTTATCTTAAATTGAGATAGTGTGGTTCAAAGTGTTTCGAACAGAAAGATCACCTATAGGTTCCTTGTAAGACTAAACTATTCGTTCACAGTCTAGACAGGTAGTGAGACCCTTCATGGATAAAGACTGTAGTGTATTCTTGATCAGTTGGTCTTTGAATAGAGAATTACACTAGCACTTATGATAGGTGTTGAACATGACCACGGAAGGATAAGATTATGAGACTCACTAATCTTTGTTGTAATCTAGACCTTCAGCAATTGATGCTGTTGGGTTCTGTTATGAACGTCAAACAACATGCACAGTATTGAACTTTATCGAAATAAATCCTAACGCAGCGGAATCTATAGTTAGGATATGAACGTTTACCTTTTAAAATTTTTTTGCCGACTCTGAGACGATGTAGAGTACCGTTGGTGAAGTTCGTCTGAACAACACAACCTAATGGGCAGATAGGTTTGGCCTTTAATCGATTCTAATCGATACGTTCCACAAAACTCGAACACACGGCACGCGGGTCTCGGTCGTCGGATGGCAGCGGGC
>CACSLK010012206.1:13834254-13857743 GCA_902706635.1 Striga hermonthica
TGAGAAATGTTAGTTAACACCCACTAAGTTTTCGAAAATGATTTTGAAAATTTTATTCTGGTTTTTGGAAAATTCGAAATTTCTGTAAAATCAAAGTGGGGTGTTACATCTTCGACCAACCTGCCCACCCCAAGGGATGTTCTAAACAAGTGATCACCTAGCCCGAGGGTCTTAGTCATGGTGGGTTTTGGTCTTCACACTTGCCCACCCGTGAGGAATGTTCTAAACAGGAGGTCTTCGACCAACCTGTCCACCCCAAGTGATGTTCTAAACAAGTGACCACCTAGCCCGAGGGCCTTAGTCATGGTGGGTTTTGGTCTTCACACTTGCCCACCCGCGAGGAATGTTCTAAACATGAGGTCTTCGACCAATCTGCCCACCCCAAGGGATGTTCTAAACAAGTGACCACCCAGCCTGAGGGTCTTAGTCATGGTGGGTTTTGGTCTTCACACTTGCCCACCCGCGAGGAATGTTCTAAACAGAAGGTCTTCGACCAACCTGTCCACCCCAAGTGATGTTCTAAACAAGTGACCACCTAGCCCGAGGGCCTTAGTCATGGTGGGTTTTGGTCTTCACACTTGCCCACCCGCGAGGAATGTTCTAAACATGAGGTCTTCGACCAACCTGCCCACCCCAAGGGATGTTCTAAACAAGTGACCACCCAGCCCGAGGGCCTTAGTCATGGTGGATTTTGGTCTTCACACTTGCCCACCCGTGAGGAATGTTCTAAACAGGAGGTCTTCGACCAACCTGCTGACATGACCATAAATGCTGAATTGACTTAAAATCATGAAATTTGCACAACAAGCTGAATATGGCCGTGGCGTGCGCACCGTGCGCCGCCGACGGCGTTAGGCCGTCTCGCGACCGAACTTTCTTTTCTCTCGGCAATTAATACACCACTGTACATGAAATAATGTTTACTGAATAAATGGACATGAAACGTTCGAAGGTCTGCTACTCAACTCGATAAAAAAAAAAACCAGGTGCGGCCTGTGGTACGCGCTACGTGCGCGACCACGCTTCTCGGCCAAATCGATGATTAAACATGAAATTCCTTCGAACAACACAAACTGATTGATCATGATACAACATAAACTGACTAAATACACGAGGTTGCTCGAGAGATTTTGAATTAAAACATGACATGACTTGACAAGGCTACACGCACGGTCGAATACAACTAAGGCTACAATAGGAACTGAATTTCATAACAATCACGTACGCTACAGTAAAGAGGTCTCATGTAATTTACCTCTTCAACTGCTCACTTGATCGCGCCGAACTCTCAGAACACTCGGTGCTCGACGTGTCCGTGCGTGTGCGTGCGATCACCCCGCGCGGTACTAGCTTCTCGCGTACGGTGCGGCTGCTTCTCTCGTGCGTGTATACTCTCCTCACTAAACTTAACTTAAGGAAATATATAGCTGAAAAAAAAATGAGGAGAAATCTCCCAAACACTAACCTATATATAGTGTGGCCGAAGGGGTGGAGATGATGAGGTGTTTTGGTGATTAACTCTCCTTGATGATTACTCATCAAATCTTGCCACCTCATGCTTAACTAAAATGAGGACAAATCTTCTTTAATTTCCCAACTTAAGTGCTCACGGCTATAGCAAATAATTGGGAGAAAATCTTCATAGCTTAAGTACAAAATTGCTCACGGCAATTTATATTTTAAGCATGATTAATATTTAATTAAGCATAATCTATATGCTTAATTAATTAGCTAACATGATACTTAATTATCAAAATTATTCCGAACGTAAATGGGACGTCAAAAATAATTTCGGGTAATCTCGACTGAAATGACTAAAATAATTAATTCCGAAAATAATACTCGAAAATATTTTTATATCGGAACTAAAAACATGATTTATTATTATTAATCTGACGGGATATTACAATATCACCCAAAGCTAAGCTTTCAGTATATAACTCTAACATCCGATCGGCTGGTGCAGTTGGTCGCGAGCAGGATCTACTGGTCGCGCCAGTACGGACGCGGGGCTATAGGGACACGCGAACCAGTGCGAGAGCGCTGGAACCGGAGTTAAACTGCACGGACTCGGGCCTGATGGGTTGTGAACCGAAGCTAGGATGTGCAAGCGGGAGCGGCTCGAGAAGGGATGTAACGCCCAGTATGTTATTTATTATTTATGGAGCCTGGCTTTATTTCCATAAATATTAAGTTTCCTAATTTGATGTTTTTATTATACTTAATTGCATTAAATTGAATAATTAGTATTAAAGTCTAAGCCATAGAGAATTTATTCGATTTTAATCCTTAAAGTCAGATTCATTTAGCCCAAGTGTCGGCTTTATTTTTAAAACCGAGCCTATGAACAATCGAAAATCTTATTAAAACGGATCGTAGTCAAAAATTAATTTATTCGAGCCCAATCACTTTCGAGCGAGTCCAATTATTTTAGCCTGCTCATTTAAGTTAATCGAGCTTATGTTCGATTTTATTCGGCTCATTTCATTTCAGTAAATCTAGCCCAATTATTTTATTAATTTGGATTGACTAAATTAATTTAGTCTAAGTTCCTAGCATTTAATTCCCTAGTCGATATCGATTTAATCGAGCTTAAGTCGGATAAACTTACTAGCTCGATTTTTAAGCCCAAGTAGAGAAATCTTAAAGCCCAATGTTGGGCCCAAATTCAACACAAAATCTTAATTTCATTTTACATATAAATACATAACATCCTCCCCCACTTCATCATCTTCCTCAAGCAAGTTCAACATCTTCACCATCAAATCTGACCAAGATTTCGGCGAGCCGCCGCCGTCCAGCAACAAGACCCGCCGGCAGCTTCCACAGCCCGCAGCACTGCGCTATTTCCGCCAGCAGCTCGCCTCAGTCTGAGCTCGCAGCTCCCAGCTCCTCTCGTAGATCCGCAGCCCTCACGCCGGTAAGCTCGCGCACCTCTCATCGTTCTCAGCTTCGGCGACCTCCTCTCATCGCCGCAGTTGTTGTTTTTTAAAATCAATATAAATCGCATAATATATATATATATATATTAATTATCGACCTTAAATGAGTTAGAATTTTTGAGAATCGAAACCCTAATTTTATCCAGTTCCAATAATCGGGTAAATCCCAGACCCGTATTTAATCGCCTGAACTCTAGTACCGTCTGTATAATATTTAGCATCGTATCGTTAATTCGTAATGAGTATCGTCGTCCGCACACGTGACCGACTCTTGTCCGACCGTTGGAGCCGAACGACCGAGTGCGTGCACGTGCACCGAGCCCGAGTCCAACCACCAAGTGCGTGCCCGTGCACCGAGTCCATCCGTCTACTGTCTGCAAGATGTTTCCGTTAGCCGTGGTCCAAGCACGCCCCTGCGTCAGTGACCGTGGCACCGTTTCAAACCCGTGCATTGGCTAAGCCGTGTCAGTCGAGTTCGTGAAGGCTCGAGTAGCCACGCCGAACTCGGACCACAGTCAAACCGAGTTGCACATAGTCAAGCGAGTGATCGATCGGCTCTGAGATAGCCGTCAGTCCAATTCAGTCGAACCAGTTCGGGCAGTCTGGGCAGTTCGAAGGAAATTCCAGTTCAACCGAATCAATCCGAGTAGTCCGGACGGTTTGGGAAATTTCTGATATATATATTTCAGATAGATATATTTCAGATAAATTTAAGATTTTAGATATAAAGTTAAGATTTAAGATATATTTAAGATCCATACATATTTCAGATTTAATCAGATTTAAGATTTCAGTCAGATTATATTAAGTCAGATTATAGTTCTAGACTTAGAAATATTTCAGAGAACTCTAGTATGCCTCAAAGACAATAAATTTCAAAATCAGCTCGTAAATCCCTAAAATTATTTTAAAGCCAAGTGAGCGAACATAGACAACTCAGATAATATAATTCGACTTTTCAGTTTAAGATAAGTACTTAAAATATATTTTGTGCTTATATGTTTTGTAGCTTGTGGAGAGTCGAGCCTCCGACAGTTGCAAACCTTTCAGCACTTGCATTTCAGCATATCAGGTGGGGACCCTGTACTGGGTATTACATCTTCTATAATCGCAATACCATGGTTGAGGTATGTATGTAAGATTTCGCCCAAATATGAGCAATTACCTAGCGAGTAGATCCTTTATAGATAGGTGAATCGAACGCTAGTTAAGATGACATAAGAATTATAGCGCAGCTTTGAGTTAAGTGAATTCAGAACCCTAGAGCAGCCTTGAGTTAAGTTTAATTTCAGATGATCTTAGAATAATCCTTCCCTAAGGGTCATTGATCTAGAGATAGGTTTCGTCATAACCAAGTGTTTCGAATCTCCAGTTAATATTAAGGACTCTAGTGCCGTTGTGAGTTAACCTCCAACCTTAGAAGTGCATAAGAGTTAGTTTTGCCCTAGTAAGTGGCAGCGACCTACAGATTAGGTCCTGCAGTTGTTTATCGCGAGCGTGAAGGCCAAGTGTCCTTCTCGCCAGTTAAGCAGTTAGTTGAGCAGTAATTATAGATAGCCAGTTGAGCAGCCGTTATAGACAATACAATTATTTATACGCTTTTGTGATGTGTTCTATCATATTAGATGTATGCTTAGGTTGTGATGTGTTGTTATGTTGCTTAAGTGGTGACGTGTTTTTATCATATTAGATGTATGCTTAGGTTGTGATGTGTTGTTATGTTGCTTAAGTTGTGACGTGTTTTTATCATATTCGATGTATGCTTAGGTTCGCAATGTGTTTATCATACCAGAGGTTCATTTTGTTCGCGATGTTGCAGATATAGTCTGTCAGCCGAGCAACATTTATAGTTAGTCAGTTGAGCAGTCATTTATAGTTAGTCAGTTGAGCAGCAACTATAGTTATCCAGTCGAGCAAAAATTATAGACAGTCAGCTGAACATCGATTATAGGCAGTCAGCTAAGTAGCAGCTTTAGATAGTTTGCCGATTTAAGTGTTTATTGGATGAATGCCTAATCTGTTAGTAAAATCTTCATCTTCATATCATTTTCTGCCGACCCAGTAAGTACTTGCATATATGCGGATGTCATGATATGTTATTATATTAGCTGTATATTTCAGTGCCGGTTCCGGAGGAGCACGTGGATTATTTATGCTCACGCCCCCCACTAACCATTTTTCAGGTGAAGGTGTCGTTCATGGAGCGTGAGCCGATGATGTGGTGGTGGTCATAGCAAAGATATTTTTAGTAAACCTGTCATGTATATTTTATCATGTTGAGCTATTATGCTTTGTTGATGCATGCTACATTTGCTTTCACACTCAATATTTCAGTATCTAGAATTTCAGTCTATGCATGCTTAAATCCTGAGATGTTCAGAGTAATGAATTGTACTCGGTTGCATGCCTAGAAGTTTACAGATATTAAAGATTAAAGATTGATGATTAAAGTTGAGTAGCATCCCGCATATTAAAGTTAAAGTATTTTTGAAAAAATTAATATGAGTTTTCCTTTTATAGTGCGAAAAATTTACTCTGATTTTAGTAAGTTTAGGAGGGGTGCTATAGTTGGTATCAGAGCCACTTAGTGGTTCTGTATACTGAAATTTTAGTAGAGATATGACCACACCACGCTCACGCCACACCGACTCCGAGGTACATCACCTGAACATCTTTTACTATTTGCAAATGTGTATTTAGTTATATTCATAATATTTCAGGGGCGTACGATCTATCCTTCGAGTAGAGAATTGAGAATTCTAGTCAGAACTTACAAGATTTTAGTGTAACCGAAACTCTAGCCAAGATAGGTGTTTTCGGCAATTTGATAAATTATTGAAGTATAGTGTAGATATTTCTTAATCGGCTATACTGTTCTAGTCCGAAATTCAGAATAGTTAGTTATTTATGTGCTCTAACGTTGACTTTTATGAGCAATTAATTTCATTTCAATTATACAGTTCTTCTGTTAATCCCTATCATTTGGCCATTCAGATGCCTCCTCGCCCAGCCCCAATTCCGCGCCGAGCACGGGCCTCGCCCGAAGCAGCTCCACGTGCAGCAGCGCCCTCACCGGTCGCGCCAGAGCGGGACCAGGCCTTTACAGTTTCTCAGTTCCGCGGGTACCACCCCGTGACGTTCAATGGGCAGGGAGACCCAAGGTTGGTCGATGAGTGGCTGCGCAGTCTTGACATGATTTTTGAGGTGATGGATTGCCCCGAGCCTCACAGGATCATGTGTGCGCAACTACAGATGATAGGGGACGCAGGTCTCTGGTGGGCTTCGTACTAGGATATGCGACCCGGGGAGAAGCTAGCCCTCACTTGGGCTGGCCTCAAGGCGCTCCTCCGGGAGAAGTACTACCCGGCCCATTACAGAGAGAGGATGGAGAGGCAGTTCATAGCACTGGAGCAGGGTGCTAGGACTGCCGACGAGTATTAGAGAGACTTCACTCGCCTCAGCTTTTTCATGTCGTACCTGATTGATACGGAGGAGACGAGGGCGAGGCGCTTCAAGGGCGGTCTTCGCGGGGAGATTCGCCACCATCTCGCTGGCCTTGGCGCCCTGACATATGCTGAGACTGTTTCTCGGGCTCAACAGATTGTCGAGAGTCTCCAACTGGAGGCCATCCGTGCTTGCACTGCCGCCCGTCAGCCAGCTTACCAGCCACCGACACTGCAGCCTTCACTACCGCCACCTCAGGAGTCCCCCAAGCCAAACAAGAGGAGATTCAGAGGTCATGACAGGAGAGGAGACAGACGTAGGGGAGAGGTCCCAGCTCAGGTAGCTCAGCATGGTTCCACCAGCCTGCGCCACATGCGGACGACGCCACCATGGAGGGTGTTTGGCGGGATGAGACATATGCTATCACTGTTAGAGGCCAGGACACCGAGCATTCCAGTGCCCGGAACGAGCAGCACAACCGAACCAGTAAAAGCTATGAGACAGGAGATGGTCGTATTATGTTTAGATGTATTAACTTTATGATGTGAGCACGCTTAAAAACCCGTTGTCAGAGGGATTCCTGCACCTTTTGAGACTACGTGAAAGTTTGACATTTAGACTACGAATGTTTCATGCTTTCTACATATCTCAAATCATTCCTCGTCTCAATAATTGGGATGGTATATGACTCTAGATACTCTCTCGTACTAATTTCAGTTGAGTCTATGTAGTACCGGTTTTCAAGTGTATAATAGTCACTATTCCGGGTGACAATGGAGGCTTGGAACTGGACCGGGACGAACGTAATTTTCCACACGAGATGACTAATGCTAGCCAGAAGGAGCTGACTCCGAATCGCGGGTACACCGCACGCAGGTGCTACATGCTGGTATGCCACGCCCGAGGGCCCCGGGTTGTTGGTGTGCCGCATTGCTACGTGCCGCGTGCAAAGTATCGCGTAATCATGTGCCGGAAGGTACAATATAGAACCGGGAAATAGTTTTCCCTAAGAGTGAGCAGTAACCTATAAGTAGGTCCTACCAGTTACGTATCACCTGGTACAGATCTCCGCCTAACCAGGCCTATCTGGTCAGCCTGACGTGAGTACAGTAGACCTTGTCTAATCGGACGAATCCGATCAGCCTGACAAGGCAAACGTGTTCGTCTAATCGGCTAAAACCGATCAGCCTGACGAAGCGTACAACATATCTTGTCTAATCGGGCCAGCCCGATCAGCCTGACAAGGTAGACATGCTCGTCTAATCGGGTAAACTCGATCAGCCTGACGAAGCATAACACAGACCTTGTCTAATCGGACGACTCCGATCAGCCTGAAAAGGCAAACGTGTTCGTCTAATCGGCTAAAACTGATCAGCCTGACGAAGCGTACAACATACCTTGTCTAATTGGGCCAACCCGATCAGCCTGACAAGGTAGACATGCTCGTCTAATCGGGTAAACCCGATTAGTCTGACGAAGCATACAACAGACCTTGTCTAATCGGACGAATCTGATTAGCCTGACAAGGCAAACGTGTTCGTCTAATCGGCTAAAACCGATCAGCCTGACGAAGCGTACAACATACCTTGTCTAATCGGGCAAGCCCGATCAGCCTGACAAGGTAGACATTCTTGTCTAATCGGGGAAACCCGGTCAGCCTGACGAAGCATACAACAGACCTTGTCTAATCGGACGAATCCGATCAGTCTGACAAGGCAAACGTGTTCGTCTAATTGGCTAAGCCGATCAGCCTGACGAAATGTATCCTTGTCTAATCGGGCCAGACCCGATCAGCCTGACAAGGTAGACGTGCTTGTCTAATCGAGGAAAGCCCGATCAGCCTGACGAAGCACATAATGGACCCTATCTAATCGGGTAAACCTGATCAGCCTGATACGGTTAACACTTTCGTCTAATCATGCAGCGCTCGATTAGGCTGACGAAGTGTACGGTAAATCTTGTCTAATCGGGTGAAACTCGATCAGCCTGACAACGGAGACCGTCATAGTAAAGAATTACAGTTCAGTTCTCCCTAAGACTAGAAGCGTCGCCATAGCCAAGGCGATGCTGCTAAGAGGGAAAGATAGGCTTCCTCTGAAGTTCCCAAGTTATAATTTCTAAAGTTCTGCCCTGGGACTTTCCAAGGGCACCTAGCGAATTTTGGCGAACTGCCATGGCAAACTAGTTCCGGAACTTGGGCTAATGGTGTATAACAGCCATAATGCCGGGTAAATTATAGAGGCTTGAAATAAGAGTCTTTAGCCCGAATTTGCCTGGTGGCTTGAAACCGAAATTTTTGTGGCATAGCCAAGATCACTAGTAGGAGGAAGACCGAATTTAAAGTTAAGAATACTAGTTTTGAGTTTGACTTGTGTTTTTATTTATCATTTCCGAGGACGGAAATGTTTTAAAGAGGGTAGATTGTAACGCCCAGTATGTTATTTACTATTTATGGAGCTTGACTTTATTTCCATAAATATTAAGTTTCCTAATTTGATGTTTTTATTATATTTAATTGCATTAAATTGAATAATTAGTATTAAAGTCTAAGCCATAGGGAATTTATTCGACTTCAATCCTTAAAGTCGGATTCATTTAGCCCAAGTGTCGGCTTTATTTTTAAAACCGAGTCTATGAACAATTGGAAATCTTATTAAAACGGATCATAGTCAAAAATTAATTTATTCGAGCCCAATCACTTTCGAGCGAGTCCAATTATTTTAGCTGGCTCATTTAAGTTAATTGAGCTTATGTTCAATTTTATTCGGCTCATTTCATTTCAGTAAATCTAGCCCAATTATTTTATTAATTTGGATTGACTAAATTAATTTAGTCTAAGTTCCTAGCATTTAATTCCCTAGTCGATATTGATTTAATCGAGCTTAAGTCGGATAAACTTACTAGCTCGATCCGACTTAAGCTCGATTTTTAAGCCCAAGTAGAGAAATCTTAAAGCCCAATGTTGGGCCCAAATTCAACACAAAACCCTAATTTCATTTTACATATAAATACATAACATCCTCCCCCACTTCATCATCTTCCACAAGCAAGTTCACCATCTTCAACATCAAATCCGACCAAGATTCCGGCGAGCCGCCGCCGTCCAGTGACAAGACCCGCCGGCAGCTTCCACAGCCCGCAGCACCGCGCTAATTCCGCCAGCAGCTCGCCTCAGTCCGAGCTCGCAGCTCCCAGCTTCTCTCACAGATCCGCAGCCCTCACGCCGGCAAGCTCGCGCACCTCTCGTCGTTCTCAGCTTCGGCGACCTCCTTCCCAGCTCCGACGACCACCTCAGCCGAGTTTTGGTTGCTCAGCCTCAGCCCGGGCAAACCAAGCTCACCATCCTCGAGCTCGCAGCTCCGCCACCAGCAGCCGCCGTCGTTCGCGACCAACTCTTCCCCGCGCGCGCCTTGAAGCTCCTAGTCCCGTAGCTCCCATTCCCGGCGACGCAACCACCAGCTCGCCACCCACAGCTCAGCCATGCTCTTCTGGCGACTCAAGCTCAAGATCCAGCCACCTCTGTCCGCGACCCACATCTCCTTCACGACCCCAGCCCGGTTCACGTCCGTACAACCTGCGAACCAGCACCTTCGAGCCAGACAACAGTAAGTTCACGGCCAGCCACCAACTTTTTCTGGCAATTTCACGCCACCGGACCCGCGGCTGCTGTTCACGCGCCTCCATGCTCGAGCTTTCACCCTTTTCTGGCGACTGCAGCTTTCTGCAGCTCGGGACCCGACCCGAGTAGCCCAAAACTGGACCCAACAACTTTTTTCAGCACCTTGAAGCTTTAAATCCGGCCCCAAAGCTTTAGATCCAAGCCAGTTGCTCCATCTCCTTCATTTTCTTACCCGATCTATTTTTTGATCCACCCGGTTCGATCGATTTGAGGTATATTAGCTTAAACTCGGTTTTGATGGCTTAGAAATAATATTTGAAATGATATAAAGGTATGAATTGGATTATTGAGCGATTTTGGAAAAAACGAGACATACGAGCTTGTAGCGATTTTCGGGACCTCGTTAAATAATTTCGATAAAATCTTGAAATAAATACCTAAATTTTGTTGCGTTGTCTTGAGGCGTAGGTTAAAATTTTATAATTTTTGGACTTGGTTTGGTAGGTAAACGAGCCGGTCAAATGCGTTGACCGGTCGTAGCGATGTGGAGTTGACTAGTTTAAGGGTTGACTTTAGACTCGATATGTTGACCATTGACTATTAGTATATTGAGAATGATTCGATTCGATTTTTATAAATTTTTGATACCGTTTGACTTAGTTTTAAAAATCGAGACCTTGGGCATTAATGCGATAAAATTATAATAATAGTTTGATTGCAATTTTAGCTGCAGTTGTTGATTTTTAAAATCAATATAAATCGCATAAAATATATATATTAATTATCGACCTTAAATGAGTTAGAATTTTCGAGAATCGAAACCCTAATTTTATTCGGTTCCAATAATCGGGTAAATCCCAGATCCGTATTTAATCGCCTGAACTCTAGTACCGTCTGGATAATATTTAGCGTCGTATTGTTAATTCGTAATGAGTATCGTCGGTCCGCACACGTGACCGACTCTTGTTCGACCGTTGGAGCCGAACCACCGAGTGCGTGCCCGTGCACCGAGCCCGAGTCTAACCACTGAGTGCGTGCCCGTGCACCGAGTCCATCCGTCTACAGTCTACGCGTTGTTTCCGTTAGTCGTGGTCCAAGCAAGCCCCTGCGTCAGTGACCGTGGCACCGTTTCAAACCCGCGCATTGGCTAAGCCGTGTCAGTCGAGTTCGTGCCGGCTCGAGTTACCACGCCGAACTCAGACCATGGTCAAACCGAGTTGCACATAGTCAAGCGAGTGATCGATCGGCTCTGAGATAGCCGTCGGTCCAATTCAGTCGAACCAGTTCGGGCAGTCCGGACGGTTCGAAGGAAATTCCAGTTCAACCGAATCAATCCGGGCAGTCCGGACGGTTTGGGAAATTTCTGATATATATATTTCAGATAGATATATTTCAGATATATTTTAGATTTCAGATATAAAGTTAAGATTTAAGATATATTTAAGATCTAGACATATTTCAGATTTAAACAGATTTAAGAATTCAGTCAGATTATATTAAGTCAGATTATAGTTCCAGACTTAGAAATATTTCAGAGAACTCTAGTATGCCTCAAAGACAATAAATTTTCAAAATCAGCTCGTAAATCCCTAAAATTATTTTAAAGCCAAGTCAGCGAACATAGACAGCTCCGATAATATAATTCGAGTTTTCAGTTTAAGATAAGTACGTAAAATATATTTTGTGCTTATATATTTTGTAGCTTGTGGAGAGTCGAGCCTCCGACAGTTGCAAACCATTCAGCACTTGCATTTCAGCATATCAGGTGGGGACCCTGTACTGGGTATTACATCTTCTATAATCGCAATACCATGGTTGAGGTATGTATGTAAGATTTCGCCCAAATAGGAGCAATTACCTACCGAGTAGATCCTTTCTAGCTAGGTGAATTGAACGCTAGTTAAGATGAGACAAGAATTATAGCCCAGCTTTGAGTTAAGTGAATTCAGAACCCTAGAGCAGCCTTGAGTTAAGTTTAATTTCAGATGATCTTAGAATAATCCTTCCCTAAGGGTCATTGATCTAGAGATAGGTTTCGTCATAACCAAGTGTTTCGAATCTCCAATTAGTATCAAGGACTCTCGTGCCGTTGTGAGTTAACCTCCAGCCTTAGAAATGCATAAGAGTTAGTTTTGCCTTAGTAAGTGGCAGCGACCTACAGATTAGGTCCTATAGTTGCTTATCACGAGCGTGAAGACCAAGTGTCCTTCTCGCCAGTTAAGCAGTCAGTTGAGCAGTAATTATAGATAGCCAGTTGAGCAGCCGTTATAGACAGTACAATTATTTATTCTCTTTTGTGATGTGTTCTATCATATTAGATGTATGCTTAGGTTGTGATGTGTTGTTATGTTGCTTAAGTTGTGACGTTATTAGATGTATGCTTAGGTTGTGATGTGTTGTTATGTTGTTTAAGTTGTGACGTGTTTTTATCATATTAGATGTATGCTTAGGTTCACAATGTGTTTATCATACCAGAGGTTCATTTAGTTCGCGATGTTGCAGATATAGTCAGTCAGCCGAGCAACATTTATAGTTAGTCAGTTGAGCAGTCATTTATAGTTAGTCAGTTGAGTAGCAGCTATAGTTATCCAGTCGAGCAGAAATTATAGACAGTCAGCTAAGTAGCATCTTTAGATAGTTTGCCGATTTAAGTGTTTATTGGATGAAGTCCTAATTTGTTAGTAAAATGTTCATCTTCATATCATTTTCTGCCGACCCAGTAAGTACTTGCATATATGCCGATGTCATGATATGTTATTATATTAGTTGTATATTTCAGTGCCGGTTCCGGCGGAGCACGTGGATTATTTATGCTCACGCCCCCCACTAACCATTTTTCAAGTGAAGGTGTCGAGCATGGAGCGTGAGCTGATGATGTGGTGGTGGTCATAGCAAAGATATTTTTAGTAAATCTGTCATGTATATTTTATCGTGTTGAGCTATTATGCTTTGTTGATGCATGCTACATTTGCTTCCGCACCCAATATTTCAGTATCTAGAATTTCAATCTATGCATGCTTAAATCCTGAGATGTTCAGAGTAATGAATTGTACTCGGTTGCATGCCCAGAAGTTTACAGATATTAAAGATTAAAGATTGAAGATTAAAATTGAGTAGCATCCCGCATATTAAAGTTAAAGTATTTTCGAAAAAATTAATATGAGTTTTCGAAAATTAAAACAGAGTTTTCCTTTTATAGCGCGAAAAATTTACTCTGATTTTAGTAAGTTTAGAAGGGGTGTTACAAGGGATGCAACGTACGGGCAGTGGCGCGAGGGGCTCGACATGGCGGGTTGGACTCGCGTGAAGTCCAGTACCATCGGGAGTGAGAAACACGAGCGGGGTTGAGGTCGGGATGGCGGGTTCGGTCGGAACTTCGCCAGATTCCGAGCTGGTCGGACTTTTAGTGAAGATGGTGATGAGCTTTGAGCTTGAAGATGAAAATGGATTTTTGTGTTGGGCGTGGAAATGGAGTGTTGGGAGAAGACCAATGTGGTATTTATAGTAGATAAGAAGACTAGGGTTCAATTGTGCTATTGGGCCTCAAAATCGTGCTTTTAAAATCCTAACATCGGGCTAGTAAATTCAACTCGACTTGGGCTCGATTAAGTTGAATATTGATTAAGGAATTAAATGCTCGGCTAAGTAAAATTAATCGAATTTGGACTAAATAAACTAGTCGGTCGAATTAAATAATAATGGGTCGTGATTTAAAAATCGACATAGGCTCGATTTAATAAATGGGTCTGCTAAAATAGTTGAATTTTTTCGAAAATGGTTTGGGTCAAGCAGATTAAATATTCGGGCTTAGGTCCGCTTAAATAAAATTTTCGATTATTTCAAGGCTCGGTTTTTTAAAATGGAACCGATACTTGGGCTAAATAAATATTATTTTAATAATTAAAAATCGAATAAATTCTTCATGGCTTAGACTTTAAACTAAATACTCGATTTAATGCATATAACAATAATAAATGCATCAAATTAGGAAACTTAGTATTTATGGAAATATTGTCGAGCTCCATAAATAGTAAATAATATTTAGGGTGTTACAATTACATTAAATAAAATTAATAAATTTTGAATTAGAATCTATATCTATATATATAATTACTGACTCTTCTGCATTTAAGAAAACCTAATTAATTTTACCTAGGTGGCACTTTCCCGCCATTTTACGTTACTGTTCATTGTTTTTCTTCATTAACAGCTCATATTTGTAAAGCAGTTGACTGTTTTAAAAATGGCAACTAATTAATTCTAAAATAATAACAAGTTAATGTTGTTGCCATATTTTTTAAACATTAAATATTATCCACAATTACCAGTAATAATTTTTTTAATCGCAATTATTAAATTAAATGAAATAAATGAAAACAAATTAAAAATTAAAAATTAAAAATATTACAACCAACTAAAAAAATAAATTAAAAAATTCAAATGCTCCATCTCCTATCAATTCCTGCAAAAATAACAAAATAAAAGATCAGCCAAAATAAGTAATTATAAGTAAATATAATTATCAAATTACAATTCCAAAATTTGAGAAAATTACTGTTTCAAAATAAGAATAAATTAGGCGGGAATCTGAAAATTGCAATTCCATATTTCTTATCTCATCTCATAACTCTAATTAAAATAATATAATCAATATCCCATATATTTTGCTAATCAGATTACTCTAATAAAAATTAAATATTAAATATCCCATCTTCTTGCAAATCTCATAAATCTAATAGAAATTGAAAAATAAATAGTGTTGGTCAAAGAATCAATATCCCTTATTTTTTCTCATCTCATAACTCTAATAAAAAATAAGTATTAAATGTTCAATATTATTTGCAAATATAACAATCCTAATAAAAAATGTGAAATTAATGTGGCCGGTCTACATAATTATTTTCTCTTCTAATCTCATAACTAAAATAAAAACAAAATATTGAATATCCCATATTTTTGTCAAATCTAATTACTCTAATAAAATGTTAATATTAAATGTGGCTGGTCAAAGAATTAATACAAATTGCTTTATTTTTTCAATCAATCATTTATTTAAATTGTAATTATCATTCAAATTAATTTCTATTGATTCCTTTTTTTGAAATCCTATATAAATAGTGAACTCATTTGGCAAAAACTCACTCTATTCCATTCTTTTCTAACAGCAGTTACACGAGCCAAAAAACACTCAATTTCAAGCTTCAAAATTCCAAAAAAAATCATGATTTTGCTGTTTGACAATTTAACTTACTTGGCAAAAAACAAAAAAATGGCTGCAAAGCTAACTTACATAGGAACAGTGAGAAAGCCATTGCAGTTCTTTCTTCCAGACTTGAGGAATTGAGAGAAGAAGGGAAGGACAGAGACTGGGAGGAATGGGGTAACTTGAGGTCTGAGCTGGACCATGCTTATCTGGAGGAGGAGAGGTTTTGGAGAGCTAAATCCAGAGCATTATGGCTAAAGGCTGGGGACCGGAATTCTCGTTTTTTTCATGCTTTTACATCTCAGAGGAGGAGATCCAATTCGATTTCTAAGCTCATTACTGATGTGGGGGAGGTCTGTGATACTCAGGATGCCTTGGAGAGACACATTTCTGGATTCTATTCTAAACTATTTACCTCTGAGGGGTCAAGTGGGGATGATGAGCTGCTCCAGCATTTTCCTGTTTCTATATCTGATGCAATGAATAATTATCTGATCAAAGCAGTGTCTGAGGAGGAGATCAAGGCCATTGTTTTCTCTATGGCTCCTGAAAAATCCCCGGGTGATGATGGTATGTCTGCTGTTTTTTTTCAAAAATTTTGGACTATTGTGAAAGATGATGTCTGTAGAGCTGTGAGTACTTTCTTTAGAACTGGGCATATGTTAAAAAATTGAAAGCACACTATTATTACCCTGATTCCTAAGTGTTTGTTTCCAGAAGCCTTAACTAATTTCAGGCCCATTAGTTTGTGTGGGGTGCTGTATAAAATCATTGCCAAGTTGATTGCAGAGAGACTGAAACCCTGTTTGGAGATGTGTATTGGCCCTGAACAAACTGCCTTTGTTCCTGGGAGATCTTTGTTGGATAATGTTATTTTGGCCCATGAGCTATTTCATTTCTTACATAGACATAAATCTGGGCCTAATGTGTTTATGGCTGTCAAATTAGACATGGAAAAAGCTTATGACAGAGTAGAGTGGGATTGTATCAGGAAGATCATGTGTAGAATGGGGTTCCATGGAAAATTTGTCAAGTGGGTGATTAACTGTATTGCCTCTCCTACCTTTTCTTTTAATATTAATGGCAGTGTTTGTGGATATGTCTCTTCTTCTAGAGGTATTAGGCAGGGTGACCCCTTGTCACCATACCTCTTTATCCTAGTAGCTGAAGTCTTCTCTTCCTATCTGAAATCCAAGATTAATGCTGGGCTTTTCAGGGGTGTTAAATTGAATAGAGGTGGTCCTATGCTGTTTCATCTTTTATTTGCGGATGACTCACTTATTTTCTGTAAAGCTGATACTGGCCATGCTGAATTGCTACTAGAGATCCTCTAGAAGTACCAAATTTTCACAGGGCAAAAGGTGAACTTGAATAAATCTTCTATTTTTCTGAGCAAGAATTGTTCTGAGTCTCTGAGAAATGCTATTTCTTCCATTCTGCATGGTGTTGTGGTCAAGAGGTCATCCAGGTACTGGGGATTACCATTGGGGATTGGGGCTTCTAAAATTGAGACCTTTCAGTTTGTAGTGGATGCAGTGAGGGAGAGGATATGTAGTTGGAAGTATTCTTATCTATCCACAGCAGGTAAAGATACACTGGTAAAGTCTGTGCTTTGTGCTCTTCCTGTGTTTGTAATGTCTTGTTTTATCCTTCCTGTGAAGTGCTGTAAAGACATCTGCAAGGCTGTTGCCAATTTTTGGTGGAAGAAAGGGGATTCCCAGAAACAGGGTGTGCACTGGCTATCTTGGGAAAAACTGACTAAGCCTAAGGAGGATGGTGGATTGGGATTTCTGGACATCCAATTGTTCAACAAGGCTTTGATCTTAAAGCAGCTGTGGAGGCTCATTGAACAGCCTAATTTATTGATGTGCAGAGTGCTGAAAAACAGATATTTCAGTGATTGCTCTATCTTTGATGGCAAGAAATCTGGGGGAGCTTCTTGGCTTTGGAACTCTTGGGCCACTCTTCTACCTGATTTGCAAAAACAAGTGAAGATTGTGATTAGGAATGGGCAGAGTACCAAACTTAATGAAACTAACTGGGTCCCAGATACTTTTTTTAGGAAACCCCAGTTGAGAGTGGAGGTGGATGGGAACTATTTCTGGGTTAAGGATTTGGTGCAGGCAGGTGGAGCCCAATGGGACATAAATCTCATCAAAGCTCTTTTTTCTGAAGATGATGCAGAGAAGATCATGAGGATTAAAACTCTTAACCCCAGAGCTAAGGACCAATGGCAATGTAATTTCTTGGCTAAAGGGAGGTTTTCTGTCAAGAGAGCCTATTCCTATTTTCTGGCTGTCAAGCTGGGGCAAAGGCATGTGGCTGAATCTAGTGCTATGGCTAGTGGGAATAAGAAGGCTAGGGCTAGATGTTGGAAGATGAAGGTCATGGGTAAAGTGAAGCACTTTGTCTGGCAATGCTTCTCAAATATTCTCCCAGTGAATACCAATTTGCAGACCAGAGGAGTGGATATAGATACCATTTGCAGAGTTTGTGGTGAGGAGGAAGAAACTCAAGAGCACTGCCTTTTTCTATGTAGGAAAGCCAGAACTGTATGGAAGCTTGCCCCTGTTACATGGAATAGAATGCAAGAGGAAAGGATGTCTTTTAAGCAATGGTGGTGGTGGGTAAGCTCCATGGGGAATGATGACTATTGTGAGGACATAATTCAACTCTCCACCTACATCTTATGGTGGTTGTGGAGAGCTAGAAACCTTTGGGTTTTTGAGGGTAAGTGGCATGCTGAAAGCTGGATCATTAAAGCTGCTTTGATGGATTGGCAGGACTTCAAAACTATCAACAGTAATGGCTAATGGAGATGCAGATGAGGTAGAATAGGTCTTGTGTCAGTTTTTTACCTTGTTTGCTAGGTTTCTTATTTGATATTGTTGATTTGGGCTGTGGGTCTGTGGTTGGATCTGTTAAGTGTGCTGTGTTATGCTTTTTTGTAATCTTCAGTTTCTACTTGTTGTTTGGGTTGTGGTCAGTTTGATGGTTGTGTAATGTTTAGGGAGCCTGTGTGCTGCCCTCTCATGTTTGCCGGATTAGGGGATTTCCCCTTGTACTTTTGACCTTTTTGGTCGGTTTTTATTTATGGAGATCGCTATATCGTTGGAAAAAAAAAGCTAAGATTAGTGAGATATTTCCCCAAGTTCTACAAGTCCACCAAAGATAGCATTAGAGAGTTACAAATTATATTTCATGATGTTAAGGTATTTATCTTTTTTCAAGCATTTTATTATTGTAATTGATGTTTATGTGTCAAAATTATAATTTGCTAATAATATAATTTTTTCTTTTTTTAGGGTCAACGGATTCATGGTTCGGCACCCGGATTCTTGGCAAAAAAATTCAACGACTTTAACCTCATCGAAGGTGGTGTGTAGGGGTGTTCACAGTCCGGTTTTAACCGTAAAAAATCGTCAATCCGGACCGCAGATCGGTTAAATGATCAGTTAAAAAAGCCTTAAAAAATCCGGTGGTTAATTTTTTTAAAAATCCAGAATAACTGGTTCGGTTAACGGATTACTTGCGGCAAACTGCCGGTTTAACCGGACCGGTAAATATTAAAAAACTATGACATATATATATATATATATATATATATATATATATATATATGTATATATACACACAAACATTCAATCATTCATTATTACCGACAAATACAATACATTCACTTATTTTTTGACATTTTGTTGACTTAATTTTGTAAGACACTATAACTTTTCACTTTTTTCACACCTTGCTTGGGTTCAATTTGCATAATTTAATCTTCATCATTATTGTATTTTTATGTTTATGGGACAAAACATGTATTTTTATGCTTATGGGATGAATTGTGTAATTTTTATTTCATTATTGTTGTGTTTCTTAATTTTTAGGCCCAAATAATCTCGTTTGAGCCCAAAATTGCAAAATAAAAATTAAGCCCAAAATAAAAAAATAAAAATTGAAGGTCCAAAACAAGAATTTTGGATTTAACCGGTTAACCGCCAAACCGGACCGTCCAATGCGGCCCGGATTGTGGCCGGTTAAAAAATAAAGCCGGTCCGGTTATGGACAAGAAAAAAAATTAACCGTTAAGTCCGGTTTGATCATGGTTTGGGCTAAAACCGGACCAATCCGGACCGTGAACACCCCTAGTGGTGTGTATGTCATTACAAGTTGGGACCTAAAGGAGGACAAGAATGCATTCAAATTAAGCAAATCAAGGCACAACTTAGAGTTTGGTCAAGAGACGAAAAATGTACGAGGTGGTTGAAAACAACTACCCGAGGTTTTTGTTCAACTTCAAAGACTTCAAAGAACTATCCGACCCTCAAACAATCAATTCCAATAAAATTTTTGGTAATTTATTTTTTCTTCATGGATTTAAGTATTATTTCTCTTTTGCTACAATGTATAAGGTTAATTATATTGTTTAATTGTTTAATTTTTTAGATTTGATTGGACGTATCGCTTTGGTTCAAAGCGTACGTACTACAAATTCAAATGGAGTGGAAAAGAAATTCATAGACGTGGTTCTAGAAGATGTTGAGTAAGTTAAAGATCATAAGCACTTCGTTCTATTTAAAGTAATTACGATTTTATTTCATATTAAAAATAACTATCTATTATTTTGTAGGGGCTGCTTTTTGACATGCACATTATGAGAAGGATACATGCAAGTCATTGTTGATGTCTTGAACAATTATCCCGTGACTGACTTGCGTGTAGTAATTGTGCAATTTTGCCGAGCGAAGGCTTTTGATGATGGTACGTTATTCACATTGAATTAATTTTTTTTAAAAACTTATAATTTATGTTCTCTAAAAAATTTATTCTCTTTTAGGCTCTATAAAAGCTGGTAACATTTTTTATGCTACCAAGCTAATCATGAGTGATGTACCCAAAATTGTGGAATTCAAAGAAAGGTATTGATAATTTTGATTATTTTTTTTATACTTTCATATAATATCATAATAATAGGCTTGATCAATTAATTACCAATATTTACTTTTTCGAAATATATTTGTTGAATTTAAAGGTACAACTCGCACACAAGGCCAAACGATTTGGAGTCGGGAAATTCTCCATTCAATGGTTTGGCTGAATTTTTGAAAGCTAATGAGGTAAAAATCATATTATAAAATAATTACTATTACTATACATGTAATTGTTACATCTACGAATTTATTAATGAATTTTCGTATCACTTATATGTTATGTTACTTAATTCTTATTTTTAGGAAAAGAATTTTTGGATATATGGAAACATCATTGACGTATCGGACAATTGGTACTTCAAATCTTGCCCAAATTGTGTTCGAAAAGTGGAGCCCAAAGAAGATAAATTTTGGTGCAATTATTGCAAGGACTCGATTCCTTTTGCGATACTTAGGTAATTGTATTTCACATTTCATTATTATCGTTCATATTCATATTATCGAATAATATATTATTTTTTTCATTTTAAGGTACAAGCTCCATATTTCAATTGTGAACGACAATGGCATTGTACCACTGATGTGTTGGGATAAAGTCGTTAGAAAATTAATTTGAAAATCGTGCGATGATGTTTTCAACGACATGTTGAAGGCATGCACATTTATGTTTTCGTCTAAAAGCTCTAATGATTAATTACATATAAAAGTATTATTATTCTTATGGTATATTCTATTATGCAGCAAGATGATGGAGCTATTTTGCCACATGAGATTGAGCTTTTGAATGATAAAGCTGTTGTTATGTGATTATTAACACTGGATTTGTGGGTGATTATTTGAATGTTTAGAATAGTTTAAGCGTAAAACATGCATTAAAGAACACTCGCAATAGCCCCGGTCCGAGGTGAACCGAGGTGAAAGGTGGTACATTTTTTGTATATATCTTCGAATGTTCCGAGATTTTTTTTTTTGTACAAGAGTACAAATATGCTATTTATAGTATCTTTTTGGATCCGTATCCCAAGGTGTATGGTGGTCTTTTCGTAAAGTAGCTTTTTGGTGGGCGGCCATGTAAGTGGGTCCCAGCTGAATGATGAAAGATCTCGTGATGTGTGAAGATGGCGTGTAGGCGCCTTGTCACCAGCTTTGGGGATGATGACCTCGGTTCGTGGTGATCTCGATTCGTGATGACCTCGGTCTTCATGGAGTAAGTCGGTTTTCCTTCACGTCTGTCGAAACCCGGTTTTGCAACATAAACCGAAGTAAGAGAGGTTCGGGTCTTCCGTTAATCATGGCTCTTATAACACATGAGTTTAGATAAGTAATCCCAGATTACCGGGTCGGATGATAACAGAGAGGCCACCAGTGTCGGCGGGCATACGAAGTGATGGTCGTCGATACTGCAAGGTAGTTTGAGATTCCGAGCAGGTAATTCGGGGCGAGTTGATCGCCTCCGTTAGAGAGGATTCTAACATATGTGGCAATCGGAGTGGGTCGAGTGTTCCAAAGTAAGAACACTTGGTGATATTTCGATAAAATTTTTTGGCAGTGTTAGGGAAGACTTGAGGAGACGCAACGATCAGATATTAAATGTGTGGTGTAAAGGGTCGCGCCGTAATGGGATTAAATGAAGTAACGGTCGTTTTAATAGGTTGCCACGTGTATAGTAGAATCTATCGGGTGAACAGGTCGTGTCGTTTAAGATTAGGGGTCGCGTCGGTTACACGCGCCCCTAATCGAGAACCCTAACGGTCAGAAATTGCAAAATATAAATAGGACGTAGGAGATTGCAATTGAACTTTTCTGCCTTTGCTTCCATCTTTGAGCTATCTTATCTCCTGAGCGTTGTCAATTCCTTGAGCGTTTGTTTGTTGCCTGTGAGTTGTTCTCGTGCGTGATTCATTTTCCTTGGGTAGCATCAAATTTTTTTGTAAGCTCTAATTTCTTTGAGATTTGTTTCTTTGTTTAATTTCTTCATCAATTCCATGGCATCTAAGGGTAAGGGTAAGGTTGTCTCAAGTTCTTCGAGTACCGAATCGGTTCCGCTCGAGGTGTATCACGACTCGGAGTTGGTTGAACTGGCCTTCGAGTATCATCGGTGGGATTTGATGTTAGTGAGACACCTCGATATCAAGCCGAATGATGAAGATGGCGATAGCATGGTGGAGGAGAATGCCTTGGACTTAGAGGACCATTGGAGGAGACCAGTGAGGAGGTGGCCTGATCCTGCGGTGGATTTTGAAGGCGAGCCCAGCATTTTAACAGATGCCGACGTGGTGATGCTCCGGGAACAAATTTGGATTCCGCCCTCGGTGAAGATTTTTGCGCCTTACTCTGGGAAGAGGATAACAAGCCCTCCCTCGGGTTGTGTTGGCATTTTTGCTGAGAGCTTGAGGTCGGGACTAAGGTTTTCGTTGCCGAATTTAATTACAGAGTACCTCCGAAGTTGGGGCTTACCTCTGTGTCAAATAACACTGAATAGCTGGAAGAAGATTATCGGCTTGATGGTTTTACTGCATGAGAGAGGTGAGGGCCTACCGTCGTGTGAGGAGATCAGAAGCATTTATGCTTTTAAGAAGAGTCCGAGTAGAAGGGTGGCAGAGACATCAAGCTATTTTTTTGTTGGGGCAAAACCTCAGGTCGGTTTGAAGATTGGAGAGATCATCACCGATATTCCCGAGACCCTTCACGATTTTCAAGAGGAGTGGTTATGGATAGACGGTGAATGGCAGTTCCAGAGTTTTTTCCATGAACCTCGGATTGATGGGATGACAATCCCCATGAATATTCATTCCGAAATAGTAAGTACTTTGTCGTTTATTTCTTGAGCATTTTTCTGATACTGGTTTTGTTCTGTGCACTAACGGTTGGAACTTTTCCCATTTGTAGAAAAAGAGACGAAGAAGAAGGAACCGAAGCTTAGCCCAGAGTTCGGTGGTAAGCTACTTGTTCTTGCGGGTTTGGACGAGAAACTTCGTAATTACAAGAGGTTAGTGGTTGACTCAAAGCTCGAGGACGCAGGTTTATCTCCTGGAGTTTTGACCTCTGCATTTGATCCCGGTAAGGAGAATTAGTGTGCCAAGTATAATTTGTAACACCCCGCTATTAATAATATCAGAGTACGCATTTTTCGCAAATTTTCTGAATAGTTTAATAAAATATTTATTTTGCAAAAACTAATTCGGAGTGCTACCGTGAAAATCTGACTGAAAAACCGTTAATTTTAAACTGATAATAAAAATGGTTATATAATATTTTAACCGACTAGTGTCGGACCAAAAACTGAGTTTAAGTACTGAAAGTTTTAGCGGAAATGTAGCGTGGCCAAAACATAGTTTATACATAACAAAACA
>CACSLK010012206.1:13859531-13892840 GCA_902706635.1 Striga hermonthica
GGCCGTCCGACAACTACTCTCAAGCACTTTAACCTTAAATGACTTAAACTGACCTGAAATGAATATAAATACTGAATTTAATTGAAATCATGAAAGTTTCACAATAAACCGAACATGGCTGTGGCGAGCGCACCGTGCGCCGCCGACGGTGTTAGGCCGTCTTTCGACTGAACCCACTTTTCTCTCGGCAATTCATACTTGACTGAACATGAAACATGATTTACTGAACAAATGGACATGAAATACTCAAAGGAATGAACTTGACATACACGCTCCACTTGTACGGCCCGTGGTGCGCGCTACATGCGCGACCACGCCCCCTTGGCCATAACAACGGGAAAACATGAAAATCTCTCGAACAACTCAAGCTGAATAAACCTGATATTGCGTATAATGACTAAATACACAAGGCTTGCTCGAGATATTTATAAATTAAAACATGACATGGCTTGACACAGCTACACGCACGGCGAACACACTACATGGCTAAGACATGAACTTGAACTTAAATTACAATTGAAACTAAACCTGATGCTATTTATCATAACAAGATGAAAGCTGAACTACCTCCCCGCTTTTTCGGTGCTCGCGTGTGCGTGCGTGCTCGGTCCTTGCGTGAGTGTGGTGCTAGCTCGCGGTGCGGTACTCGCTAGCTTCTTGCATACGGTTAAGCCTTCTTGCTTAAGGTGAAATTCTCAAATATTTCTAACTCTTACTCTCACAATATACTAAATATAGGAGCTGAAGGAGATGGGAAAAATCGGTCCCAATCACTCCTTAAATACTATGCCGAAAGGACACAAAAATGTAGAGGTGATGAAGTGCTTTGGTGTCATCATAATTTCTTGACACTTGCTAAAAGCTTAAGGCTAATAGTGATTAGTCATCACCCAAACTTTCCTAATATGCCACATTTAAGACTTAAGTAGAAGGAGACAATTGTTTCCTTTGGCTTGAGGAAATGGTACGGCTTTTGAAAAAAATAATGGGAAAACCACAAAAACTCACGACAAATGCATTCTTTAAGCACGATTAATCATTAATTAAGCATAATCATATGCTTAATTATTTAATTAATCATAACACTTAATTACCAAAATTATTCCGAACGTAAACGGGACGTCGAAAATAATTTCGGTTAATCTCGACTGAAAATAATTAATTCCGACAAATAATACTTGAAAATATTATTATATCGGAACTAAAACATAATTTATATTATTAATCTGACGGGATATTACATAATTTGTACTTCGGAGTATCTGGAATGGTTGTATTTGACTTTGCCAATTTAATTTATTCGTGTAGTATATTATCCGCTGCTCGGAATTTTCAGCTATCAATTTATCAAAGATGCCAGAGACTTCAGGCGTCGTTATCCGAACAAAGATCTACAGTCGAAGTTTGGCAAAATTCGAGACTTAAGACTAACCGACGCCATGAGGAGAGATCTGGTCCGAGCTTTGGTGAAGAGAATTGCTGGCAAGAAATCTGCTGACGTCGGAGCTGGTGCGACGTCGGTAGTTGATCGAGAAAGCCCAAAGTCTCAACAAGAGGTGGTCTCTGTCGAGATGCCGCCAGTTGTAAATGCTCCAGCGATTCATCAGGCCGAGCCAGAAGAAAATCTGACGAGAAACGAGTTGGCCCTGGCGGAACAAGTGCATACCGAGGTGCCAATAAAAGAACTGGAGGGACATCAGTCTCCTCCGAATTTGTTGGCTGTACAATAGGAGAAGAAGAAGAAGAGAAAATTGGTGAAGATGTCTGCCGGAGAGGCCTCCACAACTACAGAGAAGAGGTCGAAGAAAAAACACGACTCCGGTCGCCGAGACGTGGAGAAAAGTACTGATGAATCCCCGTTCTTTGAAAAATCCTTTTTATCAATTGATGATGAAAGGGCAGCGAATGTAAATGTGCCCAAGGGAGTGGTGGAGGATTGGTTCACCACCTTTAAGTTGGTCAAGACCCCTCATATGTCGTTGAGAATCGAAATGCCAGAAAGTGCAAAAAATGCTGCTCGTGTGCCTCTGATGGTATGGGACCCGAAGTCTGAAGTGGGGGTCTTATCTTTGTCAAGCGTGGACAAAATGAATTACGCTAAGGCATGTATGGGCCGCGCCTTGGTGAGTCTGGTGGCGGCCGAGGATGATCATATCCAAGTTGTGGCGCAATTGGAGGGTAAAAAACATACAGTAGCCCTACGAGATGGGACCATTGCGTCATTGCGTGAGGACGCCACCAAGCGAGAAGCCGACTTGAAGGGAACAATCGTTGAACGAGATGCGCAGTTGGAGATGGCGCAAAACGAAGTAGCGGCGTTATTCGAGGAGAAAAGTTTGTGCCTGACTGAGATAGAGGAGTTAAAAGCTCGTCTTGCTTTCGCTGAGCAACATGCTAAGGCGTGTGAAGCCAAGGGTGAGGAGGCAAATGAAAAATTATTGAAGGAAAAAGCCGAGCATGACGAAACTCGTAAGGAGTGCACCGAAGTTCAGGGACTTATGGCTCAACAGTGGGATGCTCATCAAGCCGAAATGGCGAACCTAGAGAAGGAGAAGTCGTCGTATGGCGAGTTCATGTATGAGAATGGCTTCCAGGCAGGGAAGGACTCGGTGGCAGTAGAGGTAGATCGAGTTGAAGAAGGGGATACCGAGGCTACTGCTAAAACCAAAATCGAAGGTGATGTCGATTCCGATCTGGAACTGGAAATGAACACGTGCCTAACTTTTCGGTGGATCATTGAACGGTGCAGCGCCGGTTATTATGATATTGACGAATTGCACTTTTTCTTGTTCCATAATCTCGAGAAGTATGGCTTCGACATGGAAATCAAAGGAATGCATATAGAGGCTTATGAGGACGAGAGGGAGTTTTGTGCCGAGATGCTTGGTCACACCGATGAGTTTACAAAGAAGACCAACCTTCCTCCCTTAACCAAAGAGCGTGAAGATCTCCTCCGACGTGCATATGTTGACATGATTCTAGAGGGAGAGAAGGAGAAGAGGAAGCAACTTGCGTACATTTTTATTGAAACTCTTGCTGACGTGGTTCTTGAGAAAAATTTTGAAAATATGACCCCAGAGCAGATCCGCGAAGCTGTTGAAGCTTATGCCGAGGAGAAGGCCAGAATGGCGGATAAGGGTATTGGAGAGATTGGGGTTGAACCAGCAACAGAGTCAACATTGGCGGATACTTCAGATCCTCGTCACGAATTTGTTCCGGTCTCTGATGAGGCCATAGATACAGCAGCGAAAACTAAGGAAATCGCCTTGATGGAACGAATTCAAGAAAAAATGAAGACCTCTGAAGTGGAAGTTGGTGAAGGGAGCGGTGTTGGCCGGGACGGAGAAGACAAAGATGATGCCGCTTGAGTTTTTTTTTTTGAATTTTTATGCTTTTTAAGTATTTGTGGATTTTATTTGTAATCGGGGTATCGTCATGATGATGCCCTTAGTAGGATAATATAATGTATTTTGAACTTTTCAGAACAATGAACAACCGTATTTTGAATTATCACAAGTTGCCCGTTTTGTTGTTTGATTTAGCAAGTTTTAGATCAAATGTAATGAACTCAAAAAATTATATGAGGTGGGTATCTCAGCTCGGTTTTAACTTGTAAAAATGTTTTAAAGCAATTTCGAATGTGAAACTGAGCTTCTTGCTTTTTTACGAAAGCGATTTCTGAGTTCCACGTTGATCTTTCAATAATTTCGGCACCAGTGTAAGCTAATCCGCAAACTCGTTAGGAATTTGCAACACTTAACACAGTTCGAGCCGTGTATGAGTCAAATGGGGTTCACCGAACTTCGTCAGAGTTCGATTATGAAGTGGCCCCAACCGAGTTGTTTGATGTGTATTCGGTTGTTAGCGGGAACCGTCAGTTCACGTTTACTGAAGTGACGTGGACGAGCTTTAGCCCAACCAAACCATACATGGGATTTGGATGTATTACGAGGTGTCAGCTAGACCGAGTGTCATAATGTTTACATCGGAACAAAGTTTTAAGTAAACCAAGTGTCAAAAATATTTACATCGGTACCGAGCGGCTACTCGGATTTATAAGTGAAAAGTGTTTGAACCTTCATTACATCAAAAGAGTGACTTCGTTCCCTCAAGGAAGCAAAAGGAGGGTTCGCCAAAAGGAAAGTCTGTTGAGTGACTTCCGGGGATTCACTGATAGAACACTTTCAGGAATACGGCATTCCAGGGGTATTGATGGGGAGTTCCATCAGAATGTGCAATCCGATATGCTCCGTGGGATAGGAATTCAATGATTTGGAAAGGTCCTTCCAACTTCAGTTTAAGTGGACCGGGGTCAGGCCCCATTGTTCTTTTGAGGACCAGGTCTCCAACTCGGAACGAACGAGGCTTGAATTTAGAGTTGATGTACCTCTCGCTCCTCTATTTGTAAGCAGCATTTTTGAGTTCAGCACAGGTACGATGTTCTTCGAGTAAGTTCGCTTTCATATTGTCTGAGTTGGACTCCTCGGTAAAATGTTGAATTCGGTAAGTTGGTTCACCGAGTTCGACTGGGACAACGACTTCTGAGCCATATGTTAGCGAAAATGGAGTTTCGCTAGTGGAAGTCCTCGTGGTTGTACGATATGCCCATAGGACGTGTGGCAGCTCTTCTGGCCAGGCCTCTTTTGCAACATCAAGGTGGACTTTGAGACCGTTTTTAATGAGCTTATTAACAGCTTCAACCTGGTTGTTTGATTGTCGGTGATAAGGCGAAGAGAAAAAGTGTTTGATGTCGTATTCTTCGCAAAGAGTTTCAAGCCGTTTGCCTTCGAATTGTCGACCGTTGTCGGTGATGATAGAGTTCGGTACTCCGAAACGGCAGATGATGGACTTCCAGACAAATTTGACAACTTTCTGTTCGGTTATTGTGGCCACTGGTTCGGCTTCAGCCCATTTCGTAAAATAATCAACAGCAACAATAGCAAACCGAACACCGCATTTTCCGGTCGATAGGGGACCGATAAGGTCAATCCCCCATTTAGCGAATGGCCATGGACTATAGACCGACTTGAGCTCTTCGGGAAATTGATGAATGTTAGGTGTGAAAAGTTGGCATTTTGGGCATTTGCGGACCCATGCGGCAGCATCTGCTTTTTAAAGTCGGCCAGTAATATCCTTGCCTCAAGATCTTGTATGACAAGCCTTGTGCGCCGGGGTGACTTCCACAAATTCCTTCGTGCACCTCTTCAAGAACATAGCGGGATTCAGATTCGGTCAGACATTTTAGAAGTGGGACCAAATATCCTCTTTTGAACAAGGTTCTGTTGTCCAGAGTATACCGAGCAGCTCGAACCCGAAGTGCCCGAGCTTCTTTAGGATCCGGGGGTAAGGCCCCGATTTCCAAGTATTAAATGATAGGATCCATCCAAGTCAGAGGCTTTTTAGATGTAGTCGGATCGACGGTCAAGACTTCGGGAGGAAGGGTTGATGATTATTCTTGCTGATCGACTTGGACATACTCCACACTTTCTATCCCGGTGCTCGAAGCCAGTCCAGACAGAGCATCCGCTTGTATGTTAAGAGTCCGAGGGATGTGTTCCACTTCAACAGAGAATTTTGACAACTTATGTTTTGTCAGGGACAAGTAGGGTGTCAACCGGGGTTCCTTGACTTCATATGAACCGTTGATTTGATTTACTAAGAGCTGCGAGTCTGAGAAAACTTTCAGGTGCTTGACATTCATTGACTCGGCTAAGCTCAATCCGATAATAAAGCCTCGTACTCAGCCTCGTTGTTAGTAGCGGGAAAGAGAAACTTAACCGAATGACAGAATAGTCGGTTTTCCAGATTGGCCAAGACTATTCCCGCGCCCGCTCGATTTGCCGTGGAGGACCCATCGATATAGAGGACCCACGGTTGGTCGTCACTGTGTGCTTCCACGGCTAGCGTGAATTCGGCGATGAAATCAGATAAAACTTGTGCCTTGATTGCGGTCTTCGATTGATAGTGGATGTCGAACTGTCCGAGTTCTACAGCCCATTTAATCATTCGCGCCGAAGTGTCAGGTCAGTGCAAGATTTTTCGTAATGCATACGAAGTGCGAACGGTGATGGAATGCTCTTGAAAATAAGGTTGTAGTTTCCGAGTAGCCATGACAAGTGCAAACGCTAGCTTCTCCATAGGAGGGTAGCGAAGTTCGGCGTCATGTAGGTCCTTGATGACATTGTAGATAGGTGACTGTAGCATCCCTTCTTCGTGTATTAAGACGGCACTAACTGCTGTTTCACTGACTCCGAGGTACAAGAACAGCATTTCCTCTGGATTTGGCCTCTGTAACATCGGAAGAGATGTGAGGGTCTCTTTGATACTTATAAGTGCTCTCTGACATTCTTCGGTCCATTCGAAATGCTTTCCTTTCTTGATGGCCTCGAAAAAAGGTTTACAACGATCTTTAGACTTGGAGATAAACCGATTCAGTGCAGCAAGTCGGCCGGTGAGAGCTTGAACGCCCTTGACCGAGGTTGGAGGAGTTAAATCTTGGACCGCTTTGATCTTGGTTGGATTGGCTTCAATCCCTCGTTGACTAACCATATAACCAAGGAACTTTCCGGACTCGACTCCAAAGGTGCATTTTTTGGGATTCAAGGCCATGGAATACGACCGAAGAATGTTGAACATTTCTTGAAGATGTGTTACGTGATCGGAAGCGTTTACCGATTTGACGAGCATGTCGTCCACATACACTTCCATGGTATGGCCGATTAGATTGGCGAACATCTTGTTGACTAGACTTTGATAAGTGGCCCCAGCGTTTTTCAACCCAAAGGGCATCATGGTATAGTAGTATAAACCTCGGGCGGAATAGAACGAAGTGTGTTCTGAGTCTTCGGGATCCACGAGGATTTAATTGTAGCCTGAGTAAGCATCCATGAAGGTCATCAACTCGTGACCCGAGGTAGCATGAACCATGTAATCAATGTGGGGAAGTGGATAGCTGTCTTATGGGCACGCTTTGTTCAAATCTGAAAAGTCTATGCACAGTCGCCACAAGCCTTTGCTTTTCATCACGAGGACAGGATTAGAGACCCAGGTCGGGTATTGGGCTTCTTTAATGAACTTGTTGTCCACAAGCTTTTTGACTTCCTCTTCCAAAGCCTTTTGGCGGTCTGGCCCCAACTTCCTACGCTTCTGGACAACGGGCTTGACAGTTCGGTCGAGATTTAGCTTGTGGCTAGCAATGTTGGGGTCAATTCCCTTCATATCTTCGTGTTTCCACGCAAAGACATCAAGATTTTCTTTAAGAAATGACACGAGTTCAGATCGAAGGGGTTCTTGGAGATTACTCCCAATTCGCAACGACTTCTGACACGTCGGCTCGTCGATATAGATTAACTCCACTTCTTCTCTGGGTTCGGCTCGATCACTTCGACTTTTTTCCTTGAATTGATTTCGCGGATCCAATTCATCTTCTTCTTGGATTGGTTCTTTCCCGGGCCGTCTTCCTTGGTCCTCAGTTAAAGGGTCCGAGGTGATGGGGACGTCGGTTTCAGGATTTGGTTCCTTGGGGATCATGTTGTCCGAGGTGATCGATGGTTGGGAACTTCCTTCGTCGACTGAAGTGGCAGAATGGACTCCGGTGGATGGTATGAAGGTAATGAGCTCTCGAGCTTCTCTTTGATCCCCGTAATGCATTCCTTCTCCACGAGTAGTCAGAAATTTGAGTGCGTAATGGAAAATAGAAACGGCAGCTCGGAGCTTATATAAGGCAGTCCTCCCAATGATGGCGTTATATTCGTTGTTGATGTCGAGAACTTTAAAGGTTTCCATGACGAGTTTTGTGACGTGTTCCGACGTACCGAATTTGACGGATAGAGTGATCTCACCAATAGGTCGTGAAATGCTTCCATTGAATCCTTGTATTTGGTCGTTGCATGGTCGAATGTCTGTCGGGTCAAGACCCATTTTGTCAAAGGCTTTCAGCATCAGAATACTTGAGTAGGCCCCGGTATCAACCATAACGCGGTGGACCGAAATTCCGCATATCGGAATGGTAATGACAAGAGCGTCAGAGTGGGGGTGTGCAAAGTGATTCGCGTCTTCCATGCTGAAGGTGATAGGGCAGTTTCGTGCATTGAGAACATCACGCAAATCGGTGGTGAAAACTTGCTTATTCGAATTGTGAGCATGTCGAGCGTAAGCTTTTATTTGATGGCAGGATGCTATACACCGTTTATTATTGGTGTTCACTCGGTGGACAGTGATCCGCAAAGGGCTTGGCGATCGATCCCTCTTAAATCCTGGAGAATTCTCAGTTGAGTCAACATTAAGCACCTCCGAGGTGAACATGAATACTTTCTTTTCTCCTTGTCGGATTCGTTTTGGCATGGTACCTCGGTCTTCATCCTCATCTTCATCATACGGCTCGATTTGGCGTCCTGGCCCCCGTTTCTGATTATCGGAGTTGCGATAGAACTTTCGGAGTTGTGGATGACCAATTAAACATAGCAGAGCAGCTAGCAGGCCTAGGCACTCGTCGGTATTGTGCCCTGGTGATTTATGATAGTCGCAGTACCGAGATTTATCTAACTTGTCCTCAGGCATCCGAAGTGGCTTGGGTTCGGGTAGGATACCCTTTCCTTTAATCTCTTCGTAGATGGTGGCAGCCCCGGCTGAATAAACGGTTTGGTAACCCAATTTTACGTCATTGGCATACTGTTTTCGGGCTGCCCTGACTTCGGGATCGTTAGCATCTCCCCGGGGATAACCTCGGAATTGTGATTTGTTTTGTTTTTCGTAGGACATATTTCTTCCTGTCATCGGTTCCCGACTTGGATGACTTCGGATTGAAATTAAAGTCAGGGACCGACATTGCTTCCTCGGCAATTATATGTTGCTGAACTCGAGCAAGGAATTCTTGAAAGGTGTTTGGCTTATTCTGGCACAACGTCCAACGAAAAATGGAATTCAGTTTCAACCCGGCGATTGCCATGACAAGCAGAGTTTCTGGATAACAAGGCTCCATGTTTTGAACCCGGTCATTAAATCGAGCAATATAATCATTGACACTTCCGTCATCCTTTTGAGTTACATTGGCAAGAGACTCCATTGGAACCAAGCAAACTTGGGACCCTATGAAGTGAGATCGGAAAGCCGACCTCAATTGCTGCCATTTCCAAATAGAATGAGGAGGTAAAGAATGGTACCATTTTTTTAGCCCGGGGCCCCAGAGTGAGGGAAAACATACGACACTGAAGTGCGTCCGAGGCTCCATGGAGATCCATCCAAGACGTATAATGACCGAGGTGGGAGTCAGGATCCGACTTCCCATCGTACAATCCGATTTGGGGGACTTTGACTTTTCCCGGTACGGGCTCCGAGGTGAGCTCGGGTGTTAAAGGGGAATCGGCTTCCAAATACACTTGTGCCGACGTAGAGGCTCGTCGAGGGGAATCTTCCTGCACTCTCTGCCGACTTTCCAACTCGGCGATTCTTTGTCGTAACACCTACAACTCCGAGGACTCTTGACGAGCTGACCGATTTCTTTCTATTTTTTGACAAAGATCCATTCGCGCTAGATGGGAATGAGCTCGAGTTTGCGCGGGTGGTGGAGAGCGTCGTGGTTGCCCTGACTGACTTTCAGCAGTCTCTTCATGTGGAATCACTGGGGGAGTGCGTGCTGCTTCAGCGTGAAGCGCTGCTCGTTCCTGGTGTGGCTGCGACATTCGACTACGGGGCTGAGACGTGGCGTGAGAAGTGGTTCCAACACCGTCTCGTCGTGTAGAAGGAATTCGCGGGTTTGCAGGGGTCGTAGGGATGATAGATTGTCCCGACGCCGTCGTTGACATTTCGGGGATAGTTTGAGCCATCAAAGCGGCAAATCCGCGGCCAAAATCTGGATTCTGAAACAGAGTGGTATAGTCAGGCATGTTGGGCACTGTCATTGGACTCCTGGCTGATTGAGCACTGCTACGACTGTGTCCGTCTCGCGACGTGTGACCACGATGATCTGAATGAGACATGTTTGTTGTAATTGTTGTGGCTGCTGAGCCAAGGATTGAAGATTAACCTCAAGTAACTTATGAGGCCCTCCTTCTAGCGCCAAATTGTTGTTATGTGATTATTAACAACGGATTTGTGGGTGATTATTTGAATGTTTAGAATAGTTTAAGCATAAAACATGCATTAAAGAACACTCGCAATAGCCTCGGTCCGAGGTGAACCGAGGTGAAAGGTGGTACATTTTTTGTATGTATCTTCGAATGTTCTGAGATTTTTTTTTTGTACAAGAGTACAAATATGCTATTTATAGTATCTTTTTGGGTCTGTATCCAAGGTGTACGGTGGTTTTTTCGTAAAGTAGCTTTTTGGTGGGCGGCCATGTAAGTGGGTCCCAGCTGAATGATGGAAGATCTCGTTATGTGTGAAGATGGCGTGTAGGCGCCTTGTCACCAGCTTTGGGGATGATGACCTCGGTTCATGGTGACCTCGGTTCGTGGTGACCTCGGTCTTCATGGGGTAAGTCGGTTTTCCTTCACGTCGGTCAAAACCTGGTTTTGCAACATAAACCGAAGTAAGCGGGGTTCGGGTCTTCCGTTAATGATGACTCTTATAACACATGAGTTTAGATAAGTAATCCAGGATTACCGGGTCGGATGATAACAAAAGCAATAATGTTTAAAGTATCAAAGAAGAAGGATCAATTTGGATCTTATCAGGTCCATTTACGGTTTCTCGCATTACCGTTGATCCTATTTTGTTGGATAATTTGGACCATTGGCAATAACTTCACAGGTAATTACCTTCATAAATTTTTATATAAAATATATAAAAATATTTTTCTTATGATTTCTAATTCATATTATCTAATTATGTAGGATTCAAATGGTGAAGTGTACAGCCCAATCAGGGCTGTACAGACTGAAGTGAACAGCCCAAAAAGGGCTGTAGAGGCTGAAGTGAAAGTGAAGGTGAACAACCCAATAAGGGCTGTAATTGCTGAAGGGTACAGCCCAATAAGGGCTACAGATGCTGAAGGGTACAGCCCAATAAGGGCTGCAGATGCTGAAGAGTACAACCCAATAAGGGCTGCAGATGCTGAAGGGTACAACCCAATAAGGGTTGCAGATGCTGAAGGGTACAACCCAATAAGGGTTGAAAAAAGTTGAAGGGTACAACCCAATAAGGGCTATAAAGCCTAAACTGTACAGCCCAATCAAGGCTGTAAAGGCTGAGGTTTACAGCCCAAACAAGGCTGATAAGGCTGAAATGTACTAGCCACTCATGGCTGCTAATGGCTGCAAAGAAAAGATAAAGAAGAGGGAGGAAACTGAGCAGTTTGGAGAGGGATCAAGTTGTTCAGAAGAGCCAATGGGGAAGAAGATAAAGATTGAAGAATTTTGAAGTTTGAATTATGAGTTTCTGTAATCTGCTCCCAATTACATTGTTTTCCATGAATATTTATGTTATCTAAGTTGTAGATGTTTGTGCTATTAAATTATTTTAAATTATATTCAGTCCTATTATTAAATTATCTATCAGTATAATCACAATATTTGAACCTCAATGAACAGGATTAAACAACAAAAGTAGAGAATACAGCAAAACAGCAACATGTTTTATCTAATCAAAACAACAAAGCAACATAAACAGAAAGTTAATAAGCAAACAACTTAATCAGATCATATCAGGGCTTTAAAAACATTTAATCATGCATTTAAAAACAAAAGCACATAAGGGTTTCAGTTTTAAGGGTTTAAGGGTTTAGGGTTTATTGTTTACTGTTGAGTGTTTTCTATAATCTATTAATGAATCATCTATGCCTAGATGTGAAACAACAGAACATCAACAGGATTAAATAGCAAAAACAACAAAACATCAACAAGATTTGTCTAATGAAAACAGCAAAACAACAAAAACATATAACTTAATAAGCAAATAACTTAATCAGATAATGTTAGTTTTCTAAACAAAAAAAAAAACTTGAACAGCAAAACAAAAAGGATGAAAAACAGCAAACTTGAACAACGAAACACAAACAAAACCAATAAGTGTTCAACATATAATCATGTCTTTTAAAACATATAATCAAGCCTTTAATAAGATTCATTCAATCATTCACATAAGTCATGATAAAAACTGATAATTTTTACTATGACATTAACTCAATATTAAACATATATCAAGAACACCAATCAGTTTCAACCATTAATTTACTCAACAGATAACTTAATAAGCAAATAAGTTCATCACAATGAGTATAAGTTGTCTAAAGCAATTACCTTAATCAGATTAGTACTTTTTACTCTATAACAGCAAAACAACAACAAAAATGAAAATATCAAAATACAAACTGGACTATGTGTTCATGGAATATAATCATGCTTTTTAAAATAAATCCACAAATCCCATAATAACACTTACAAGATCAATGCAGCAACACTTAATGACCACTTAATCATGTTTTTTATGGTTTAGAGTTTAGGGTTCAGGTTTAAGGGTTCAAGAATTAAGGTTAAAGGTTACAAGAATAATGTAGCAACACTTAATCACCACTTAATCATGTTGTTGTTCATGATTTACGGTTTAGGATTTAGGGTTTAGGAATTAGGGTTTAGGGTTTTTTGTTTATTAATGCCTTTTCTATTCAATCATTTTAAATTTAGGGTTTAGGGATCTTAATAATAAATCAATTATCACTGAAATAACTATATTATACTTCTTAATATATTTTTTTGTTAATCAACCAATTAGAAGCTAAACATTTTAATCTAATTACAAAAGTATGTTCAAAATTGAAGGATGAAAAACACCATGTCATTAGACAACTCTAATCAAAACAACAAAACAGAAAAAAACTTAAATCAGATCAGCTTTTACTCTGACATTAACTCAAAATCATACATAAATCAAGAAACCGATCAGTCTCAACAAAGCATTTACTCAATTTAATGAAACCTTGGTTTCCACAGTCATAAATATTACAGAATAAATCAGTTTTGTACATCCTTCCAAAAAAAAGAAACCAAGTCAAAAATCCTAATAAAAGCTAACAAATGCATTTAATATGTTTACCAAATATACATGCTGCAATTTTCTATATAAACCTAGGGTAAAATACTTTTTCCCATCCGAATTATCACAGTTTTGGCGCATCACCATATAAACTATTTTTTTTACAAACCACCATATGAACTATACGGGTTTGTCAATATACCTCCTAAACCGGGTATAAAAGTGGTTTAGGGGGCACATTGACAAACCCGTGATAGTTCATATGGTGGTTTGTAAACGTATTTAGGGGGCACATATGGTGACCAAACAACTTTTTCAGTCAAAACCACTTTTATATCTGGTTTAGGGGCACATTGACAAAACCGTATAGTTCATATGGTGGTTTGTTAAAAAATATAGTTTATATGGTGATGCGCCAAAACCGTGATAGTTCGGATGGAAAAAAGTATTTTACCCATAAACCTATAAAATTTTATTTAGTCTACTTATCCCAAAACACATAATCTAAAGAAAACTTTGCAAGTTCTGAGGTTCATCATCCAAGCACATAGCGAGCACATAAAGACCAATCAAGAAGAGCATAAAAGCACCTAAAGATGATGGATTCCGCACATAAGCTTTAGTATAGAGCAAGCACTCAAAGATCATTGATCAACACAAATCCAAACAGCATGAAAAGATTATCCAACGGCTACAACATATTGGGCAACAAAAAGAACAAGCAAGATTCTACTGCTAATGGTACACCAATTAATGTGTACAATATGTTATATTGGTGAAATAATAAGAAATAATTACCTTTTAGCATCACTTCCAGTAATCATTTGTTTGAGGCTTTCAATCTGTTTGTCCTTTATATTTTTGTGTTCTGTTGCTTTCCATTTATCACTTCAGACAAGTTTGAATTATTTTCCCCTGCACTTGGGAAATTAAATGTTAGATGAAATATCAAACACAATAAAACAATAATTTTGTAAAGGTAATGTATGTTTGTTAATGTTAATGCAAGTTTTTGAATGTTAACTACTTTTCTGTTGAAAGTTTTCATAAGTTAGTCTTTTTATGCACTTGTACATGTGATATTCACCTAAAACCACAATCTAAGTATATAATTTAGAGCATATGTATATGTCAATGTTACTAGAAATCTATAAAATATGTTAAATTTGAAAAACACTTATCTGTTGGTCTCTAATTTGGCCGCCTTCTTGATACCTGAAAAAACCACCAGAACATGTTAGTCATGAAAACAGAACATAAGTACCTCTTGTGAGTTCATCTTTCTTCTAATGAGCATGTTTAAGACAGTACATAGTATCAATTTATACGACATAAAAATATTTTTTTTGTAAAAGGTAACATTAAAATTCAACTTACCACTGTAATCGTCGGTTCCGTAGCTCTTCCCCGACAATAATATTTAAAATTTTCATAAAAACATAAAAATACATCAGACAGAAATATATTCTCATGTTAATATCGAAAAATAGGTGTGAAAATTTAATATATATATATATATATAAACATTATATTAGTTTCCGACTGTGAATTATATACAGAGGCCTTATTCGACCTTTTAAGTTCACAGTATGCGTGTTACACGCATGTCGGAATCAAACCCCAACCGGGAATTTCTAAATATAAATTTTAAAAAATAAATAACACAAAAACAGTAGAGATCTTTATAGATCTATGATTGCATCAACATTTTAATTGAAGGAAAATTTTAAAAAAAATGAAAATTTGTATATTTCAACAGATCTAAAGAAAATTGAAAATTTTTTTATCTAGCAATATAGATAATGTGTTAAACAAAAAAAAAAAACAGATCTGTATAGATATGTTCAAACATCATGAGCCAGTAATTAAACGAAAACAAAACAGATATGTTCAGATCCATTATGTAATCGCGATTGAAAAAAACAGATCAAAACAATAAAAAAATTAAAAAAATTATATAGATCTGCAGAAATCTATATGTAATCGCCCGATTTGTACCGATATACTATGAATTAGTAAATCGGTGTTGTAAAATCGGGCCGATTTCAATTTGTCGTCTCCCTTTTGATTCGAAACAATAAGATCTCATGTATTTTTCGGTATCGGCTTGAAAAACCGACTTGAATCGCCGGTGAAACATCGTTTTTGGCGAGATTATCGGCGAAAAATGGTCGAAAAAGTTCAGTAGAGAGAGAAATGAGAGAGAGAAACAACGTCAGAAATAAAAGAGATGCGATAAAAATGGCGAAAATGGTGCCTTCTCTAGGGTTTCAAGTATTTAAATGCTAGCACATCGGTCCAGACACGCGTCTAAAAACAGCGGTCGAATGTGCACGTGTCGCCATTATAAAGGGCGCATGAGACGTCTTTTTTTCCGACCGTGTGTATATGATGGGCTCAATTTTAGACCGTGTATGATGGGCTCAAAATCGTTTACAAATATGTTTGTAAAAGCCCAATAATTTATTTTGCAAAATAAATTCATTAGCCACCATTTTAATATGTGGGCTCAAAATTGGCTCAATAATTCATTTGCTACCATTTCAATTAAAGGCCCACTAAATCTTGTTCCAAATCATTGTATTACTAATTTTTTTCATCTAAACAAGTAAAAATAATACATGTATATATTTATACAAAACTATTATATTATTTATTTATACAAAACTATTATATTATAAACTTCAATTTTTATTTTTTGTGTTTGTTCCAGTTTAGTGTTTCACAATTTTTTTTAATATTAAGTTTGACATTAGAAATTTTACTGCTGTTATAACTTAAATTCAACTTTTTTATTTAATTATTGTAGGTTCATTATCAAATTTGTCAACGGTAACACCTTCGTTCCAAACACCACCAGTTCCTACTAATGCGTGTTCTATCATTCAAAAGCCGGTATGATTATATTTTTGTAATTGTTGTAAATCTTTTAGCAATGATAATTGTTTGTGTCATTAAAAGAAATATTTTTATTGACATGTTTAATTTTAACTCGTGCAATCTTATATAACCTTTTATTTTAGGTATTCCGATCCTAAATTCACAACGTTCGTCTCAAATTAGTTCCATATCACACCCTATTAATGCTTCTTCGAGCGGTTCGGTACCTTTTATTGACCTTACAATTGAGGATGATGAAAATGCGACACCGACTTAGTTGGTTAACCATGTCAACAAAGGTAATCCTAAATTCATTATCAAATTATCTCACTTGATTTATTTTATAACAAAATCTAAAATTTAGTTACTCATATATATTTACCTCGCGTATATTTTTTCAAGTTTCACCATCAAACTTGCCACCTCGAAAGAATGTAGGCGGTCGTCTGAGACTCGGCTTATGACCCATCACAAATGGTAATTCCAAAAACACAATCAATTTGTTCGGTTTAATTTATGTGGAAACAATAATCCTCTATATGTGCATGTTATATCTTCAATGATTATACTAATTATCGAATGTTCTGCAGTTTCAACTTTGAGCTTGCCACCTCGGACGAATGTAGGCGGCCGTCCGAGGCTCCCAATCCCTCCTTCCATTACCATCAACAGTTCCACATTATCTTCCGGTTCGTTGAACTCATCAATCAAAACTGCTAATTATTTTTTTATGATATTTTTAATTTAATTTATTTATTTTATGGTCTTTCTATGGATGACTTTGTAGATTTTGAGAATATTTTAAATCTGCACTAGCGTTTAAATTTATTTTTAAATAAACACTGCCACAGAATATTGGGATATTGACGACGTATCGTTCCCTTGCCTTCACTGTGGCGCGAGATTTTGGTACTATGAGTGATTGGGCAAGCCATCTAAACCTAAAGTCCCAAAGTATTCTGGTTGCTGCAACCACGGATTCATCGAACTTCCACCCGTTTACACTTCTCTCCCCTTTCTACGTGAGCTGATTTTTGGGTCAGGTCCACGGAGCAAGCGCTTTGAAGAAAACATTTGGTCTTACAACAACATGTTCTGCTTTACATCCGTGGGTGGAAAAATTGATACCCACATAAACAAGGGAACCGGCCCACCCGTCTTCCGTTTGCACAGTCAGAACTACCATTTAATGGGTAGTTTGCTACCCGATCATGGGGCTCCTCCGAAATTTGCTCAATTGTACATCTATGACACGGAGCACGAAGTATCAAACCGTTTGTCTTCTGTGAAGTATATTTCTTATATTTTATCATGTAAAAGTGAGTACTATGTTTTGTTGTTTTCATTGCGTTTTACATCATCTTTACTAATTCAAAACAAAATTATCTTTATTTCAGGAGAGGTTCTGAACGAAATAACCTAGATGAGGATGTAGTTCTCAGTTTAAAAGAGATGCTCGATCATTACAATGTTTTGGTCAAGTCTTTCGGGATGGCCCGGGAAACAGTGAACCAGAACCAGCAAATTGAAGTTAAGATGCGTCTTATCGGTAGAAGGAACAAGGATGGTAAACGTTATAATTTACCCTCCACTTCTGAAGTTGCCGCCTTAGTTGTTGGGGATTTCGATGATGCCATGGGCAGCAGGGATATTATAGTAGAAAATCAGAGCAGACGTCTACAGCGGATAAACGAGTTAAACGCTTCTTACTTGGCACTCCATTATCCTATTCTTTCTCCATATGGCGAGGATGGCTACAGGAAGGACATTCCGTTCTCCTGTCTTAAACCGATAACAGAGAGGTCGAGGAAATTTATCAGCCCATTGGAGTTCTTTAAATATCGAATGCACGATCGGGACTGTGAATTTTTGTCAATTCTTTCCGCTCGGAGGTTGTATCAGCAGTTTGTTGTGGACGCATATACAATGGTGGAGGGAGCTCGGCTCAGATACATACGTTTTAATCAAAGAAATTGAGAACTGAATTGTACAGCAGACTTTCCATCGTTGTGTTGCGTGGTGACACAGATCCTGGTTCTCAAGGCAAACGTATCATACTTCCTTCATCGTTTACGAGTGGCGCTAGATAATGGTTCAGAACTATCAGGATGCAATGGCCATTTGTCGTTGGACCCGTTATCCTAACATTTTCATAACCTTCACATGAAATCCCAAGTGGCCCGAAATCAGTCGTTTTCTTGCTGAGAGGAACCTCAACCCAGAGGACCGTCCTGATATTATTTGTCGGGTTTTTAAGACCAAGTTGGATCAGTTGATGAGGGATGTTCATCATAACAAGATGTTTGGGGATGTTAATGCTGGTATTTCTTCAAACTAATTTATAATTTATAACTGATTTCTTCTTAAATTTTATTATACTTTATTGCTATTTATTTAATTTTCTCAAAACTATGTATTTACTGCAGCAATCTACACAATTGAATTCCAGAAACGTGGCCTTCTGCATGTGCATATCTTTCTTTTCCTTGCCAAGGAATTCAAGATAAAGACTACTGATGACAAAGATAAAATAATTTCTGTCGAAATACCGGATGAGGCCACCGATCCATTTTACTATGCTGCCGTTAGAGATCATATAATGCATGGCCCCTGCGGAAGTGTTCGCCCGAAATCTCCGTGTATGGCGAACGATTGTTGCACAAAACATTTTCCAAAAAAGTTCTCCGAAACCACGACTCTTGACGAAGAAGGCTATCCACGATACAGACGTCGTGATAATGGCAGGACCATCGAAAAGAATGGCATTCCCCTAGATAACAGATACGTTGTGCCCCATAATAGAAAATTGCTTCTGAAGTACGGCGCGCACATAAATATGGAGTGGTGCAACCAGTCCAGGTCCATAAAATATTTGTTCAAGTACGTGAACAAGGGGAACGATCGCGTTACTACCACCTTCCATGCGTCCAATGAAGATGAGTCCTCTAGCAGGCCAGACGCGGTGAAGCTGTACTATGATTGTCGATACGTTTCATCTTGTGATGCTGCGTGGCGGTTGTTGGAGTATGAGAGTCAATACAAGCACCCATCAGTGGAGCACTTGAATTTTCACCTCGAGAACGAGCATCCGTGCTACTATCCCGATGAAGTTCCGATCGATGATGTGGTTAAGAAAAATAAAGATACCGGCAGCAAATTTTTAGCTTGGATGAAAGCTAACAAGAAGTATCCCGAAGCCAAGAAAGTGACGTACGTTGAGGCTCCCACCAAATTTACGTGGCACTAGGAAACCAACAGTTGGGAGCCTAAAAAAGGAAGTAATCGTATCGCGCGTTTGTACTTCGTCCCCCTGGTGCTGGTGACATATTTTACTTGCAGTGTCTTATCAATGTTTTTTGAGGTGCAACGTGCCATCGTGACTATATGAAGTTGGGCGGAGTACAACATGATTCATATCGTGACGCGTGTTTTTCTCTTGGTCTGGTGGAGGACGACAAAGAGTATATTGAAGGGATTATTGAGGCAAGCCAGTGGTCGAGTGCCAATTCGTTGAGAAACCTTTTTGCTACTTTGTTGTCTTCTGATACTCTCGGTCGACCGGAGTTCGTGTGGGAATCATGTTTGACTTACCTATCGGATGATATATTATACAATCGTCTTTTACAGCACCCAGGTTAGTCAATCAATTACTGTCATAATCTTATGTTTTTTTTTCTTTTCATGTTTTGTCTTTATATTTAAAAACTTTGTATACTGGTGTTACAGAATTGGTACTGAGCGATGATGAAGTAAAAAATCTGGCCTTGGCGGAAGTTGAAAAAAATTTTGCGCAAACATGGTACGAGCTTACGCGAATACAGTACAATGCCTTTTCTTAATCTCGATCGTAATGAGGCATCCACAAATAGACTGGTGATGAACGAGTTGAATTACGATAGACGTGCACTCGCTATTGAGAACCAGGAGTTGGTTGCCAATATGACTGATGAGCAGGGAATGTTTATGGCTCGATAATGGACTCTGTTTACCGTACCTACGGCCGCATGTTTTTCGTTTATGGTTACGGCGGCACTGGTAAAACGTATGTGTGGAGGGCGTTGTCTTCTGCTTTGATATCCAAAGGTGAAATTGTGTTGAACGTTGCATCGAGCGGTATCGCATCACTTTTGTTGCCCGGCGGACGAACTGCGCATTCACGATTCAAAATCCCACTAAATCCAGTGGAAGGCTCTACATGTCCAGCAGAGTCCTTTGGCCGAACTCATCATACGATGTCGGTTGATCATTTGGGATGAAGCTCCGATGATGAACAAATATTGCTTCCAGGCAGTTGACAACACCTTGCGTGCTTTAATGGAAGCAGTTGATCCATCGAGGAAAAATCTCTCATTTGGTGGCAAGTGTGTTGTGTTAGGTGGGGATTTCAGACAGATACTCCTCGTTGTCCCTAAAGACAGTCGAAGCGACATAGTTAACGCCACCATCAATTCATCCAAGTTGTGGCGCGATTGTATTGTTCTGAGACTGACTCGGAATATGAGGCTTCGAAGCCTTGGTGGGGGTGATGAGTACAATGAGTTGAGGCGCTTCTCTGAGTGGCTTGCAAACATCGGCGATGGTACAGTCGGTGGATCTAACGACAGTTGTGCCGATATCGACATCCCCAACGATATTCTTCTACACTCACAAGGGGATCCTATTGGTACTATTGTTGAGAGTACCTACCCGATGTTTAGGAATGCAGGTGACGATCTTAGCTACCTGAAGGACAGAGCCATACTAGCTCCCACACTTGATGTGGTTGAGTGCGTTAACGAGTACATGAGGTCGATGAACTCATCTGAGGGAAGGACTTATTTGAGTTCGGATACCGCGTGCAAGTCAGATGTTGGATATGATTCTCTTCAGGATCTTCACACTCCTGAATTTCTCAATGGGATCAAGTGCTCTGGACTTCCGAATCATAAACTGCACCTTAAGGTCGGCACTCCAGTGATGCTTCTCAGAAACATTGATCACTCCATGGGGTTGTGTAACGGTAATGTTCATCAAAATTCATTTGTCGTCTATATTTCTTTTTATCATTGTACAAATTTAAGTGATATGCTTTTGTTTCCGAGTTTTGATGTCAACAGGTACACGGTTGGTTATCACTAAGCTCAGCAGCCATGTCCTCGAATGCAAGATTTTAACTGGTGCCAGAGCTGGTGACAAAGTTCTTATTCCTAGGCTCTCAATTATACCATCTGATTTGAGGGTACCGTTTAAATTTCAACGCAGACAATTTCCGCTCATGGTTTCATATGCTATGACTATCAACAAGAGTCAAGGCCAGTCACTTTCACACATCGGCTTACTATTGAAAAACTTTGTATTCAGTCATGGACAATTGTATGTGGCACTATCTAGAGTCACGAATTGGAGGGGTCTGAAGGTAGTGATCTGTGGTGATGGAGATTTTGATGATAGAAAAACCACGAACGTTGTATATAAAGAAGTGTTTAATAATATTTAGATTTAGATTTTTGCTGTTGAACCCAAGTTATCAATAACCATGTTATTATTTTTACTATTGTTTTCATTTTTTATTTTTCCTTTATCATATAGCTTTCCGTGCAAATACACGGGTAAAAAATAGTTGAAATGATCATACCAAATTTCTGTAAATTTAATAATGTATCATTATTCAAAGAGAACGAGAGTAAAATAAATAATGAGATAAAACCACCCAGAATACGATAACATTATCAATGATTAATCAAATGACAATAAGGACGTTATTAAGACCCAAAACAAAATATATGTTGAAGTATTCAACAAAAAAAAAAAAAAAAAAAAAAAAAAAAAAAAAAAAAAAATCTAGAACATGTGACAACTTACTATTTATTAGTCATAATTTACAATTTACTAAAATAAAATATTTTGTACAAATTATTACTTGGAAATATTATCATTATTTAAGAATTATATTCAACATTCAATACATTTAACAATGTCATGTAATATCATTATACAATATACTTTTTCTTGTTTGATTAATAAAAAATAATAATCAAAAAATAAATAAATCATATAAATATATTTAAAAAAAAAAACATGATTTCAAATCATAAAAAAAATATATATATTAAAATCATGTATGGCACGCACGTGCACTGGTATCAATAAGCATGGCCACTTTTTGACATCTCCGAACACTTTTTGCAGTAGTTTCATACAACCCAAAACTCAAAACCTCTCCAAACATAACAAAACCACAACCGCAGAGTAGCAGCAATTCCTAGTTCCTACTACAGGCTGACACACTTGAACATTTGGAAAAATAAGATACAGAAAGAAATTTACAGGATACCAAGTTTGTACAAATCTCTCTGGAGGGGCAACAATCATCAACTTCCACTCAAGAATAACAAGTTGATATTCAGGTTAAGACAACAGAGCAGTAAGATGGGTCTAGTCATGCCGGCCAGTTTGAAAACAGGCTGTACGTTGGTTAAGATGTTTTACTAAGTAAACATAAAAAATTAAAAATAAAAAATAAAAATAAAAAATAAAAAATCAGTCACTAGTTCCTCCACCGAGCATGAATTCAAACAAACTCGTGGAACAAACACGTACAACCTTCATGGTTTACGACAATTTGCAGTCCCTTGAAGCATAACCAGATTTACCAGCTGTAAATTGTGTAGAGCTTGTACATTATGAATAGTTAATCAATCATGAAACGTCCTGAAGGGCGAGATTCAGTTCATGAGCGGACTTGGCAATAGTGCCTCCCCGTCTGCAAAACAAATTTAAAAATAGGAATTTTGGCTCACTTTGGAAGACATGAAGCAGAAATTTGTTGTGCACGAGCACGAAACACAAACCTAGAAAGAGTAGACAAGCAGCATTTTACTTTCTCGAGTTCCACATAGCATTGATTGCAACGTTCCAGCCTTGAGATGTACAAAAGCAACAAACATTGCTTGTCCAATTAGATCTTTATCACAAGACAAAAACAGTAATTGTACTTGATTGGAATAATTAAAGAAACTCAAACCTTTGTTCAGCTTCAATATCTACGCCTACAGATGATGGTGCTGATAAAGAAGAATAGATGACAGAACCAAACACTCTGACCACTTTCAGAAGCATATCCAATGCAATATCTTTATGCCTTCAGAAAATAGTTAATCAGATTATGTTTCACCAAGACTAGAAAGACAATTGCATGACCACACTCAAATTCCCACGGGAATAATGGTGTGAATTATTGAGTTTCTAATTCGAACAAAAGCCCTGTTGAGCAAGTTATGCCCATGTTATTACACAATGCATAAAAACTAATTCCCAAAAAAACAGTTATTAAATAGTTCTTTTTAAACATATGTATGCCCCAAACAAAGCTAATACCATCTCTAGCAAAATCATAGAGTGAATATATCAATTTCAGTGACAATTTCATTAGATATCAAATAGCTGCTTGGAAAAGGAAGGAATAAGAGGGCCGTATCATGATCCAAAGGCATGCATTACTTGGAATACGTAAGTAGTTTACAGTACAAGTAACAAGGTAATATTCTTTTATATATATTTAATCTCTCTTCAATATAATACCAAATACTAACCACTTCCTTCTCACTAGAAATAAATATTATCTTCCTTTTCTACTGCAAGTGGAATATTCTTCTCTCGTATTTTGTAATAATTCAGATTTTGCATGAAAGATCTACATGGTGAAACATATGAGATAACTCTACAGGAGGTCAATTTAGGCACATGAAAGATATGCAATTTAGTGGCTGTTGTCTCTATATTAGCCAAACAATTCCCCTCATTAAGCTTTGCTTGGACACCAACATTTGAGGTGAGTATCCTTCACATTACAACATCTATCCTCAAAGTACACATTTAATGAGAAGCGCCATTGTATAATAGGATATTTACTTACCTATCCATATCACTTTCAAGAAGTCCAGTCAAGAGTGGCAGAAGAGATGAACAAATATCTAATGTGACCACATCAGTTTTTTCTGCCAGAAGGGTAATTACATCAGCTAGCACCTGCCATAGGTGGAACAATAATAAGTACCTAATTAATAGCCTTTGTCATTTGAAATGTCAAATTGAGATGTCACATTTTATTGTGCACTACTATAAATAAAATGGGAAACACAGCCTTTCTATCCACAATCTAGGAATAGTAATATATTACTCACACTATGATCACCCATTTTGCCAATTGCACTGAGGGCTCCTTTAACATCGTGTCTTTGCCAGAAGCTAAGGACTACCTGAAAAAGGGAAATGAATAGAAATACAATAATAACAATAATTAGAAAACTCTATTATCTGTCTCATTTGATTAACTACTGTCACAGTACGAAAAACCATGTTTTATAGGCACAATGAGTCGATGATAAAGAATCTAAATAATGTGTAACTTGGAGTAATTTTGAAAAGTTAGAAGCAGTTCGAAGAAATAAAACACTTAAAGTGACTTCAGTAGCTAATCTTTCCAGGAAATAAAACACTTAAAGTGACTTCAGTAGCTAATCTCTGAAGTCATTCTTCCAACTATATTTAATGATCAGTCAAACCAGGATTAATCTTGAATTCTTCATTTTATACCAACTAGCCCTTCAGAAGATCATGTCAGGGATCTACAACGAGTTTCCTAAATCAGATGCTAATTTTGTAGTGGCTTCCAAAATCATATCCACATAAACAATTTGAACCATAGATCTAACTCCAGTCTTTCCCATCAGCATAAAAAGCATTGAATGCTAGTTTTATAAGAATAAGGCATGTCACTAGCTTCACGATCCAGTTCTGCTAGATATACAATTTTTAAGCAGCAGTTAAAGTAAATAAGTACCCAACGATAATGACAAGTGTTCTGAAAATTGAAAGAAAAATTTGGATTTGGACTATTATCAATATCAATTTTCGAAAAAACACCTATTCTTGCTTATGGGTGGTGATAAGTGATAAGTAGATGACAAGGAGATGAGAGCGGGTGCAGCCATATAGTTATTTTGCTACTTCATAAACACAGAATAAATCTAATGATGTGAATCTGCCAGTCCAAAGCTAATAATATGCCAGTACTTATTTCCATTCACCAATTTCCAAATATATTAGCATAAAGCATGAAAAGGTGTGAAAACCAAAACACACTATTGTAACCAATGAAGCTGGATTAGCTGCTTGGGAAATGCAGCACAACGACTACAACACGAGTTGATGAACAATAAATTAAAACCGTTAAATACCTGCAGTTTGCCTAATCGAGATTTCATCAAGCCAATAAACTCATCATGCATTTCCATCATGTCTGCAATCGTATCTTCATCACTAGCAGAGACTGACTCATGTTCTTCAGTTAAAGCATAGCTTCTCTGTAACATCAAAAACATGTAAGTAACATTGAGAATAAACCAACACAGCCAGATCAACTTGTATATTAAAAGAGCTAGATTTTAACAAGCCGGTGGTGCCTCTAAAATATCTACATACAAAAGTGAAAAATCATACGACTGTGCAAAATGAAATCTTCAAAATCATATCACATTTCAGTAGACAAAAAAAAAATAAGAAGCTATAAGTCTCGAAAAAAATCCCCGTAAAATCTATTTTAAAATGCCAAGAGAACAACCAAGTTGATGCACAGACAAATAAGATCCTAGTCATCAAAATGGAAGTTAAAACATAAAGCACCTTGTGGTCCTTGCTTAATCTCCATAAATGGTAGAAGTTGTGTCAAAATCCATTTTTTAGTTAAAAAATGATACATTTAACTGAAAGAAACAGATGATAGTAAAAGGTAAAATTCTAGTGGATTGTTTTACAGCAAAGAAGCGAACACCATGACACATGCAGATACAAATTTCAAACTCATTCTCAACATACAACCCAAAGCACGTCCCTGATAATTGTTGAGGAAAACAAGAAAGTAAGTTGATTATCCAATAAGAAATATGGAGTATACTTACAGCAGTAAATTTCCCAGAGACATTGCTTGAAGGAAGACCTGGACGGTAGGAAATTCTACCTCTCTGTTCCCAGTTCGAAACAACGGAATGTGTTCTACCTAAAATTGTCAACAAGACTGAGTTTAAGCTTATTATACAACAAAAAATAAAAACACCATTTCTGACCAAGTACAGCATCCACTAGACACTGACACAGTTGTTATACCTCCTTTTTGACCTTCTACATGAGATGTATCCATGTTCATATTGTTCCCTCGGAGTTCATCTGTGATCAAATTTAACTTGCTTAAGATTAAAAAGTTAAAAACAGAACATATTGTCACCTTGTTGTTAGACAGAAGATCACTAACTCAAGGCTTCAAATTGCAAGTGATATCATAAACTTGAACTGTATTGGGGTGGTAAGAAAGTGACACCATATGATAAAGAAACCAGCTAGACTTTCCACTACAGTTGCAGTATTCCATAATCATATTCTGTATATCTCAAACGAAACCTAGGTGGTTGGCCATGAGCAGTCTACTCTCAAAGAATATTGAGAGCGTTCGAGTTTTTATCTGATACTTTTGGTCTGTATTTAAAAATACATCGCGAGTACCTAAACAGCCATAACTGATATAGCTGCAGATTTGTTTATTCACTCGTTAACTAAGGGGCTCTTAACGTAACGACAGACCGTGGCCCGCCAGCACCAATCAGTCTCCAGCTCATGAGTTGTTAAGCAGTGGTGTGGATATCGTAAGATTAAAGAAGATGCTCAGACCACATCAGGAAAAGAGAAAATGGGAAGGATGGAAAAGTTATAGACAATATGGACGATTAGGGAAGGAAAATTCCAGTATTTGTGTGCAATTTGTGGTAAGTAGGTTATGTTTGGGTGAGAGGATGGCGTTGCAAACGATGTCGACAATTCAAGAAAGCACAACATTGTGAATCTCTAAGACAAAAGATATGACTAATTTTAAAAACTCTAAATCAACACAGTAGGAGATCATCCATTATTCAAGCATCAAACTTCACAAGAGCCACAGACTTCATTTATTTGTTACAATTTTAGCAGGAATAGCTCAACTGGATAACTTATAAACTTTTTTACTACAGGAATAAAAGGCCAACTAAGGCAGAAAAGTAACAGATTTGTAATCGATAAGATCCAAACAGATCCTGAAGTTAATGGATCAATTACCAAGTTCATGGTTGTCTCAAGTGCTCCAGGACAATCATTAATTCGTGTCTGTTAGGTGTAGGGCCTGTTGGAGTGGAGGTTCAGACTTCCAGTTAAAAATATATTTTTCATTAAGTTCAGCCTTCTTCACAAAAAAAAAAAAAAAAAAACATGCATTACAAATGCGAAGGATTAATGATTACAGCAGGATGAGAGACTCTGGTCTCCTGCGACCCCAAGCCTATTAAAAGACTACAGAATCCAGATGAATATAAGCCACCAGACTGGTGAAAGCACCAGTAGTATAGGGCATGGAGAGGGGAATAGAAATTCAATAAAAATATAAAAAGTGCAACTAAGATGAAGAAAGAAGATAAGAATAAAGTGAAAAGAGTAGAGAAATCATGGAGCTGAGGGAATTAAAGTATGATGTTGTCAAATTTAGATTCAGGTAATCATTCATCATGCATAGAGAAACTTAGTCTTTCATTTTCCTTCTCTTTTTTTCTATACCTTGAATAGCAGTACCATGTATATTCCATCATACGAATCAACATTAAGATATGTCAAAGACTCAAAGCATCGAAGTCAGTACATAGATAGGAAGGGGATCCTTTCGAGAACCCAGGAATGAGAAAAAATTTGGATCCACAAATGAGAAGAACAAAGTATAGATTCCACCACCATAAGAAAAGTCTCCTGCCCCAAGATCCTTGTACATCCCCAAGTTAGTAACGTATTTCTATCAGTAAAACACTCCACTCCTGCATACTTCTTTTAACCTCTGACTCGTCACTATGAAGGCGTACTACAATCCTAGCTAAAGGTCCGCGAGTGACAGAAGTGCAAATACGTAATCAATGAACATAAAACAAATAATCCTAAAATAAATAATATGATTTTGGGTATCTGCAGTAGAGCAAGTAGTGTCCCATGCGTGCTTGTAGGAGAGTATTTTCCGTGTTTCTTTTTATGGTGTCCTTTTTAATGATAGATTAGCCTCACCAAAAATAAAACAAAATAAATAATATGATTCAAAAGAACACATATTAGAGAAGGAATACATACAACTTTCATGCTGGAATCTGGCAGGAGCATCAACAGTAGCATTAGTGTCAACTTTTCTGGAAAGCATAGGCTTATCATCTCTGGTTTTTCTATCTAATGCAGCAACCACACTGAGCGAACTCTTAACTGAATTACCCAAACTTCTATCTGAGAAACTTAAATCCATAACCCTCGGGAGCTCATTATCGTACTGGGTAGAAGCACTTCTCTCTGAGTCATCTTTAGAGTTTACAAATTTGCGAAACTCAGATTTTCTAGACTGCGAAGGTAGAGCTACTGTATTTACTGGAACATCATCTTTTCTGGATTCAGCAGCCTGCTCTACCCTTGGATTATTTCTAGGCACAACCACAGGTGCTACATCAGATCTGTTGAATAAGGGTGCACTCACTGTTGACTGAGCCTTTGCAGTTTGTCGCCTTGGATTTGTTGAACCAACTGCTGATGAAGTGGTCTGATTTGCTTTTGAAACAGCACTAAGATTCGACCTTTGCGGAGTACTCGGAGTACTGACAGTAGCTTCAGTCAACACATGCAATCATCATTTAGTACAATTTCAAAGTCAGCTACAAGTAAAATGATACAGAAAAGGAAGACAACCAAATAACGGTAGTGGATATCAGATGAAGAAAACTAAAGTACAATTAAACAACAATATCAAAGAAGGGAACAAGACTAAGATGGCTTACATGCTACTGATTTAGAATCTTTATTAAGATCTGAATTCTGCTGGGCAGAAAGCCTCATGTGAGATCTAGTTTCCTTAACAGAATCAGAATCATGTGAAATGGAAAGCCTACCAAAATTGGACTTCACATTATCCTCAGTCAGCACTGTCGAACTACCAGAATTAGATTTTGCATCAAAATCACCATTTAACCGAGCAGTACTAGGCATTGCATATGGTTCAAGACGCTGGCAGCAGCAAAGAAAGCAGAACATGCATGAGTACAGATGACAAGCATGAAAAGGTTAAGTTTAATGAGTAGTAATATCAAGATGAGTGATCAATACCGATATGTCTACAACCCACACTCCAACACAACTTTGATTGTAAGAACATCCAAGAAGCTTCCCTTCATGAACATTCATGTCGGACAATTTAGACCACCCCACATCCACTGTATCATGACTTCTGATTGGTTCCCAAGATAAAACCTATAATAAAGAGAAAAGAGGAAAATAATATCAGAGAAGATTGGCAATGCTGTAATTTAAGATAACCACCTACTTAAAAATAGATCACTAACTTTCAAATTCTCATGCAAGCCACAAAGCAAGGTTCTTCCATCAGGGTTGAAAGTCATGGAGCGCACACCTGTGGACTGGATTTTGGACAATAAACCATAGATACTCATAATCTAAGAAGCTGAGGGTCGAAGAAAGAAGGAAACAATGAGGAAATCATAGACGGTGAAAAAAGAAAGAAATAAGACAAAAAGAATAATAAGTGGTTAATGACAAACCTCAGGTCCAGATGAACCAATGAGCTCAAAAGTTTCAAGATCCCAGAACTTAACAGTCCTGTCAGCTGAACCTGCCAAACCAGAATAGTAGGCAATTTTTAGGAAATGGGTAACAGCTCAGGGATCTTTTATCATTGCCCATAAAGAACAAAGATTACACCACGCTTATGCTACTTTGACCAAAAAGCACTCAAAATATCTTGGTGTGGGGTATTACAGACTGATATTCAGTAATATTCAGTAACATTTCTGTAATAAACAAAAATGATGCAATTATTAAGCATCAACCAACTTAGTAATGGTAAGTAAAATAAACTGAAAATTTATGCAATAGAAACAACCAATGCTCGGCAGGGTCACCAAGAAAAAGACAGCGGTACAATCAATTTCTTGATCTGAAATTCGGGCATGACGAATATGACTGCTAAGTGACAACAGAAAATTGTGGAAGAAAATGTAATACCACTAACTGTTGCATCCAGTGTTGAGCAAGAAATAACAAGCAAAGATATTATGGCAACAAGAAGCTAATTACAGCACAAATACTTAATCTTTTCTTTCTGTATGCAACAAGAACCTAATTACAGCACAAATACTTAATCTTTTCTTTCTGTATAACCCAGAGATTCTATTAGAACACTGAATATAACACATACAATATATGAATGAGAGCTCCCAAAAGACAAAATTAGACATCAAAACCACAACACAAAAAAAAATAAAATAAAATAAAAAAAAAATAAAACAATTGCGCATAGAGATTTTCCACCTGTTGCCAACAAGAACTCATGAGGATGGAAATCAATGCACTGAATTTGGCCTTCATGGCATTTGAAATCATGCAAAAGCTTGCCCGCGGTTAGATCCCATAACTGTATTTTCAGGAAACATAATTATTATAAGTATTGAATCAAATTTCTGCTTTTATTGTGCACATGCTTCACAATATCAGAAAAATTAAATATTGAGGCTTTAAACTTATTTCAAGTTAAAATTTAAAAAAGAACAATATAATGATAATATTATAATGATGATAAGGATGACTTCTACGTGATACAGATCAATACACATTTTCATGTACTAATATGAACAATTTAAATGGACAGCATGAAGAGGAGCAAAATATAAATTAGGCTATGAGCAAGAGAATAAAAGATAGTTGTATTATAGTTCTCTTAGTTTCTTTAAGATTCATAATAGGAATGAATCTCTATTAGCATCTAATACTCCTAAGTCCTATCTAAACTAATCACAACCACAAAAGGAAAGAGTGGAACTACAATTGAAAGATCAATTGTATTGAAAGTTGTAACCTTCACAGTGTTGTCCTCTCCACCAGATACAACCCACCGGCCATCAGGAGTAAACCTAATTGCATTAACACCTCGAGTATGGCCCTTGTAAGTATGTATGCACCCCTTCCTTCGTATATCCCATATTTTCAAATTCGTATCCAGAGATCCAGATGCAAAAAACTCGCCAAAAGGATGAAAGTCCAAAGATATGCAATTGGATCGGTGGCCAGTGAGGGTGCGGATGACTGTCAAGAACATGTCAGTATTTAATTACAACACAGAATGTTGTGAAGAATAAAATGTGGATTACAGAAAAAGCTTTTACTTTTAGCCTCCTCCAGATCCCAAAGCTTAATGGTACCACTTGCTGCTCCAGCAGCTACCAAAACCTCCGAAGAATCAAAGCTAACTGAATCAATTCCACTGGAGTGGCCCGATAAACTCTAATGCATTGAACCACGAACAGAGCAGCAAAGACAGAAAAAAAAAAAAAAAAAAAAAAAAAAAAAAAAAAAAAAAATCGAAGGATAAAATTCATCATTAGTTAAATCCATTTTATTAATAGAAATAAAGAAAATAAGACAGCAACAACTAAACTGTGAAATTGGTCGCTACACTACGGGGATATGGTTCTCATTACAAGAATTGAAACTTGCAAAGGCCCCCATGAGCAGGACCACCCCTAAAGTTAACAATATTAAAAGTATTAAACCGCTGACAGGGGAATGAAAATTGCAGAATTGACTCAGACAAGAACCACATTTGGGTTACAGGAAGCGCGCACCAACAATTACAAAGCTAATTCAGATACAGACACAGAAAGGGAAGTAGGATAAGAGAATTAAATAAATTTAAAGGACATTAATAACAAGAAGCCACTAAAAATGAAGGTCAAAAGGAAAAACTGAACTGACCAGTATAGCATTAGGCTTGCCAATAGCCCAAAGATTAACCTTGTGATCTTCTCCTCCAGTCACAAGAACTCTTGACGATTTCCTCCCAATCTTCAGGCAGTTCACACTTAAAGAATGAGCTACAAATTCCTCTATGGTTAGCATAACGTTAAGGCTTCCAATGATACTTCTCTTACTATCTACCTTCTAGTGTCATGCTCTCTCACTAGTATTTTAAGGTAATATTCACAGAAAAGGAAAAACACAGGCTGCCAAATGTTTTCCCAATGTTGATAATTTGAAAATAAATCTTGCTTTTGTCAGATGGTTATCAATGAGACTTGAGTATCATCAACAGCGCTTAAAACAGCATTCGTGATTCTTTGTACTTTGTAGTAACTGTAAGATGCTTATGCTAAATACTTCTAAAAGATAGTACTTCGCCGTAAGAATCCAGAATGATTCTGTTAAATACTTATATTTTTGTTCACTTTAACCCTGGACTTAATATTCTCAATAATCTTGACATCTCAGGACCCCACCCTCCCCAACCCATTTCAAGAACAAAAATAAAAATACTAACACAAATAAAAAGAAAAAACACACATATCAGATTTTGTATGTGATTCAAGTTTAGTAAAGCTGGTCTTGCAGATCCTCACATTCATACCAAACAAAATGGATGATGTCGTGGAATATATCCCCTCAAGTTAAGTACATTAGTCCCCTTGTGCACATTGAAATAAATTTTCACCAAGGACTCCTCTTTTTTCCATTTGCAACATTAAGAATATCACTTTCACCTAATGATAAGCATCAGACTTAAATGACAGATGAACAAATAAGACACTGCAAACAGTTGCAAAGCAGTAAAAGTCTCGGCCATACAATCCTTGCCGGCAAACAAAGATACACTTCGCAATCTAAATAATTTTCCACAATCCAAATAACAACTTGGCATGCTCAGGGAATAGGTTTGACAGCTGAACAAAGATAAAAAGTGAAAAAATGTAACTTCATTGGAATTCCAAGTCCAACTAATGCACAATATGAGCAACTACAGAATAATAAAATCTATAAAACCACAAAACTCTTCTTCCACTGGATCCAATCACACGCAGCACCACAGTTTTGTTCTCTACATCAACTTCCACATCTTAAATGGAGTATAGAAAGAGAAAGATGTTAAATAAAAGTATTAGGCTTCAGCAACAAAGGATACGTAGCTTATAAGCACGTTTTGTGGTCGTCGTCATTTCCGAACTCCAAATGTACCAAATTAAAATGACAAAAAGAAAACCTAGCACAACCTCCCCCTCAAAGGTGAAAAATGGAGAATGTGAAGCAGATCCCGGGTCACATTCCTTCAGAAGCCTTCAAACTCCTCTTGGTCCAGCCATGTTCGACGAAATTACTGATGCAATAAAGGAAATTATTTTCCCGGTCTGTGGGGAAAATCTAGAGCGATGAGAGTAAGTCAGCAGCAGGTTGAAGAAAACACACTTCCAGTTACATCTGTAGCAGGCTTACGGCAGATGGTACAATGTAACTTCACAGCAGAAAAAATCCAGCAGTTCGTGTGTGTGTGTGTGTGTGTGTGTGTCTGTGTGTGTGTGTGTGTGAGAGAGAGAGAGA
>CACSLK010012206.1:13902488-13942989 GCA_902706635.1 Striga hermonthica
CCTGTTTAGAACATTCCTCGGGGTGGGCAAGTGTGAAGACTGAAGGGAGACCACATAAAGAAAGCACGAGGGCACGAGCGTTAGGAAGGACGCAACCTCAAGATCGGGAAACGAGTACGAAAACAAGAATATAGAAGAGAAGCCCAATGGTGCAGAAAACCCGTCATGTTTAAGGCCACAAGGCTGGACGGTCGCATGCTTCGACCACCTCCAAGGGTGGGCATGTGTTCAAAAATTCTAAATCCATCATGCTTAAGGCCACGAGTCTAGATGGTCGCATGTTTCGACCACCTCCAAGGGTGGGCATGTGTTCAAAATTTTAAATCCATCATGCTTAAGGCCACGAGGCTAGATGGTCGCATGTTTCGACCACCTCCAAGGGTGGGCATGTGTTCAAAAATTCTAAATCCATCATGCTTAAGGCCACGAGGCTAGATGGTCGCATGTTTCGACCACCTCCAAGGGTGGGCATGTGTTCAAAAAATTTTAAATCCATCATGCTTAAGGCCACGAGCCTGGATGGTCGCATGTTTCGACCACCTCCAAGGGTGGGCGTGTGTATAAGAGTGCATGACAAAATAAAATTATTCTAAGACCAAGTTATTCAAAAGAGCACGAGGTACTATAACAAAGGCATCAAATTAAGAGTACTAAAGAGCATTATGGAAGATAGAGACGGATCAGAGAATAAACATTGTCATTTCAAAGGAAATTGTTACAAAAAACATCTGAGTACATATTTGTGAAAAAATAAAAATAATCTAAGGGGGAGGGGCAGTGGTCGAGTCCGCATTGCTCTGATCGGCATTCTGCTCAGGCGGATGGCTGGTGCTGGACGTCGAGTCGCAGGCTTCATTGAGCGGACGTTGACGGATAAACTCGGTCAGCACAGCCAGCATCGGAGCGGGAGGAGTGAGGCCATCGGGCAGAGCATAGGTTTTCTTAAGGATATCTGATCGAGCCAGAGTCTTTTCAAGCAGCCCAGACCACCACTCATGCTCGAGAGGTAGACTAGGATCGCCCTTAAAGCTAGGAGAAACCTTGGGCAAGGCCTCCCAAATAGCCTAGGGGTCAAGCTGCTCAAAATCGTCCTCGGCGATCTGCTCGCCGGCCTTCTGAAGGGCGAACTGAAAGCAGTCTACCCCAAAGTCTTGCACCTCCTTCAAAAATGGTGGTGACCGGGTATAATCGGCCACCACTTGCTCACGGAATTCGCGGAGGAAAAGCTGCCCAGTAGTCGTACCCCACATCATTTGCCGGGCTCGAAGAGCTGCAGCATCAGCGTAGCTCTTGCATTGATTGGCATGGGCAGCCCTTTCTTTGGCCAAGGTGGCCTCCAGCTCAGCTCGAGCAGCCTCTGCTTGTACTCGAGCAGCCTCTGACTGCGCGCGAGTAGCTTCCGCTTGTGCTCGAGCAACCCGTTCTTGCTCGAGCGCAGTCTCTTTCTCCCTCAAGGCAGTATTTTTCTCCCTCAAGGCAGTCTCTTTCTCCACCAAAGCAGCCTCCTTGGCCACGAGAGCAGCATCTCTCTCCGCGAGGGCCTTCCCTTTATTACTGAGCTCTTCGTCGAGAGATTTAATCTTGACCTCGAGCTCAGTCTTCTGTTCTGACTGGACCTCGCGGAGTTTAGCGTTGTGTTGAACAAGGGTGGAGTTTTTATCTTGCAGGTAGCCAACGGTATTCTCCAGACCCTTTATCGACTTACCAGAGCTGTCTCGGGCCTCCTTGGCCAGGGGCAGGAAGTCAACCAAGCCCTACCAACAAGAGTAATAAGGCAATTCATCATAAGTAATCGACAAAGGAAAACGAAAAGAACCAATGTAAAGATTGAAGACAAGTAACACCTGAGCGAGCCACTGTACAAGCCTGTTGCCAACCTCGGGCAAAGTGGCGCTAGATTTCTTTCGATCGTCCTCGAGAAGGGCACCCTCGAGGTGCTCGACCACTTCATTCACGGGGGCGGACAGCAGGGATGTAGACCTTGGGGCAAGAGGGTCAGGAGGGACATAGCCGCTGCGTCCTCGCTTGACAACAACCTCACCATGCTCGGTTCGGGGGCGTTTGCCCAAGACTAGCTCGCGCTCCCCTCCATCGCGATTGCCGGATTCGACCAGAGTTTGGGTCGATTCGATAGGAGTGGTTTTGGAAGATTGTTGGACAAGGGGCAATTTTTCTTGGGTTTTGGTTTTAGATGAAGTGTGGGGTTCGGAAGATTTATCGGTGGTTTGGCTTTGAAGGTCTCGGGGATTGGGAGCTCGAGGACCTGTTCTCTGGGAGCGGTCGTCTGTTTTTTGATGATGGTCGATGGTCTTCTGACGATCATCGCCCTTGGAATGGTGCTCTTTGGTTTTTGAGGAGGTAGAGGACTTGGTGGTCGATTGAGAGACGGATTTGTGCTGTTGCTGTTGTTGTTTCTGCTGGGACTGTTGTTGGTGTTTAGGCTGTTGCTGTTGTTGTTGTTGTTTTTGCTGTTGCTGTTGTTGTTGTTGTTTTTGCTGTTGCTGCTGCTGGTGTTGTTGTTTTGGCGGTTGCTGTTGGAGTTCTTTTGGTTGTTGTAGTGGTTGTTGAGATTGCTGAGGCCCCGGAGGAGGAGGCGGAGGTAAAGGAGTCTCTCGGGGAGGCGATCGGGGCTGCGGCTCTGGTCGAGACCCCGAGGAAGTGGTCGAGCCCTCGGCTTGACCCCCGGCCGAACCAGAAGTGCCCCCGGTCTTCTTTTTTAGAGGCACCTTCCTCAAGGGAATGTTGAAACTGGGAACCTCTGCACGAGCACATCAAACAGGATAAAATTGACATTAGCATTTACATCGATGTAGGGGCAAGTATATAGAGACACTCAAATCAACCGAGCAAAGATCACCTGGGTCATCATCAAGCCGAACGAGATCGAGGATCTCTTTGGTAGGAAGAGAAAGGGTTTTGTGAGTAAGAAGACCGCAGTAATGAAGAAGGTTATCGTCTTTGAGGAGCTTCTCGGACGCAACGGTCTTGGCATTCCAAGTGTGGATCTGTTGGTCGAAAAGGGCGTTTGCGGGAGGAGATGAGGCTGCCTCTGGAGAAACATCCTTAACCCATGGAACAGAGGGCCAAGGAAAAGGGACATCAGGCTGAACGAAAATGAACCTGTCGATCCATTTGGGAAGGTTGGTGGGGATGTCGTTGATGAAGTGTGCTCCGTTGCGGCTCTTAAGGTATAGGCCTCTGCCCAGTTTAGAAGGACAGTAACAATAATGGAAAAAGTCTAGATCGAATCGACCTAGATGGATGCGGCAAAGAATAATGAAAGTGGTTATGAAACGGATAGCGTTAGAGGGAAGTTGGTGTAGAGGAAGTGAAAACCACTCGCAGATACGAAGGATGTCGGGGTTGAGAGGAAAGCGCAATCCCAACTTGAATTGAACCTCGAAAAAGGTATAACAATCCCTGGGAGGATGGTCATACTTATCGGATCGAGATGAGCTGTAGAAAGACCAGCCGACGGGATGACCGATGTTCGAGGGATTTACCCAAAAGCTAGAGAGAGACAAGGAAGAGGATTTAGAAGTGGTGCTGGCCGATTTGGCCAATTTTTTCTTGGGAGGAGAGTTCGAAGGTCCGGGCGCGGAGGAAGAAGTGGGATGGGAGGAAATAACTTCGTCTTCCTCCGGTTCATCCATCGAACCAAAGGCAGGTCAACGGCGGCGAAGAGGGACATTATCCATGGTGTCGCCGGAATTAGAAGAAGCAGCGCGAGCTGTGAAGACACGGGTTGGGACAGTATCACCGGGGCGAAGAATCGAGAGAGGAACGGCCTCAAGAGCAGAAGGTAATATCTGGACTGAGTCAGAGGAAGTGGTCGAGGAAGGAGATGGGGGCACAGGATCTGAAAAAGAAAAAAGAAGAAAAAGAAAATTCAAATAACAAAAAACGCAATTAAAGAAGATGAAAACTAGGGTTCTATGAGAGGGGCGACTTCGGAGAAATTAAAGCGGAAAGGTGAGAGATTCAGGGAACTTCTTGAAGAAGGAAGCAAAATCACAGCAGTTGACAACCAAACAAGAATACCCAATACACAAATTCAAGATACCCAGTCAGTGAGGTTCAAGATGCCAGATTTGAATAAGAAAAGACAGAGAAGAATTTCTTAAAAACACAAAATCTCAGATACACGAAGTACAAAATCAGAGGAAAAAAACTTACTCATAACTGCGGGGGAGAGAATCGGAAGAGCTCGAAGATTGCAGGAAGAAGCGCCGGCAGAAATTAAGATTTTTTGCAGAGAGAACTTTGAACGCAAAGGAATTTAGGAGAGATGAAGGTGGAAAAAGTCTGAAATTTTGCTAAGTACCGGTTTTATACTTTGGAGGGTTTAAGGGGCGAAAGAGGAGGACCGTCAGATTAAAGTTCGATCGTGCGGCGGAAAAATTAAAGTACACGGTACTCCAAGCGGGCGCGTTATACGAGGGGGCGTCATCATTAAAGCGCCTGACACACGCGAACAGGAGGGACGCGTGTCAAAAAAGCAGGAGCGACAGAAGGGAGTTGAAACAGACGACTTTATTGCTGGAAATTAATGAGGAATTATTCAAAAGAATAGGCGGGAAACCTGTCAGCTGGTCGATATCCGATGATGGGCCACCCAGAAGATCGATAAGCGTGGACTCACTCTTAGATCGAGTCATTCAGACTCGACCAGAGTGGGGGGGACTAGATGATATAGGATATTATCCGTATAAAGACGAACCGATCTGGTGAGCCGGTTGAGAAGAGCAGACCGGGAGCAAACCAAGCCGAAAGGCGGGAATCCAAGCGATCGAGCAGCCTAAGGCTCGACCACACAAGCGATCGAGCAGCCCAAGGCTCGACTGCACAGGCGACCGAGTAGCCCGACGCTCGATCAGAATTATCGAGCATACCCATCAATCGATCAGATGAATGATCGAACAAGCTGAGTGATCGAGCAAGCCGATCGACATAAGCCCAGACGCGTGTATAGCAGACGCGCGTGAGGATCTATGACTGAGCTTCAGGAGAATATTTACCCCATGTGTCTGGTGGACACGTGTCGACAATATATTGGGTGATAGCGATAACCACCCCTGACAGCTCCCAACGCCTTGCGCCACCTCTGACATGTGCGCGGCGTGTCAGAGTACGTACGGGCAGCTTGGGCAGCCAGCTCATCCTTATCCGGGCAGCTATTAGGGCAGGTATCTCACCCCTATAAAAAGGGGATGAGCCTTTCTTCCTTAACACATTCTATTCATTCTCTAAATTCCAGTATACTCATACACATACTGACTTAAGCATCGGAGGCTCTTCACCGGACCCAACCCCCGGTGTGAGAGTTATTTGCAGGTTTCCGGCGTTCTACCGGCACAGACAAGAACCGATCTACTCCAAACCGGACCCGGATGCTTACACTCTCTATTCGGCACTATCGCAAAACCTCTTATGTACATACAACAACCTTCCGATCATCTCATCGGCAAGGAGTAACCGGAATCCTTCCTTCCCTAGCTCGACATAGGTAAAGGGATCCTTTCTAGGAGACAGTGGAGCCAAAAGGACACCCCGAACATCACACGGATCAGGGCGTCACCCCCGAAACTCACACAAGGATCAGGTGACCTCTCACTGTTTTATCGCATTCATCAAAGGCACTATAGGCGAGACGCCCCTGGCGGTGTAACACACTAGATTAGGGTTCTCAGGCATACTTAAGTTATCGAAACGAACATTTATATAAAATAACGAAATGCAATAAATATAGATACAAAAACTGTACCCACCTGGTTACCGAAACGATAGATAACACAAAACACGAGTAGGCAGCGAGTTCGGCTCATCAAACACCTACATATATTACAATAGTCCTATAAATGACTATTCAACACATGGACAACTAATCAATACTCACTTAGTCCAACTAAGTTCACATAAGCATTTAATCATGCATTTAATCAAGAAAAACCCATTTCCGAAAATATCACATAAGTTTATCAAAACTTAACCCGACAACATTTTTAAAACCGACATAATTCGCAGCACACAACTCAGATGAATATGTTTCAAGTTGCGTTGGAATCCTACGACCTGCATCTACAATTCTTATGATGACACCAAAAGAAAATAAGGCCATTACGATAATGTAAATATCAGTTAACAATCAAACTCAGAATTTTGTCCGGATACAAGACTCTAACTCATGCATGCTTACCTTCATATAAACACAACTCGAGCTACAGAGCACATATCAACATAAAATTTATCTCATTTGAAAGATAAGAAACAGACCTCTAACTTTGATGAAGAGCATAATTTTATACGAGCACATTACGACACGATAAACAGGTCACACATTAATTGCACACAAGCTGCCGGGTAGCAGGAAAAACTGGACGAGCAATATACTCGTAAAAATCATAACTTATTCGATATAGCTCCGATTATCGAAATTCTAAAGCCCAGAGAAAGATAATAGAAAATAATACATTTCATCAGAAGATATTAATCTTCCCAGATATTGGAAATATGTCAAAAATAGCAAAATAGAAGGAACCACTGCTTCCCTTTGAAACTTTGAAAACAGACTGCGCGTTGTTTATATTTTCAATGTAACTATCAAAATGAAAATGATAGTCACTAAATTCATTTTCCTCTCGGAAGATAACTCAGAGAACTACAACTTTTATGAAGACATTAATGGAAAATAACAAGATCCGGTCAGTAAAAAATAGTGACAAACACAGACGATCTGCTGCATCAATGAAATAAAAATCTGAACACGCAACAATTTTTTAAAAGTCATAACTTATTCATTTCAAATCGAAATTACAAAATTCCAAAGCCCAAATATAAACAACTGAAAATACTACATTTCATAAAAAGAAAGCAACTTAAAATAACTAGTCTTTGATGGCTTAAACTGAGGTATAACAGAAACAACGAACACACGATTTCACATGAAATAACAATGAACACATATAACAAATGTTCTAAGCTTGACTACGATTAATATGACTTCTTGACAGAAAATAAACGAGCACAATATGGTTTATCACAGAAACTACATGATACTTGATTTAACGGAGTCACAAGCATAACCCAATAAACGAAACGATATATAAAACCCGACGGATAATTCGAAAGAAAACCGACTTCAAACACGAATTCGATAGCATGTATGACATATATATCTATCATGCGATATATGAGAACGACCGCAATAACGAGAATTCAAATAAGTTACCCGACTTCGGAAAACTACGAGTTATCGAACAGAAAACGGGCCCGACAGCGGGTCGGATGAAGGGCTTCGAAGCTCGACGGCAAACCTTGGGCAGACTGGGCCCCGGGCTGGTCGCGAACGGGCTCGAAGGATGGCTATTGCTCATGAACGTCTTGCTCGATTCCTTCAAACGGACTGCCGAAGCTGCTCGTTGGGAGGAGTCACGTGGTCGCGCATGCTGGTCGCGCATGCTGTTCGCGCATGGTGGAGGGCTGCGGGCTTGCTGGTTCACGTCGGCGATGGCGAAAGGAGGGCTCGTCCGGGTGAAGGGGCTCAAAGGTGTTGCTGGACATGGTGCAGGTGGTCCGCAGGGTGACGTGCGGCAGCAACAGGCTGCTCGTGGAGGACTATGGAGAATCAGATTTAGAAGAGAAAAAGAAGAGCGTTGCAAATGGCGATTTGACAGAGATGAAGAGATTAAGAGATATTTCTTCTTGTCTTCCTTCTGTGCGAGCGAATTTTAGTGAGGGATTGAACCGTTTCATTATGGGAGAATAAAGGGGAGTTAAATGATAACAATTGACATTAAGTTTAGAAAATAATAATTGGAGAAGAAAAGGGAGTTACTTATCTGCTAAAATAACTCTACCATAAAACACCACAAAGAAATTCAAAATTTAAATATAAAAAAATGAAAAGATTACTAAAACATTAAAGGTTGGGGTGGTTTGGTTCACGGGCCGGGTCTCCAACGATTCAACGATTCAACTTGTTTGCTCGCTCGGTTACATCGATAATTAGAATTATATCATTAATTTCGGCTCGATATTAAAATTAAATTAAGAATACAACTAGACAATTACGAGCACATAATAATAATAATAATCAAGCACGAATAAAATAAATAATAATAATAATTCTAAAATAATCCGAAACAAATGAGGCGCTACAATCTACCCACCTTTAGAAGAATTCCGACCTCGGAGTTCGAAGACAAAAGAAACTAACGAACTAACAATATACACAGGCCTCTAAAACGATAAGCTAGGGGATCTCCCCTTAATCTCGGCTTCCTTCCCTCAAGTCGTCTCAGACTCGACATGTCGGCCCCACAACACCTTCCCAAGGCTCACTGCCCGTTTCCTCAGCCGATAGACACCGTGGTCCAAAATGGCCACCGGTACCTCCTCATAGGTAAGGTTTCGCTCGACCCGCAGTTCGCCGAAGTCCACCACGTGGTCCGGGTCATATTCATATCTATGCAACATCGAGACATGTAACACATCATGCACCCCTGACAAATTCGGTGGTAAAGCTAGCCGATAGGCCGAGTAACCGACTTGTGTAAGGATCTCAAAGGACTAACCGCACACGACAACGGATCCTCATTACCCCAAACCGAGGTATACCATCCCTCAAGCCATACGAAAGGGGAAACTCGAATGGTATCATCCAGATACCCGTTCGATACACAAAAACACTAAACGGCTCACCCATGGTGAGATATCGCAAAACACAACACACAACATGCACACACGACCTTAACAAGTCTCATAGTGCCTCAACCGTGAGATCATCGGTCAAACAATCATGGTCGACACGTGGGCATGAGTTTGAGCATGGTGCCCGGGTCACCCCGAAAATCTACCCACAATCTCGACACACCCATGACTTATTGCCGAAGCGATTGTCACGGTACATGTGCAACCATGCACGCAGTATAGCTCTGCAATGCTCATGCTTACAACACACGATTCTATGGCACAAATGTAGCCCCTCATGGCTTCGTTTGCTGGCAACACAAGTATCCTATCTCGCCACCTCGAGGAATCCTTGCATAGGCATAGGAAACTTATTGATCATGCTTCCTTATGAACACTATCGATCAAGGATGCAAACGCGATACAGTGGAACTTAGAACTCTCGGCGATTAAAACGTCCCAAAGAAAAATAAATCGGAAGTTTGAATAGTTAATGCACTGTCCTCCGAAAGGCGGCACGCTCGCAGGCGCTGCATATTCGGGGCGCCAGGACGCTAACGTGCACCTGTTCAGAGACCAGCCATAAGGTCAAGGTTTGGTCGTACCCATTGGCCTGGGGAGTTTCTGCGTTCGGTGATGATGGCTGCAGTCTTCATGCGAGTCAACGTCGGCCCTGCAGTGCCTAACGTCTCTCAGCACGATTGTGCCTACTCAATCACCACTTCACATGGCCCACCTAGCCAAGGTCGGCGATCGATTCAAGATTTTGACAAGAAAATTTAATCCATGGTTTTTCTTAATACGAAAATTTTTTGACTTGAGATTTCACATAGGCTAAGGTAATAACAAGAGAAGAGTTTTCCCACAAAATGTGTACGAATAGGGTTCATTCCAAACAAGCCTTTTGGTTTTACACGAATTCAAAAGTTTCAAGATCTTAAGAATAACAGGGCATAAAACCGAGTTCCAAGTCCATTACCTTATTCAAACAACACACTCTAACACGCAAAAAGACCCAATGCTAGAAATAGGCAGAAATCCTCAAAGAAAATCTAATGCGGCTCTCTAGTTGAGAATGGTACTAGGTCAGCGGCTCTTTCTGAGACACTAACTAGTTAGCTCACATCGGCTCCTCCGACTAATAGCGTTGGCTGTTGCGTCAGCTCTTCCTCCGGTAGCTAATCGTGCCAGCAGTCCTGAACGAGATCTACTCATTTGCCATGCCCGAAGTTCACACCTCAAGGTCTAGGCGAGAGGCTTCTTTCATTGAAATGACATCGATCATGTCTTCGGGTTTTTTTCGCTACGTCTCGGTGTTACTAGATTAGAACGTCGCTGCAGGATTAGAACTAGACATTTCGTCACAGTCGCCATTACGTTGCATAATATGGAAGAATCATTATTCGATTGCAGATATTCTCATCGTGTTCCAGAGCCCGTTTGATACATCGACTCCTTGATCTTCTTCTAACGGTACATCGGGTCTCGGATCGGTCTTTAATGATTTCGCAATTGTCTTCAGTTGATTGAACAGGTCTACACTTTCGTGATAGTCGTTGGACATCCTTCCTCATCCATTGTTTAGGTTTACAGTAGTCGATGTGCATCATTCTTTTCCATGAAACAGATCGACTCCTCTGGTGTTCCGGTTGGTTGTAGCTCATCTTTCTCGTCTGGTTGCCTTCTTTGCTGATCCTCCGGACTACTCCTAGGTGTACCCGGCTGATTGATGCATCTAAAAAATGGTCCAACTTGTCCTCGATGGCAATAAAAATTAATTGGTTCGGATGAAGAGAATACCCAAACACAACTGAAAGAATGATATAGGACAAGTAGAAAGCTGAAAACTCTTATCTCAATTGATACATCTTGTCACAAGACTTGGTTTCAAAACTCCAAGTGAAAAGGGAAGCAAAAACAGTAGTTTCCAATGATATTGCAAAAATGCAAGAAATAAAATGATTCTTCCCGAGAACCCAAAGAAACAAAAGAACGGGAGATTCTAAAAAATTACCAAGAAACAAATATTCCAAGGATAAGGACAACTCTACGCTTCACAATGCTCTTACTCCAGGCTCCACTACCCTCCTTAAAAGATCCTTCATAATCTTTTAAGGTACAACACCTTCTTCGCAATCATCAATGACTCCAGTTCAGAGAAAACTATCTCCGGTGCCACATACGAATCGATCACGACCTGATAAATGACCATCATTGGCCTCCAGGTTACGGTACCATAAAGAATTGCGACGACGTTTGCATTTCTTATTACACGGACTCGGAGTTATCGCAAACAACAACACCAACCTTGCAACAAACAAGGTCTAGCAGAGAACAGACTGCTTACCCTTTTTTGTATACAAAACCTCTAAACAAAGTTAGCTCCACACATTAAATATAAAAATTGCACAACCGATTAAAAAATAACACACAGGAATGGAAAGATAATAACCAACACATGATCTCGATTTTCCAGTCAGTCGTCCACTCCTTGCTCAGTTCATCCTCGTCTTAAGTCAGAGCATACTCACGGGATTCTCCCTCTGTATCGACCAAATGTCGAGTGGAAGGGTTCATCCACGTCAGGGTTCAACCACATTCGTCCACCATTGATCCTCTCTTGTATAGGTCACCAATCTCCTTCTCCATGCAATTACACAGTTCCAAGGAAAAAAAATACTCCTCAGTGATGATTCTCCTTCATTTGCACCTGAAATGAACGGCACGGTTCTCTTCTGGCCTCAAATGGTAGTAGTCGGTATAGCGAACGATAACAGAATAGTCGAGTTAGGACTCGGTGTAATCAGCACGCTAGATCCACTTGAGTTTACAGAGTTATTCCGTCAAACTGACAACCTTCGCGGTCAACTCTTGTAACCCATGCAGTAACAGTATCCATTGCTTTTCTCAAGGTCTTGCCATCCTCGAGAGTCGCGTTAGCAACACTCCATCGATCAACAGAGCTCTTCGGCATCAGTTGACAACTCATTCGAAGCTTTAAATCACAATCATCGTACTCCAATGATGAGATTCCACCACTGCTCTTCCAGTCCACTCGTCAGCTGGCCCAGACGTTCGAGTGATCCCACACAATCGGAACTTCTCGGTTGTCTAATCTCAATAAGGCATCCTGACGTTGGTCACCAGAAAGCTATGGTGCATAACACAAATCTCATCCATCGACGAGATATCTCATACAAGGTGCTAACTTGAAACTTATAGAGAGAAAATTTCTAGAGTCATAACTAGTCCCCAAATGCGACTAGAGTTTACCCAATAAACACTAGAATTCGAACTATAACAAAGGTGGATAGTCCTAAGCCCCATATAAAAATAAATAAAACAACAAAACTCATACCTCGAGTTGGCGCGGCGAGACGAAAGCGAGTGGTCAATGGTCATTACAATACTAACACTAGAGATAGTCTACAGAAATACAGACTCGCTCTGATACCATACTGTAACGCCCCATTTTAATTTAAAGAGTTTACCGAATTTATTTATAAAAATCAGAGTAAATTTTTCGCAAAATATCAAAATTAAAGCTTTAAACCTTAACGGGCGCTACTTAACTACTAACAAAAAATAAGCAAGGGTATAAACACAAAGGACCCACATATGCAGATTAACAATTAAAATAACATTCCATAACTCATAATTTCCAGACTCAAGTTAAAGGTTCAACATGATTCAAAATAAATAAAGTGGAAGCATCAAAATGAAATATCCAACAATAACAGATAAAGTGGAAGCAACAAGAACTCGACAATCCAATGACCACCACTTGCTCGTCTCTCGCTGCCGCCGCCAACATTGCTCAACTTAAAGATAGGAAGAGGAAACAAGAGGACAAACAAAATAACAATGGGGGTGAGCAAACCACTATGCTCACCAATATCGCATAAGTCTATCTCGCATAAATATCCAAAACCATAAATAGAGTATGCATAGAATCCAGGTCTAACTCCCTATTCAACCGTATCACAAAACCTCATATGTACATACAACAACCTTCTGAACATCTCATCGACAAGGAGTAACCGGAAACCTTCCCTCCCTAGCTCGACATAGGCAAAGGGATCCTTTCTGGGGGACAGTAGAGCCAAAAGGACCCCCCCTCTGAACATCACACGGATCAGGGCGACACCCCCTGAAACTCACACATGGATCAGGTGACCTCTCACCGTTTTCGCATTCATCAAAGGCACTATAGGCGAGACGCCACTGGCGGTGTAACACACTAGACTAGGTTTCTCAGGCATACTTAAGTTATCGAAAACGAACATATATATGAAATAACGAAATGCAATAAATATAGATACACAAAATGTACCCACCTGGTTACCAAAACGATAGATAACACAAAACACGAGTAGGCAGCGGGTTCGGCTCGTCTAACACCTACATATATTAAAATAGTCCTATAAATGACTATTCAACACATGGACAACTAATCAATATTCACTTAGTCCAACTAAGTTCACATGAGCATTTAATCATGCATTTAATCACGGAAAACCCATTTCCGAAAATATCACATAAGTTTATCAAAACTTAACCCAACAACATTTTTAAAACGGACATAATTCGCAGCACACAACTCATATGAATATGTTTCAAGTTGCATTGGAATCCTACGACCTACATCTACAATTCTTATGATGACACCAAAAGAAAATAAATTCATTAAGATAATGTAAAAATCAGTTAACAATCAAACTCAGAATTTTGTCCAGATACAAGACTCTAAGTCATGCATGCTTACCTTCATATGAACACAACTCGAGCTACAAAGCACATATCAACATGAAATTTATCTCATTTGAAAGATAAGAAACATACCTCTACCTTTAATGAAGAGCATAATTTTATATGAGCACATTACGACACGATAAACAGGTCACACATTAATTGCACACAAGCTACCGGGTAGCAGAAAAAACTTGACGCGCAATATTCTCGTAAAAATCATAACTTATTCGACATAGCTCGGATGATCGAAATTCCAAAGCCCAGGAAAGCTAATAGACAATAATACATTTCATCAGAAGACATCAATATTCCCAGGTATTGGGAAATTTGTCAAAAACAACAAAACAGAAGAAACCATTGCTTCCCTTTGAAACTTTGAAAACAGACTGCGTGTTGTTCATATTTTCGACGTAACTATCAAAATAAAAATGATAATCACTATATTCTTTTTCCACTCGGAAGATAACTCAGAGAACTACAACTTTTATAAAGACATTAATGGAAAATAACAAGATCCCGTCACTCAAAAATAGTGACAAACACAGACGGTATGCTGCATCAATGAAATCAAAAACTGAACGCGCAACAATCTTGTAAAAGTCATAACTTATTCGTTTCAAATCGGAATTACAAAATTCCAAAGCCCAGATATAGACAACCGAACCTACTACATTCCATAAGAAGAAAACAACTGCAAATAATTGGTTTCTGATGGCTTAAACTGAGGCACAACAGAACACGCGATTTCACATGAAATAACAATGAACACATATAACAAATGTTCTAAGCTCGACTACGATTAATATGACTTCTTGACAGCAAATAAATGAGCACAATATGGTTTATTACAACAAGTACATGATACTCGATTTAACGGAGTCACGAGCATAACCCAATAAACAAAACGACATATAAAACCCGACGGATAATTCGAAAGAAAACCGACTTCAAACACGAATTCGATAGCACGTATGACATATATATCTATCATGCGATATATGAGAACGACCGCAATAACGGGAGAATTCAAATAAGTTACCCGACTTCGGGAAACTACGAATTATTGAATGGAAAACGGGCCTGACAGCTGGTCGGATGAACAACTTCGAAGCTTCGACGACAAACCTTCGACGGACTGGGCCCGGGGCTGCTCGCGAACGGGCTCGACAGATGGCTATTGCTCACGAATGGCTTGCTCGATTCCTTCGGACGGTTTGCTGAAGTTTCTCGTCGGGAAGAGTCACGTGGTCGCGCATGGTGGATGGCTGCGGGCATGCTAGTTCACGTCGGCGATGGCAAAAGGAGGGTACGTCTGGGTGCAGGGGCTCAAAGGTGTTGCTGGACGTGGTGCATGTGGTCCGCAGGTTGACGTGCGGCAGCAACAGGCTGCTCGTGGAGGACTACGGTAGAATCAAATTTAGAAGAGAAAAAGAAGAGCGTTGCAAATGGAGATTTGAGAGAGATGAAGAGATTAAGAGATATTTCTTCTTGTCTTCCTTCTGTGATAGCGAATATTAGTGAAGGATTGAACCGTTTCATTATGGGAGAATTAAGGGGAGTTAAATGATAACAATTGACATTAAGCTTAGGAAATTATAATTGGAGAAGAAAGGGAGTTACTTATTTGCTAAAATAACTCTACCATAAAACACCACAAAGAAATTCAAAATTTAAATATAAAAAAATGAAAAGATTACTAAACATTAAAGGTTGGGACGGTTTCGTTCACGGGCCGGGTCTCCAACGATTTAATGATTCAACTTGTTTGCTCGCTCGGTTACATCGATAATTAAAATTAATGATATAATTCGACTCGATATTAAAATTAAATTAAGGATACAACTAGACAAATACGAGCACATAATAATAATAATAATAATAATAATAATAATAATAATAATAATCGAGAATGAATAAAATAATTAATAATAATAATTCTAAAATAATTCGGAACATATGGGGCGCTACAATCTACCAACCTTAAAAAGAATTCCGACCTCGGAATTCTAAGACAAAAGAAACTAACGAACTAACAGAATACACAGGTCTCCAAAACAATAAGCTAGGGATCTCCCCTTAATCTCGGCTTCATTCCCTCAAGTCATCACGGACTCGACATGTCGGTCCGACAACACCTTCCCAAGCCTCACTACTCGTTTCCTCAGTCGATAGACACTATGGTCCAAAATGGCCACCGGTACCTCTTCATAGGTAAGGTCTCGCTCGACCCGCAGTTCGTCGAAGTCCACCACGTGGTCCGGGTCATATACATATCTACGCAACATCGAGACATGTAATACATCATGCACCCTTGACAAATCTGGTGGTAAAGCTAGCCGATAGGCCGAGTCACCGACTTGAGTAAGGATCTCAAAGGACTAACCGCACACGACAGCAGATCCTCATTACCCCAAACCTAGGTATACCATCTCTCAAGCCATACGAAAGGGGAAACTCGAATGGTATCATCCATATACCCGTTCGATACACAAAAACACTAAACGGCTCACCCATGGTGAGATATCGCAAAACGCAACACACAACATGCACACATGACCTCAACAAGTCTCATAGTGCCTCGACCGTGAGATCATCGGTCAAACAATCGTGGTCGACACGTGGAGATGAGTTTTAGCATGGTGCCCGGGTCACGCCGAAAATTTACCCACAATCTCGACACACCCGTGACTTATTGCCGAAGCGATTGTCACGGTACATGTGCAACCATGCACGCAGTATAGCTCCGCTATACTCATGCTTACAACACATGATTTTACGGCACAAACGTAGCCCCTCATGGCTCTGTTTTCTGCCATCACAAGTCTCATATCTCGCCATCTCGAGGAATCATCGCATAGGCATAGGAAACTTATCGACCATGCTTCCTTATCAATACTATCAATCAAGGATGAAAACGCGATACAGTGGAACTTAGAACTCTCGGCAATCAAAACGTCCCAAAGAAAAATAAATTGGACGTTTTGAATTGTTAATGCACTATCCTCCGAAAGGCAACACACTCGCAGACGCTGCATATGCGGGGCGCCAGAATGCTAACGTGCACCCGTTCAGAGACCAGCTGTAAGGTCAAGGTTTGGTCGTACCCACTGGCCTGGGGAGTTCCTGCGTTCGGTGATGATGGCTGCAGTCCCGTGCGAGTCAACGGTCGGCCCTGCAGTGCCTAACGTCTCTCAGCATGATTGTGCCTGCTCAATCACCACTTTGCGTGGCTCCATCTAGACAAGGTCAGTGATCGGTTCACGGTTTCGACAAGAAAATTTAATCCATGGTTTTTTTCAATATGAAAATTTTATGACTTGAGATTTCACATAGGCTAATGCAATAGCAAGATAAGAGTTTTTTTCACAAAATGTGTATGAATGGGGTTCATTCCAAACAAGCCTTTTTGTTTTACACGAATTCAAAAGTTTCAAGGTCTCAAGAATAACAGGGCATAAAATTGAGTTCTAAGTCCATTTCCTTATTCAAACAACACACTCTAACACGCAAAAAGACCCAACGCTAGAAATAGGCAGAAATCCTCAAAGGAAATCTAATGCGGCTCTCTAGTCGAGAATGGTACTAGGTCAGCGGCTCTTTCCGAGACACCAACTAGTTAGCTCACATCGGCTCTTCCAACTAACAGCGTCGGCTATCACGTCAGCTCTTTCTCCGGTAGCTAATCGTGCCAGCAGTCCTGAACAAGCTCTACTTATTTGCACTGCCCGAATTTCACACCTCAAGGTCTAGGCGAGAGACTTCTTTCATTGAAATTACCTCGATCACGTCTTCGGGTTATTTTGCTACGTCTCGATGTTCTTAGATTAGAACGTCGCTGTAGGATTACAACCAGACATTTCATCACAGTCACCATTCGGTTCTGTAATATGGAAAAATCATTATTCGATTGCAGATATTCTCATCGTGTTCCAGAGCCCAATTGGTACATCGACTCCTCGATCTTCTTCTAACGGTACATCGAGTCTCGGGTCGGTCTTCAATGATTTCGCAATTGTCTTCAGTTGATTGAACAGGTCTTCACTTTCGTGATAGTCGTTGGTCATCCTTCCTCATCCATCGTTTAGGTTTACGGTTGTCGATGTGCATTATTCTTTGCCATGAAACAGATCGGCTCCTCCGGTGTTTCGGTTTGTTGTAGCTCATCTTTTTCGTCTGGTGGCCTTCTTTGCTGATCCTACAGAGTACTCCTAGGTGTACCCGGCTGATTGATGCATCTAAAATATAGTCCAACTCGTCCTCGATGGCAATAAAAATTAGCTGGTCCAGATGAAGGGAATACCCAAACACAACTGAAAGAATGATATAGGATAAGCAGAAAGTTGAAAACTCTTATCTCAATTGATACATCCGGTCACAAGACTTGGTTTTAAAACTCCAAGTGAATAGGGATGCAAAGACAATAGTTTCCAATGATATTGCAAAAGTGCAAGAAAGAAAAAGATTCTTCCCGAAAATTCAACGAAACAAAAGAACGGGAGATTCTAAAAAATTACCAAGAAACAAATATTCCAAGGATAAGGACAACTCTATGCTTCACAATGCTTTTACTCCAGGCTCCACTACCCTCCTTAAAAGATCCTTCATAATCTTTTAAGGTACAACACCTTCTTCGCAATCATCAACGACTCAAGTTCAGAGAAAACTATCTCCGGTGCCACATACGAGTCGATCACGACCTGATAAATGACCATCATTGGCCTCCAGGTTACGGTACCATAAAGAATTGCGACGACGTTCGCATTTCTTATTACACGGACTCGGAGTTATCGCAAACAACAACATCAACCTTGCAACAAACAAGGTCTAGCAGAGAACAGACTGCTTACCCTTATTTGTATACAAAGCCTCTAAACAAAGTTAGCTCCACATATAAAACACAAAAATTGCACAACCGATTAAAAGATAACACACAAGAATAGAAAGTTAATAACCAACACACAATTTCGATTTCCCGGTAAGTCGTCCACTCCTTGCTCAGTTCATCCTCGTCTTAAGTTAGAGCATACTCACGGGATTCTCCCTCCGTATAGACCAAATGTCGAGTGAAAGGGTTCATCCACGTGAGGGTTCAACCACATTCGTCCACCGTTGATCCTCTCTTGTGTAGGTCACCAATCTCCTTCTCCATGCAATCACACAGTTCTAAGGAAAAAAAAATACTCCTCGGTGATGATTCTCCTTCATTTGCACCTGTAATGAATGACACGGTTCTCTTCTGGCCTCAAATGCCAGTATTCGGTATAGCAAACGATAACTGAATAGTCGAGTTAGGACGTAATCAGCACGCTGGATCCACTTGAGTTTACAGAGTTATTCCGTCAAACTGACAGCCTCCGCATTCAACTCTCGTAACCCATGCAGTAACAGTAGACATTGCTTTCGTCGAGGTCTTGCCATCCTCGAGAGTCGCGTTAGCAACACTCCATCGATCAACAGAGCTCTTCGACATCGGTTGACAACTCGTTCGAAGCTTTAAATCAAAATCATCGTACTCTAATGATTAGATTCCACCACTGCTCTTCCGGTCCACTCGTCAGCTGGCCCAGACGTTCGAGTGATCCCACACAATCGGTACTTCTCGGTTGTCTAATATCAATAAGGCATCCTGACGTTGGTCACCAGAAAGCTATGGTGCATAACGCAAATCTCATCCATCGACGAGATAGCTCACACAAGGTGCTAACTTGAAACTTATAGAGAGAAAATTTCTAGAGTCATAACTAGTCCCCAAATGCGACTAGAGTTTACCCAATAAACACTAGAATTTGACCTATAACAAAGGTGGATAGTCCTAAGCCCCATATAAAAATAAATAAAACAACAAAACTCATACCTCGAGTTGGTGTGGCGAGACGAAAGTAAGTGGTCAATGGTCATTGCAATACTAACACTAGAGATAGTCTACAGAAACGCAGACTAGCTCTGATACCATACTGTAACGCCCCATTTTAATTTAATGAGTTTACCGAATTTATTTATAAAAATCAGAGTAAATTATTCGCAAAATATAAAATTTAAAGATTTAAACCTTAACGGGCACAATTTAACTACTAACAACAAATAAACAAGAGTATAAACACAAAGGACCCACACATGCAGATTAAAAATTAAAATAACATTCCATAAATCATAATTTCCAGACTCAAGTCAAAGGTTCAACATGATTCAAAATAAACAAAGCGGAAGCATCAAAATGAAATATCCAACAATGACAGATAAAGTGGAAGCAACAAGAACTCGACAATCCAATGACCACCACTTGCTCGTCTCTCGCTGCCGCCGCCAACATTGCTCAACCTAAAGATAAGAAGAAGAAACAAGAGGACAAACAACATAACAATGGGGGTGAGCAAACCACTATGCTCACCAATATCGCATGAGTCTATCTCTCATAAAGATCCAAAACCGTAAATAGAGTATGCATAGAATCCAGGTCTAACTCCCTATTCGGCCCTATCGCAAAACCTCCTATGTACATACAACAACATTCTGATCATCTCATTGGCAAGGAGTAACCGGAAACCTTCCCTCCCTAGCTCGACATAGGCAAAGGGATCCTTTCCGGGAGACTGGAGCCAAAAGGACCCCCCCGAACATCACACGGATCAGGACATCACCCCCCGAAACTCACACATGGATCAGGTGACCTCTCACTGTTTTTACATTCATCAAAGGCACTATAGGCGAGACGCCCCTGGCGGTGTAACACACTAGACTAGGGTTCTCAGGCATAATTAAGTTATCGAAACGAACATTTATATGAAATAATGAAATGCGATAAATATAGATACACAAACTGTACCCACCTGGTTACCGAAACGATAGATAACACAAAACATGAGTAGGCAGCGAGTTTGACTCGTCAAACACCTACATATATTAAAATAGTCCTATAAATAACTATTCAACACATGGACAACTAATCAATACTTACCTAGTCCAACTAAGTTCACATAAGCATTTAATCAAGGAAAACCTATTTCCGAAAATATCACATAAGTTTATCCAAACTTAACCCGACAACATTTTTAAAACCGGCATAATTCGCAGCACACAACTCATATGAATATGTTTCAAGTTGCATTGGAATCCTACGACCTACATCTACAATTCTTATGATGACATCAAAAGCAAATAAGGCCATTAAGATAATGTAAAATCAGTTAACAATCAAACTCAGAATTTTGTCCGGATACAAGACTCTAACTCATGCATGCTTACCTTTATATAAATACAACTCGAGCTACAGAGCACATATCAACATGAAATTTATCTCATTTGAACGATAAGAAATAGAACTTTGACTTTTATGAAGAGCATAATTTCATACGAGTACATTACGACACGATAAACAGGTCACACATTAATTGCAGACAAGCTGCCGGGTAGCAAGAAAAACTAGACGCGCAATATTATCGTAAAAATCATAACTTATTCGATATAGCTCGGATTATCGAAATTCTAAATCCTAGAGAAAGCTAATAGAAAATAATACATTTCATCAGAAGATATCAATCTTCCCAGGTATTGGGAAATATGTCAAAAACAGCAAAATAAAAGGAACCACTGCTTCCCTTTGAAACTTTGAAAACAGACTGCGCGTTGTTCATATTTTCGACGTAACTATCAAAATAAAAATGATAAACACTCAATTATTTTTCCTCTCGGAAGATAACTCAGAGAAATACAACTTTTATGAAGACGTTAATAGAAAATAACAAGATCCCGTCACTCAAAAATAGTGACAAACACAGACGATCTGCTGCATCAATGAAATCAAAAACTGAACGCGCAACAATTTTGTTAAAGTCATAACTTATTCGTTTCAAATTGAAATTACAAAATTCTAAAACCCAGATATAGACAACTGAACATACTACATTTTATAAGAAGAAATCAACTTCAAATAACTTGTGTCTGATGGCTTAAACCGAGGTACAATAGAAACAACGAACACGCAATTTCACATGCAATAACAATGAACACATATAACAAATGTTCTAAGCTCGGCTACGATTAATATGACTTCTTGACAGCAAATAAATGAGCACAATATAGTTTATCACAGCAACTACATGATACTCGATTTAATGGAGTCATGAGCATAACCCAATAAACGAAACGACATATAAAACTCGACGGAAAATTCGAAAGAAAACTGACTTCAAACACGAATTCGATAGCACGTATGACATATATATCTATCATGCGATATATGAAAACTACCGCTATAATGAGAGAATTCGAATAAGTTACCCGACTTCGGAAAACTATGAGTTATCGAACAGAAAACGAGCCCGACAGGGGGTCGGATGAACAACTTTGAAGCTCGACGACAAACCTTCGACGGACTGGGCCCGGGGTTGCTCGCGAACGGGCTCGACGGATGGCTATTGCTCACTAACGGCTTGCTCGATTCCTTCAGACCGACTGCCGAAGCTGCTCGTCGGGAGGAGTCACGTGGTCGCGCATGCTGGTCGCGCATGGTGGAGGGCTGCGGGCTTGCTGGTTCACGTCAGCGATGGCGAAAGGAGGGCTCGTCCGGGTGTAGGGGCTGAAAGGTGTTGCTGGACATGGTGCAGGTGGTCCGCGGGGTGACGTGCGGCAGCAACGGGCTGCTCGTGGAGGACTACGGCAGAATCGGATTTAGAAGAGAAAAAGAAGAGCGTTGCAAATGGCGATTTGAGAGAGATGAAGAGATTAAGAGATATTTCTTATTTTCTTCCTTCTGTGCGAGCGATTTTTAGTGAGGGATTAAACCATTTCATTATGGGAGAATTAAGGGGTTTATAATGATAACAATTGACATTAAGCTTAGGAAATAATAATTGGAGAAGAAAAGGGAGTTACTTATTTGCTAAAATGATTCTACCATAAAACACCACAAAGAAATTCAAAATTTATATAAAAAAATGAAAAGATTACTAAACATTAAAGGTTGGGGTGGTTTGGTTCACGGGCCGGGTCTACAACGATTCAACGATTCAACTTGTTTGCTCGCTCGGTTACATCAATAATTAAAATTAATGATATAATTCTGCTCGATATTAAAATTAAATTAAGAATACAACTAGACAATTACGAGCACATAATAATAATAATCGAGTATGAATAAAATAAATAATAATAATAATTCTAAAATAATCTGGAACAAATGGGGCGCTACAAGGATGATCTCGAAGCAGGAGAGAGGTGGTGCCGCTGTTATTGATAAGGAAAAGAAAAATGAAAGCCCCCTCAACTTATCTCTTATGCCCCATCATAGGGGAATATTTATAGTCGTTTCTAATGGGCCCAATATTATCATAAGCAGTGTTATTCTTGGGCTTTAACAATATGATAAATTACAACAATTGATTTAATATGTATCCACGTGATTTAATATATATATATATATATATATATATATATATATATATACACGTGTAATATTATAATAGACGAGGTAAAAATTGGATATCAACATTAGGCCCCCGACTTTAGGACATGTTCTGAATAGAACTGTTCTGAAGTCGCATGTATAGTCAATTTTAGCTGACTTTTTCTTTACACTATGTCTGAATGCTGTGACGTATGGACGTCGTCCGAGTACTTTGGGACCCGCAGTCGCTTTATCGATCGTGTTCAGGCTTTAGCCTGACATATTAATGCTAAGCATGTTATTGTTCTGACGAATAAAGTTGACTGCGTGGATAGTCAACTTTTTGAGATTGCTATATGAATGGAGGCCTTGTTGGCCTGGTTGGTTAATTCGGTACCCAATTTTCGTGTAACGTGAAGCGTTTGGTGAATTTGTTTCTGTAATGGTGACAATAACATGGATATGTGTGGGCACTCGGGCCCCATGATATTGTTATCGCATTTGTGATTTTGTCGTTGTATTAGGACGAAGCGATTTTTGTTTATTTTTTTTAGTAATTTGGACCTGGTCGGATAATTCGGTATCCGGTCTTCGGTCTTTCAATATTTTAAGGAATATGATCGTCCCAGCCGGTAAGGTCTTCTAGTGCGCCTCACCAACGTGGGTCTTTAAGGAATATAGGAATGGGTATCAGCCTTACCAAGCTGAAGAACTTGGTGTAAGCATAGGTTTTACCCTACCGAGCTGAAGAATTTGGTGTGAAGATTTTTTCTTTTGTATTTCTGCCAGCCGGGAAAGGTCTTATTGACTTTGCCTAACCAGTGTAGGCCCGAACACATAAAAGCGTTTGGTGTATTGTATTCTTTTATTTATCGGTCTGGTAGTGTGTTCCTGATCTTTGATGTAATTTCCACCATCCCCAAGAAAGACCAAACCGTACGAGCTAGCCCCTACAGAAGAATAGCCCCGCTCTCTACCCAATTTTTTTGGAATGAATTTCTTTCTCTCTGGGGTGGCTTGCTTATAGGGCATTAGCCTTGCCAAACCAACTTCAGGGTTTGGAAAAGAAAGGGCTTTAGCCTCGCCAAACCAACTTCAGAGTTTGGAAAAGAAAGGACTTTAGCCTCGCCAAACCAACTCTAGGGTTTGGAAAAGAAGTTTTTATGTCAAGATGTATGTATGACGCGCGTATATGATGAATGTATGTATGAATACACGAATATATAATGAGCACACACGGTAAATAATTAATGCACGATAAGTGATGTTACCTCGATGTTTCGTCGAGTCTGATTTTTGTGCCGGTAGGTGCTGTGTCACGCCGGAATATTGGCCATACCAAATCAACTTCAGGATTTGGTGAAAGAAAATATGTTGGCCTGACTAACTTAATGAGGCTGGTTTTATTGTAGGCCCGCTAAATCAACTTCAGGATTTAGCCATGAAGGGAATCAACCTCCCCAAGCCATCTTCAGGGCTTGGAAGTATCCAACTGTTTTACGTTAGCCAGTCCGGGTCATCTTTCAGACTCAAAATCGTTAGGCTTATGCAAAGTGGACTTATTTTTCGAGAGTCCATTAGCCGAATGATTTTTTGAGATTCGGCTAAACCAAGTTTTGTTTTCGTCACTCGGATTTTTTTTTATCCGGCCAGAGCAGAAGCTCGACGGCGAGAAATAATGGGCGTCAGCTCAGCCAGAGTTGAGGCTCTACGACGAGCGAATATAAATGTCAGCTCAGCCAGAGTCGAGGCTTTACGGCGAGCAAATAAGAATGTCGGCTCAGCTGGAGTCTAAGCTCAACGACGAGCAAATATAAAGACGTAGGCTCAACCGGAGTCGAGGCTCTATGGCGAGCGAAATGTGAAGATGTTGGCTCGGCAGGAGTCGAGGCTCTACGGCGAGCGAATATAAAGGCGTAGGCTTAGCCGGAGTCGAGGATCTACGGCGAGCAAAATGTGAAGACGTTGGCTCGGCCAGAGTCGAGGCTCTACGACGAGCAAATATAAAGACGTCAGCTCAGCTGGAGTCGAGGCTCTACGGCGAGAAATTATAAAGACGTCAGCTCAGCCGGAGTCGAGGCTCTACGGCGAGCTAAATGTGAAGACGTCGGCTCGGCCAGAGTCGAGGCTCTACGGCGAGCAAATATAATGACGTCAGCTCAGCCGGAGTCGAGGCTCTACAGCGAGCGAAATGTGAAGACGTCGGCTCGGCTGGATTCGAGGCTCTACGACGAGCAAATATAAAGACGTCAGCTCAGCCGGAGTCGAGGCTCTACGGCGAGCGAAATAGGGAGACCTCAGAGATAAATGACTGGTGGTGGCGTAAAGGAATTCGGCCCCAGTTATTGTCGGCTTGAATAAATAAATTCAGCCCCCACTCTCCTTGGTTTTGAATGAATAATCTCGACCCCCATTCTCGTTGGTTGGAATAAAACTCAACCCCGACATTGCTAAATGGACCCGACCCCATCATTGAACTCGGTCCCAACATTAATAAATGAAGTCAACGAGCGACAGATAAATCAGTGCGATGTGAATATGCCGGAACTCATCGGTAAGTAAAGAATAAATTGGCCCGACGTAAATATATGACGTTGCGTTCTCTCTTTTCCCAAAGGACCTACGACTTCTCTTTCCTTAAGTGTAAAGATCTCGGTCCAAAATGAATTATATTGAGGGTGAACCGTTCTTGGCCCAAAATTAAAGTTTAGTGGGCCTGTTCCAAGAATTAAATCAGTTATCACTTGACATTTATGCATTCTTCTTCTTTTTCATCTGCAAACAACATCAACATCTTCTTCAGATTCGATGGTGTGCGACTTGACAAATTAGCCGGGATATTACCTGTCCGGCACAAATACTATTTTTAAGCGACGATTTAAATTTTCCAGGTAGCGAAATCGGGCCCTGATTTTGAGGTTGGAGAAACTCGGCCCTATTGTGAAGTCGGCCGATGACGTATTCAGCTGAGAGAGGCCAAGGGTGATGTGGGCTATTTCAAAGACCTGTCATGGTGTACGGTCAGCCTGATCTGCAGTGTGGAGCTCGACGTCGGTGAGGTCGGGTGGTGACGTCGATGAGATGAAGTCGGTTCTGGTGAAGTCGGGCTGAGATGTTGAGGTTGGACATGGTGGTTTCTCGGGGGCTCCATCAATTGAAGTCGATAAGTGGCTGAAGCCTTTGCCCAACCCACGATTCCAATGGAAAGCTTCCGAGCTACAGTGGGGTCGGTCGAAGTCGGCCAAGTCTGTTGGCTGAAGTCGGTTCTAAGGAGCTGAGGTCGGCCCTGGCGTTTACAACAGTGAAGTCGGTTTCCTTCTGTTCGAAGATCCGGCTCGGGTGCGATGACAAAGTTGGGCTCAGAGGTGGTGATGTTATTCAGAGGTTGGGCCTGGTCCGCTACGATGTCCACGATGAAGTGATGTTGGCTCCCAGCTTTTCTCTTCTCGCTTTTGTCGTTCAATATCTTGAAGTGATAAGAACAGTGACGTGGCTTAATTACGGTCCAAGGAAAATTGATATTGGCACCGCTTGACTTATCTTCTTCGTGGATCTTCAAAATTGATGTCTGCTCATCTCTTTCTGTAACTTGCAGAGATTTTTTTTCTTTTCTTTTTTGAGCTGGTATATATGATCTAAACGTTAAGATTTATGGCGTTGAAGTTGGTTTGGCAGCAAAAGAAGAATAGGAAACTTGTTGTTGTAGCTTGAAAGACATGTTCCAAGAATTTTGGAGTTTCTATTTGGTAGATTTCTTAGGAAGGGATTGAGATTTTTGGGATTTTTTGTTTTATGCGAAGGGAAAAATAGTGAAGTGGTTCAACTGTATCCAAACTGGAGGGGCTTTCTCACAACTTTTTCATCTTTCAGAAGGAAAAAATGTGTTAGACACATCTTGATAAGTATATTTAGAATTGGAGTGATTGTCTGCGAAGCGGCCGTTTTCCAGCGGAGGTTCAAGCCCTCCTTTTAACGCCAAACTGTTGTTAAAAGGAATTGTAACAACATAAATATACACCCCTATTCTGCGATAATCAGTGTAAGATCAACATGAAGTATTCGAAATAATGTTTGTCTATATAGAATATTAGTGTAAATGTTATGAATTGATCATAAAAGTCTTTTTTGTGTGTCATTCTTTGTCAGTTGGAAGGATGATCTTGAAGCAGGAGAGAGGTGGTGCCTCTGTTGTTGATAAGGAAAAGAAAAATGAAAGCCCCCTCAGACTTATCTCTTATGCCCATCATAGGGGGATATTTATAGTCGTTTTTAATGGGCCCAATATTATCACAAGCGGTGTTATTCTCGGGCTTTAACAATAAGATAAATTATAACAATTGATTTAATATGTATCCACGTGATTTAATATATATATCCACGTGTAATATTTCAATAGGCGAGGCCAAAATTGGTATCAACAATACTACTGGAAAAAAGGTCTCATCATAGTCTATACCCTTAATCTGGTTATAACCTTTCGCAACAAGCCTAGCTTTAAAGGTTTACATCTCCCCATATGATCCTCTCTTTCTCTTATAGATCCACTTACATCCAATGTGTCGTATCCCATCGGGTGGTTCTACAAGATCTCTAACGTGATTGGAGTCCATTGACCCCATTTCAGCGTTCATTGCAACATTTCCATGAATCTGCATCTTTATCTTGGAGTGCCTCGTTGTAGGTCCTTGGGTCTGATTCTGGAACTGAGCCCGAAGACTCTCCATGACCTATCCATCGATTTGGTAAATGAGAAACTCTCCCAATACGACAAGGTACTGTCTACACTTGTACACTATCATACTGCCGTGTTGCAGTATTATGTGATGTATCTACTTGTGCACTCGGTGGTGAACTATCGTCTTCACTCCTTAACTCCTCTAAGACTAGTCTACTCGCGGGGTTGTGATCTATAATATAGTCTTCTTCCAAGAATCTAATGTTCGTGCTAACGATTACCTTTTGATCCTCAGGACTATAAAATAATCCACCTTTCGTTTTCTTGGGATAGCCACAAAACTCGTGCTTCCGAATGCTTTTCCAATTTGCCAACCTCCTGCACCAAAACGTGTGCAGGGCTACCTTATACTCGAATATGTGAAAACCCAGGCTTTCGCCCTTTCCACAATTCGTAAGGAGTAGTCTCTACTGACTTCGATGGAACCAAGTTCAGAACATACGATGCTGTTTCCAGTGCCATTCCCCAAAACGAATCTGGTAATCTTGAATAACTCATCATCGACCTAACCATTTCCAAAAGAGTCTTATTTCTTCGCTCTACAACCCCGTTCTGCTGGGGCGTGCCGGGTGCAGCCAATTGGGATTCAATCTCAGCTTCTGATAAGTATGTCATGAACTCTCTAAAGGAGTATTCGTCACCTCAATCCGATCGAAGCGACTTGATACTTATACCATGAAGCTTCTCAACAACTGCTCGATACTCCTGGAATTTCTCAAAGCATTCGGACTTATGGTGCAACAGATAAATGTACCCAAATCTCGAGTAATCATCAATAAAAGAGAAAAAGTACTAGAAACCTCCTCTAGCTTGGATCGACATAGTACAACACAAATCAGAATGAATCAATCCTAGCACTTTTTGACTCCTATACCCCTTTGCCATAAACGATCTCTTGGTCATCTTACCTTCCAGGCACAATTTGCAAGTTGGATAATGATCTTCTAATGGACCGAGGAGTCCACTAGATACCAACTTTTGAATCCTCCTAAGGTTGATGTGCCCAAGGGTGCAAAAGATATGCTTGATTCATCTGCAAAGACTTCTTCCTCTTATTAGATTTAATCATGATATTATTTAATCCAATTTGTTGCAGTGTGGGAGAGTTTGGTTTAAGAACATATAAAATGTCCCCTAATGAACCAGAACAAATGCAACATTTTCTATAGAGAATAATAATTAAGTCATCAAACGTAAACGAAAAACCATCCATAACAAGTTTACAAACTGAAACAAGATTCTTTTAGAAACTAGGAACATAAAGAAAATGTCTTAAAACCAAACTACTACTACTAAATGATAAAGTAACGTCTCCCACTGCAACAGCTGCCACTTTCGTAGCATCGCCCATGTAGACGGTGATCTCTCCCTCCTTAAGCCGTCTGGTTTCCTGGAACCCCTACAAAGAATTGCAAACATGATTAGTGGCTCAAGTATCTACACACCAGGTTCTGGTAGATACAACCGCTACACGTGTTTCAACGAAATTAATGAGAGAGTTACATTTCATAAAGAGAGGGCTGTCGACATTTCAGTGTCCTGACTTGTTGCACTTGTGGCATCTACCTATAAGCTTCTTTGCCACTGCATGAGGGGCCGGTCGTGGGGCAACCGGGGCATCCTTTGCCTTCGCCTTTCCTGCATACTTCTTTCTCTTCCTGCCCTTTTGAGACATGAAAGTTTCAGCCTGCTCGACGACTACACCTGAGGAGCCTGAGTAAATAAGGCTTCTGGCGACTAGAGCTCTTCTAGCAGTTCTGGAAGAGCCATATGCATCTTGTGTATGTTGTAGTTCAACCAGAACTGATCAAAGCTCTTCGGCAGAAATTGGAGCATAATATCAACCTAGGTTTCCCAGTCGATAAAACCTCCCATAACCTCAAGCTCATTGAGTAGCGCCATAACCCTTAGGGCATGATCCCTTACGGGTTTGCCCTCGGCCATACGCATACTTATCAGTGCACTCATAGCCTCCTGCCTAGCAGCCCTAGACTGATGTCCCGAATAGATTCCTGAGATTGAGGAGCATGGCTGCCGCAGTGTTCATAGACTAATGTTGATGTTGAAGACCATTCGACATAGATGCCAGAATGTAACACTTCACCATCTCATCAGCCTTCTTCCACCGAGCATACTCCCATTTATCCTACTCATGAGCATCGGCCGCGGGCTCTGCCGGGCAAGCCTCAGTGATCACATACTTATAACCCTCAGCGGTCAACACAATGTCTAAGTTCCTCTTCCAATCAATGTAATATGGACCAGTAAATTGGTTTTAATTTAGAATGACACACAACAGATTGAATGACATGATGAATATAGCCTGAGAAACATGAAAGTAATTTTACAAATTAAACACATTGAATTTAACTGTTAATATTGGCATCCTCAAAACAATATTAACTTAAATCCACCGATATCTCTACACACCGTGAGTAAGTATGCTATGTGGGTCGCCCTACATACTCAACATTTGGAAGAGAAAGGTTTTTCAAGAACCCATTAATTTTCATAAGTCAAAACCAAATTCGTGACAAACAAAATTAATAGTCGGCTTTCATTTGGCCATGCAATAAATTCAGGGACCCCATGGGGAGTTTATAAATAAATCGCATTCTAAGTGAATTCCATTTTTCGGTCCTGAGGTCGTCAATTAATTATACGTCCCCCGTGGGAAGGCCCGTACGCCCGCTTAAGCTTTCCTCCAACCGTTTAATTTTAGAAATTTGTTCTGGCAATTATCTACAATTAACCTTAGTGATGCCATCCATGGAGAAGCCCATACTTTAATTAATTGATTTACCAACAAATTAGAAATAGAGACCTTACGAATTTTTAACATTAACTTTAACTTAAAATCCCTTCTCAAACTTAGTATTGTTTAAATGAGGATTTTTAATTTTTAAATATTTATGCAATTCTAAATTAATCGCATGCAAATGTAATAATTAATTAACATGCATAAATAAATATGCAATTCTAAATTAATCACATGCAAAAGCAATATTTAATTAACATGCAAAAATTAAATAAATAAATAATCTTTAATGCACATAATAAAATTTAAATAAATAAATCCACTATTATGGCCATTAAATATTGAGTCCCCACAAACAATGAAACTTTGTATATTTTCTTTCTCTGTTCAACAAGAACTCCCACTGCAGTATAATCTTGGTTGATATTGTACTGCTTGTCTGACAAGGAAAAACACTGCACCCATCCACCGCCGCCGGTGAAAACCAGGCTGGAATTTTTTTTTTCTTCTGATCGCGATTTTCTCGCCTTCCAACGGGCTATGGTCCTGTTGGATTTTCGAGGTTCGTTAATCTCTTGTGATCTCCCGGTCATCAATCTACGATCACAATACGACGAAATATAATTTACAAAATTACATAATCCGACCCTAGATCTAATGAATGGATGTACATGTTCTCGAAACAAATAATTAAATCTATTCTGTCAACCTCCGGGCGAATAATTATTACAAACATATTCGTTATATTTTTGGGCAAGTAATAACCGAGTTACCTGACTCGGGTCGTTCTCAAAGGAAAGTTAGTCGGACTAAATAGTACATTTATTCAATTCACAAAAGAGAAAATAATCCTAAACATTCTAATTCAATTTTATTGATTTGGTTTTTAACTAAAACAATTTAAAATATAACAACTTAGAAATTTAATGCAATATGATTTAAACCAAACTAAATAATTAAAATAATTTCAATGAATATAAATAGCTAGGGTATCGGGGACAATCAACTCCGGTTGGATTAACTTTCACGAAAATCAATTTACTCAGTTAAGCGATTCAATTAATTAACTCTTTTAGAGGTTTAAACTCACTAACTTGCGTAATATGAGAACAAACATAAAAAACATAAATTATTGAAATGATTAACACATAAACAATACGCTTTCGAACATGTTTATTCTAAACAAGTCAACTTCGATCAATTTCTCCCCTCTCGGTTTTGAAATCGATTATATAGATTAAAATGATGATCAAGCACTTAATCATGAAATGAATAAAACTTGTAAAAATTGAGATTATTGAAATGCTTATAAACGATAATTAACCAAACCGATTATCCCCTTACCCTAGTTAGGGAATTAGTTGATCATGTTAATAGAACCAAACAAATATTCTTGTAAATAACTCATCATTAATGAAAACGAAAATAGAACTTACTATTAATGAACAATCCGCAGAGCAAATGCAAACTTAATGTCTTCAACACACTTCAATAATACAAACTCAAACAATAAAAGATAGTGAAGAAATAAGTAGAAAAAGAAGAAGATAGATGATGAATGATCAAGATGATGATGATGAGTCATCCTTTTATAGCACAAGTAGTCTCCCTTGTAGTTGTAGTTGGATGAGAAAATAGCTGGAAATGACTCATTACATGATGTTTCACGCCATTGCAAAAGTCCAATCTACCACCAATTCAACACAAGTTTCAGAAATAGGTATGAAAGCAAGTCTGTTGTCTGCCAGTAGGGTTAGCGGCGCTAACCTACCATAGCGGCGCTAAGGCAGGTTAGCGGCGCTAACAATCCTTAGCGGCGCTAAGGCCCGCTGGAGCATAAAAATTACACTTTACTCCTTCAACTTATCAACTAGTAAAATTCTCGACTCCCATGTACTCGGTATTATGAATCACATAAGTCTTCTCAGGATCGGATGAAGAACATCAACCAAGCGACTACAATCTAAAATCGAGCTATATGAAAAACACCGAAAAATAAGAATTAAAATAACAAAAATACCAAACACACTTAAATATTACAAAAATACACGAAACAAATAAATGGACCGGAAAACACTAAGAAACAACCTAAAACAGGAGAAACAATCGACAAAATATTAATAAAAGTAACAACAAAAATGGGACAAACAAAACATTCATCCATAAATTCCTCAACATGTCCGAGGATTTAAAAACAAATTTAAAATCATACATCATATTCAACAACATTCATCAAACACATAGTCGACCATAATAGTGGATTAAACTAATTCCTGCAAAATCGAGTTATGCGAAGATAATCCAATATATGGCTGCGCTTGAACACATCTTGTCAAATAAAGTCGTAAAAATTCAAACTTTGTACAAAACGAATTAACCAAGTGCTCTAATAGCACTTGTTGGGATTAGGGCTGAGCATGAGACTCGGAGAATTTCGAACCATTTTGAAAACCGAACTGAAATCACTCCGAACCGAAAAATAACCGTTGACCGTTTGACTTTCTCCAAACAGAACCGAACCGAACCAAAAAAAAAATTGGTACAGTTCTGGAGATTTTAAAAATATCCGTACCGAGAACCGAACCGAACCGAAGAACCGAAATTAAGAACCGAATTATAACATTAGATCTGTTATTAATATATTTTATGTCACCTTTGATCCTTTATAATATGGTAATAATAACTATTAACCTTCACTTAACTTTCATGCTTAGTGATACTTGATATACAATTGAATTTTTTCTATTATAAAATAGTTATTTAAAATAATATGAAAGGTGAAAGAATATCTTTTTAGAAAAAATATATTATATTTTGTTTGAATTTTAAATTTTCAATATTAGTTGCACAAATTTAGTTTTAACTAAAATTTATAGTTATTTCTAAAGTTGATTTCAAAATAAAATTTTTAATATGAGGAAGTATTGATGAACTAGTACAACGTTCGTGTATTACACGAGTGCTTACTAATTTTTTTCTTAAAATCTAAAATTAATGAAAAAAATAGTTGAAAATAAATATCTTTTATAAATATATATATATATTATTATATATTTAGTATGACACTTATTTAGTATGACACTTTTTATTTGTGCGACTTAGCTGTGTTATATTATAATAAATCTTTTAACTTACAACATATAACTACATTTAACATAAATACATCAATTGAAAATTAATTTTATTTTTCTAATGAATATTAATAATAATTATTATTTTTTATTATTATAAAGACAAATATAATTTATTTATTTCATATATACGATATGGATTTCAAATCGAAGATCATCAAAAGATGATTAATTTGATATAATATATATGTAGAACCGATAAGAAATACAAAAATTATTAAATTTTAAAATACATTTACAATTCAATAGCTAATTGAAGGAAACAAATCAAACGTCAAGGATATATTAGTCAGTTAGTGCCTCACTATGTAAAATTACAATGAATTAAAAGTGATATTAAAATACCTAAGTTAGCCAATAATAGTTATGAAATTTCCGAACCTAGATTATTAATTATTAATATATCAACATTATTTGTCCAAACCTAATTACGAAGCATTATTGTTCGCCAGTCTAAACCTAGATTATTAATTATTAATATATCAATTTTATTTGTCCAAACCTAATTAGGAAGCATTATTCTTCGCCAAGTAGGATTCCGCAGCACCAGAAGCAGCCACGTAGGCTTAGCGCATTCGAAAATTATATATAGTGGGGATGTTGGTTTTATTAAAGCATATAAAAATTAAATAACTAAACTTTAGAATTACTTCTAAAATTGATTTCAAAAATAAAATCTTTAAATGATGAATTATTGATGAATGTTGTTTTTTTTATAAAGCATATAAAAATTAAAATATAACTAGGTAGTCATTAAAAAAAATTCTAAAAAGATAAGAGATCTCCGAAGATCCGAAACAAACCATACCGTCCCAATAGTCCCGAAAATCGAACCGAAAAATAAAAATCTCCGAACCGAACCGAACCGAACCGAATTTTGGTACGGTTCCAGAGATCAAATTTTTGAATCTCCGAACTTTGGTACGGTTCCGAAGATTTATCAATCTCCGAATCGTACCGACCCACGCTCACCCCTAGTTGGGATCTATAAGGATCTCGTTATTTACATATCACAAACTCAATCGCAAACGTAAACCTATGCACAACGGAACTAAAAGTTTGACGTAGAAACCTTACGGCTTAAAACTCATGGCGATCCGGCTAATCTTCAAGCGGATTAACCGAGATGAACACACAAACAAGATTGAATCACGAACGGAACGTCGGGTTCGTCATCGAGTCGTGTGGGTTGAGTGGGTCGGATCGGTGGTTGCGGGCGGCGCGTACGAGTTGTGGGGGCATGCGTCGCGACTGCTCCAATCGATGCGTGCGGCTCACGGTGGACGCGGCTGGCTCGTGGCTTTTTCCCGGCTGGTTTGCGGCGGGTCGGGCTCGTCGGGTCGGCGGTTTGGCGGGTCTGGCTCATCGCTGGGTGATCTCTGGGGTTGATAAATATATGTATCTCAATTACCACGGGATCTTCTATTGTATATCTCTAACACCCTCTTCAACTTGTACCAGTGGAGCAAAAAGGAGAAGATAAAACTCGAATGGGAACTGAGAGAGGCGCGTAGGGGCGGGCGAATTTTGTGTTTGGAATAATGTTCCAACTCTCCTCTTCCTATTAGCCTAATGGTGTATATATAGTGCTACAGTAGGGACCTTTAAGAGATTAAGAATAGAGCTCCTTAATTAATTAAAATACTTGTGGGTCAAACCCACTACTAATTAATTAAATAATATTATGGGCCACCAACATGATATTATTACATTCCCTTTTCTTAGCTAAAATTACAATTGAGACTCCAATAATAATTACTCGAATTACCTCCCCATGTTTAAGATATAATGTCCATTAATTAATTCGATTACTAATAATAATGAATTAATTAATTTATTATTATTTCACCGAAGCTAGCGTTCGTTCATCACATTATTACTATGCCGGAATTTAATCCATCTGCAGGGTTTAACATAATAATCCTTCATGAACTCACTCCGGAGACATCATCAAACTAAATGTACATGGAGACCGTAAATATCCTAATAACACATCGTACATACAACAATATTACCCAAGACAGTATGACTATTGATCTAGTTCGCTAAACCTCACCAATGTGAATCAAAATAATATATACTGCGTATATATGTTTATTTTAATATCCTACGAATTAAGAGAACGCAGTAATTAACCGAGGCCTACTTCGTTTACGACGATCAGTATAAAATGAACTGCTCCTCTCTGGGATCTTGTTCAATACATAAATGTACTAGTGCAACTAATCAGTCAAGACAAATTGTACCGTTGACACTCCAATCATTCGGATGGGGTGTTCATGTCTATCTAGGTTGTGAACCATAATTCTTGTTTCGCAAGTAACTGATATAATGATCTTCGGTTCGCCCGATGACGACCCACACTATCTACTTGAAAAACAACAGAACACAGAACTTGTTTAATCTAACATGTTTCTCATCTAATTGCAAAACAACAGAACACAGAACTTGTTTAATCTAACATGTTTCTCATTCATAAATTGTAAAATTGTAATATCATCCAAAACCAAGCTTTCAGTATATAACACTAACAGTGACGAGGCGCCTACGCGACTAACTGCACAAACTGCCAGTCACACATGCCGCAATTATAACCTGTAGGCCCACTTATAATACAACCACCTCCATAAAGCTACTTTGCATTAAATGCGGTTGTACCCACCTCGAGCATTGAACCAACAAAAGTTACTATAAATAACGAAATTAACTCTTGTACGAGGATATCTTTTTCCAGGTATCTAAACAAAGTTGATCATGCAAAATTGGACTCAAATCGTACATTGACCGACTTCCGGTAACGTATATCAATTCAAGGATAATACAAATTTCTCGCATTTTACGCTATAATTACGCATTCCTATAATTTTTAATTTTCACATAACAACTGTTTGGCGCTAGAGGAAGGGGCCATAAGTGATTTGGAATTAATCTTCGTAAAAAAACAACATGTGTCACATATCCTGCTATTTTCACGCTTCAAGCTAACATCATGTTACAATACGAATAGTAAGAACAAACTTCAAGGGCTAGCCACAGCCGTGGCACCGCTCAGTCCGCCGGAAGAACTACCCTAATGCCGGCAACACCGAATTTTTCTAGTCTGTTCAAAAATCAAGAGTTTGTGATGGGTTTTTACACTCTCATGGCACAAACGATGCCAGAAGTTTCCATGCCGATTCTGAGACACTTAATTGCACCTGTCACCCCGGCAAAGCCACGAGTGCTACCAGTTTAGGGTCGTGGCGATGAAGTAGGTAATTCACATGCTACGTCTCAATCATGTAACGATCCTTCACAGCCTCGAAAAGAGAAGGTCGTGGTACAACTTGACGTCATAGTCCCACCAATGGACAACCTTCAAGAAATGATAGCTGAAAGCCATTCAAATCATCACCGAGACCCCCAACTGCGGTACAACTGTTGTTGTAGCAGGCCGCTAGATATACCGACTTACGCCAATAGATTGAAAGAAGTCAGTCTGCCAAACAAAAGTCGGTCGAGTTGGAAATTTTACGAAAGAAATTTGTCAAACTGGAAACGTGGTAAAATGCACAAGAGGACTCTCCTCGGAGAACTCCTATTCTAGAACATGTGTATCTGGAAGCAGACTCGCCGTTGACCCCCGAGATCACGTCGGAGTCGTTGCCTAGAAAATTTTTTTTCCCTAAATTGGCATATATGATAGGACCTCGGATCCCGACGCCCAGCTAGGGCATTACACTTTCTGGATGGACTCACATGGCACATCAGACGCGCTACGATGCTAGATGTTTTCTTTGACATTGGGGCCATGAGCTCAGAAATGGTATCATTCTTTGTCACACCACTCTATCTAGAAACGACCGCAATTAAGGTCAGTGTTTAGATCTCATTTCATTGGAGCATAAGTTTGCCTAATTCCAAAATAGTCAATAGCAAATATCGTCCAAAAGGAGGAAGAAAGTGCAAAAGATTACGTTGTTCGATTCAATGATCGTATCTAAGATATGGAACTGTGCCATCCCGAAACGTTGCTAGTCATTACCATAGTCAGTTTAAAGCCCAAGTGTTTGTTTATATGGATATTGTCTCAAAATAAGCTAACATGTTTCAGGAATCTCTCGCCCGAGCTCAACAGCGTATAATTGTTGAAGAATCAATGTCGGTACCCAACTTCGACTTTAATTGTAATGAGCCAAAGTCAGGGCCGGAAGGAAAGAAGCAGAACAAGAATCATTTTGGAGGCTCGTCGAGCAAACCGCAGTTCGGGGGCCCACCGAGAGGAGATCCCAAAGATCCCGAGGTTAAGGCATCTCAGAAACAATATGCTGAAGATCTGAAGTGGGGTTACCATACTGTCTACTCAGCGGGGGCCGCCACTATCTTTGAAGAATTAAAAGGAAAGGGAATTATTCCCAAAGCTCGGCTAATCCGTACTCTTAAGGATCAACTGAAAAATCTAAATACTATGCTTATCATAAATCTCTCAGGCATAACACCGATGAATGCAGCGTTGTTGAGGTTAATTGGCAATCCCCAAGTTCGTAGATTTGCGAAAGCTTCTGTAACGCCCCACTTTCATTTAACGTAAATCCATGGCTTTTCAAAAATAAGTAAAACATTTTTCGAACTCATTTTCGAAATGTGGGCATTATTCAAAAGATTTACCCAGTCCAAGTCTTATCTAGACCCACGGGGATTCATTACCCAAATTTTCACAAGGTTTTCATTAACCCGAAACACAACATACCACATGATATTCAACTTACACATACCAGCATGAATAATCAAATAAACATGATATTCAATTTATCAAGTACTCATGAATATCCAAAACATCATAGATTCACCAAAATATCCCAATACCAAAATTCAAAACATAAGATTGCAAAAACAGTTCAACATGACTCAATAATCTCAAACATGAGTTCATAGAAGGCGGAAGCAAAAGCAATAACTAAATGACCACCCACTCGTCTTTGCCTCGTCATCCGACACCTGCTTAACCTGCATTCATGAAGAGCAGGTGAGAGTGAGCACAAATGAAACAGTAGTGCTCACCACTTTGCACATAAACAATAGAATGTTAAGATGGTATGGTCGCAACATGAATATAAATCAATCATCATCATGTCACATCTCCTAACAATAACATAATAATAAACTCACTCATGTGCACATCAATCATTAGCCGCGGAAAGGGGATGCATAAACCCTAACGACGGGAGTGCATGCCACGCAAGGACACGACCTTTCATTAGGTCTTAAGGAGACTTGCCTCGCAAGGGCAACCGTACCGTAACCGACGGCGACAACCGTACCGACGACTGTAACAACTCACATCGATGGGCCACATGGTTCACATGCATACATTGATCATACCAACTAAACACTTAAACACGTATAGCATAGATAATTTTATAAGTAAACCCACCTGGATTACGAAGTAGTCGATAGCACACAAAAGCTGGTAGGATGAGAGCATGGCTCGTCAAACACCTACATTAAATCAAGATAATTTCATAAATACATTACCTTGACCCTTAGTAATAGTCACGAGAATTCACACTTAGTCGAACATTATCGACTAAGTAGTTCGTGGAATTTTGTAGAATTTGGAACTCTCAGAGGATTGGAAATAATACTCGGAACAACGTTCACGAGATTAAAATTTCGATTCAGCTCGAAAACGAGTCGAACGGCCCAAAAATGGACTGGTGATAACATAAAAACTAAGTTAATGAAAAACGGATAATTTTCATACACGCAGCCCTAGTAAAACATAGATAATTTTTGATGTGGAAAACCTTTTAGCATGATTTTTAAAGTTACGAAAAGCCAAGAGATAGTTCTACATTTTTCATGAATACCCCAAATGCAACGAGCAAGTTAAAGGGGTGAAAGCCGATCAACACTAAACCAAAAACTGCAACCCAATCTTTTAGAAAAACTGCTCGCGCACTTATCGAAAATCGGACGTAACTTTTTATATAAAAATCGTATTTAAATGAATTTGTGCCATTTGAAACCTAAGAAATAAAACTACAAATTATATGAGGACACCAAGATTCCCAGGTCACACGAAATAGGCCAAAAATAGCTAAAAAGACAGACTCAAACTTCTGTGATTTGAACGAAAAACTGATTGCGCAATGATCGAGTTTTCGACATAATTTTTAGTAAAAAAATGATAAACACTCGATTCGTTTTCCACAAGAAAGATAACACATTGATACACAATTTATATGAAGACTCCAAAAAGAGATGACAAGGTTATAGTGTTAAAAAACAACCATGAAAACCGATCACTTACAAGACCAGAAACCAGAAAAACTGGGCGCGCAACCGACAAACTTTGGCCATAATTTCCAGCACAAAATTGATATTTCCTCGATTCTTATTCTAGAGAAAACACAAGAGACTGGACTACAAATCAGATGAAGAGTTCAAAAATGTTCGACTGAGTTTTAGGGGTCAAAGATTTTCAAAATGGGATTTTCAAAGCCCAACTCTTAAACGAACGACAATCACGAGACAAGGACTCGGATTACAAATCAAAGATTGATGTTACTCGATAAAACCTCAGCAATACACAACAAAAGAATAGGACCCGATAACCCAACGAGAGAGTTCCAATTCCACGTCAAATTCACACAAAGCAACACAACGAGAAGAATCAAATTATTCCAACCGCAATCAACATGCTTCTCTTCTTAATTAGTAAACCTCATGATCATGAATTTAGATCCTTCAATAAATCACATAAAATAAACGAGGGAGATCATGCCTATACCTCGATTCTACCCATTGTTATCACTCACATACAACCCCCGGGTCTCGGCTCTTATTCGGCACTCGCAAACGGCTTCGACTGCGCCACTCACGGTCACGGCTAATCGCACACAACAAGAGAATGGTCTGCTGCTCGACTTGGAAAGACGTCGATTGACGGCTCTCGTGGACATTGACTTCTCGAACGAGTTGCTGTTAGCGTGGCCGCCGGAAAAGGGGGATGGCAGACAAATCGCTAGATAAAGGTACGAACATAATTTTTTATTATTATATATATATATATA
>CACSLK010012206.1:13943021-13969254 GCA_902706635.1 Striga hermonthica
TATATATGCGATGAAGGAAGAACGAGAGTGCGGGGGAGAATTTGAGGAAATGATAATGACATCTTTGGAGAGATGAAGGCTTTTCTCTGTTCGTAAACCAAGTCCAAAGAAGAAAATAAAAGGAATAAAGGCTATTTGTCGATTTTATCAAGAGATAGATTAGGGGATATTTACATTGATTGATACTAAGACCAAAATCAAAGGTCTTAATGAAAGAGGTTACTACAAAAACATAAAGAAAATTGAAATTAGTGGGTTCTCTCTTTAAATGAGCAATTTATATATTTATTAGTAAAAAAATAATAAGTGGACAAAAGACAGAAAAAAGAGGTGGAATGGACCAACATAAAAAGCACGTATTTACAAAATACGTTTTCTGTATAATTTAATTGAAAAACGTATTCACTGAATACGTTTTTCACATTTTTTTTTACAAAGGAAAACGTATTCACAAAATACGTTTTCTAAATAATTTTTTCAAAAGCCGTATTCAAGGAATACGGGCTTTTGATTCTTTTCCACCTCTTTTTTTCTTTTTTTTTTGTCCACCACTTTTCTTTTCTTTTTTTCTGTAAAAATTCCTCTTTAAATGGCCGGTCAAAAATGAAATTGGAGATTAAAAGTTTGATTACATCCCATAAATAACACTAAATTTTAAATTTTCCAGACATTTAGAAAATTGAGAGCCGAATATGATTAAGGGCCGGATCAAGGAGGCTATATTGGCTCGGATATAATGCATAAGGGCCAAAATTTGCGAGGTTAGATTTGGTCGGACCAGGCTTCGGGAGATGGAGGAAGGGTGTAAAGCCTCTTTTGTTCCGGATTATTTTGAGATTATTATTTATTTTATTCTGTCCAATATTATTTATTTCGTGCTCGATTACTATTTTGTTCGATTATGTGAAAATAATTGTCTAATTATTTTAGTAGTATATTTAATCGAGCTGAAATTATTTATCGATTGAACCGGATAATTGAACGATGCATTAGTTGAAAATTTTGAAACCGAGTGCATGCCATCGACCCAGGCCTAACTCGCACAAGCCCTCGCGACGGGCCCAAAACCGCGCGCCTCGCGCTCCAGCCCGCACCCGCATGTGGGGAAACCGCCCGACCTGTCGTCCTTCCATCTCTTTTGCATGCATGGCTTCAATGTTTGAATTTGAATTCATTTAGCATCATCCATAACCCCCAAAAATTAGATTTTATTCCCATGTTAACTCCTCATTATGAGCATGATTAAGTAGTGGGGGGTTACACTTTGACTTAGCTTTTAAAAGAATATGAGAAGACATTCTTTCTCTCCCTCCCTCACATAGTCACTCTCCCTCTCTCTCCCCTCATACAAAATTTCAGAAGTTTTTCTTCTCATTTGCTCTCTTTATTGCCGGAAAAATTCCCCCGGAGCCTAGCCCCGATGCCACCGCGCGCACCGCATGCAACACCCGCACGCCGCTCCCCGAGCACCGAGCCCCACGCGCAACCGCAAGCACGCCCAGCCATTTGGCACGCTCGATGCTACTCCCCTCAGCCACGAGCCACCAAGGATCTTCGGTCTCCACCCTCGATGTACGAGCCCAAGCGGACGATTTCCCCGCCCTTAGGAGCGATTCGAGCCGCAACCTCACCTCGTTCTTTCTCCCTTTTTAGTGTTTGGAAAATTTTTACTATACTCCTTTATATCATTATGTGTTTATATGTTAAATTACTGAATATGTGTTTTTCTTGAATTAATTGAATTTATATGTTAATATATGATAGTTAGTGTTTTGAATTATACTAGATCTATAAGGTTTAGTAGTGATCCTTTAAGATCTAATTGAAACTCAGGGATAGCCCTTTTATTATGGAACATCTTTGTGTCCTGAACACAATGACTTTGGCCTTGTGCAATTTGGACTTGTATTTTTCAAGATATAAATTTTTGAAGTCGATGTCGTTTCTGAAATTTGTTAAATGCATTATAAATCGTATAGTTGTCCGAAAATTCTAAATTTTTAATACTTTGCTCCTATGATTCATATTGACTTCGTGTGTAAGTTTCATAATTTTTAGAGTTGAATTGTTAGGGTAAATAATTAAATGTTCATTTCGGCAGAATATTTAATATATCATATAAAATCGGATTTCATTAAAAATGCATGAAAATTGGTTATTGTGCATATTTTATGTGATATTCGATACATTAAAAATATCAGAAAATTTGGGATTCAATAAGTTATGTTTTTGTTAAAATCGGGTTTTTGGCTGAAACTTGTTTCAATTTTCATAAATTATATATTTATGTTTTAAGTCTAGAACTTTTATATGTTGACCCAAAACCAATTTGGGTTTATGCCTGGAAGATCGACCATGGAGGTGATTTTCCTAATACGACAGTTGATGGAGAGATATAGAGACCAAAAGAAGGACTTGCGCATGGTCTTTATCGACCTTGACAAGGCTTATGACAGAGTACCGAAGAATGTCATGTGGTGGGCCTTAGAAAAGCACAAAGTCCCATCTAAGTACATTACCCTCATCAAGAATATGTACAAGGATGCGATGACGTGTGTCCGAACATGTGGGGGCGATACTAACGACTTCCGAATTAAAATAGGACTACACTAGGAGTCATAATTGAGCCCTTATTTATTTTCCTTGGTGATGGATGAGGCCACAAGGGGCATACAAGGTGATATCCCTTGGTGTATGCTCTTTGCTGCTTGATGTGGTGCTAATTGACGAGAGTAGGGCAGGGGTAAATAGGAAGTTCGAGCTGTGGAAGGACACGTTAGAGTCGAAAGGCTTCAGACTTACTAGGACGAAGACCGAGTACATGACGTGCGCTTTCAACATGGCTACTCATGATGATGGTGACGTTAGCTTTGACAGGCAAATGGGTCAAAGAAGAAGACTCTTCGGTATTTAGGATCGATACAAAAGGATGGCGGCATTGATGAAGGTGTTAGGCATAGAATTGCAACCGGTTGGTTGAAATGGCGTCAAGCTTCAGGCGTTCTCTGTGATAAGAGGGTGCCACAAAGGCTAAAAGTTAAGTTCTATAGGACGGCGATTCGTCCGGCGATGCTATACAGTACTGAATGCTGGCCTACAAAAAGGCAACATGACAACAACTAAGTGTAGCAGAGATGCAGATGTTGCGTTGGTTTTGCGGGCACACAAGAACGGATAAAATCAGGAATAAGGTTATTCGAGATAGGGTCGGGGGTGGCTCCAATTGAGGAGAAATTGTTTCAACATCGGCCGAGATGGTTCGGACATGTCCAACGGAGGCCTCTTGATGAACCGGTGAGTAGGGGGTTCTACAGTGGACCGATGATGTTAAGAGAGGTAGAGGTCGGCCTAAACTCACTTGGGAAAAGTCGGTCCAGAGAGACCTTACAAATTGGAATATCTCCAAGGATTTAGCAGTGGATAGGAGTGTCTGGAGGCTAGCGATCAACGTGCCGGAACCGTGACTTTTGTTCCTTTCTCTTTTGCTCCAATCTCTTCCTTTTGTTTTGTTTTTGTTTTGTTTTGAGCTTTTTTTTTTCTTTTTCTTTTACCACTGTTTCTATTGGGTTTCATCTCTAGCCTACCCCAACTTGTTTGAGACTAAAAGGTTTTGTTGTTGTTGTTGTTGTTGTTGTTGCTTTGATCAGAATGTAATATTTGTGATAAAAATTTTAAGTCTTGAAACATGGATATGGTCAGATGTTAAATTCATGTTCATAAATGCTAATTATTTTTATTAAATTGTTAGAAATTGCACACTTATGTTTTAAGGCTGAAACTTGGTGAACTATCTTTATTCAACATGCCTTTTTATGTGTTAAAAATTTATATGGTAACTCATTTACTTGCTTGGACATCATGATAATTTGCTTCAATTGTCGAATTTTATAAAATCCCGTTTATTTTATTAAAAGGTGAAGTTTAGGCATAATCCTTCTTGTATGTTGTTATGTGATGATAAATGCTATGTGTTTAAAATTTTGGAATTAAACTCTCGGTTGGATGTTGAGATAACCGAGAGATGGCATATGTAGTGCTGGCCGCCAGTAGTTCGCGCTCGGCAACGCGCCCACGCCCAGCAGCATGCCCGCGCCCGGCAGCACGCGAGCGCCATGCAGCACGCGAGCACCCAGCAGTGCCTGGCTGCGCGCGCATGCCAGCAACCGAGGTCACGACTAGGCCTGCCGACAGCGCCCTGTAGCGCATGAGCCTAAGTCCGTGAATCGATTTTTCGGACTTTTTCCCGAGCCTTTGACCATAGTTGACCATTGATTATTTATTTGACATGGTCAACAAATTAATTCACTATTACATGGCTTTCCCATACTTGGTCCCGAGTCTAGTCAAATGTTCCATAACTCCACGAGATTTTTCACGAGCCACTTAGTTGAAATGTTTCAGAGTGTTCGTTGGATTGTTAGTAATCGAGTAGTTATCTTGATTTCATGTAGATGTTTTGAGGTGTTCACCTCGCCACATACTGAGCCTCGCTTTTTGTGATATTCGCTACCATCAGGTGGGTACAGTTGTGTATCCATAATTATCGCACTTGTTATTTCGTAAAAATGTTCTTTTCGATAGTTGTTGTATGCGTGAGAACCCTAGTCTAGGTTTCCTATTGTTAGTGCCTTTGACGAATGCATAAACAGTGAGAGGTCGCTGAACCGTTTGCCTAGTCGGTAGGTGACGCCCTGAACCGTTTGCCTAGTCGGGAGGGGAAAAACAGCTCCACTGTCTCCCGGAAAGAATCCCTTTGTCTATGTCGAGCTAGGGAGGGAAGGTTTCCGGTTACTTCATTGCCGATGTTTGATCGGAAGGTTGTTGTATGTACATAGGAGGTTTGCGATAGGGGCGTATAGGGAGTAGACCTAGATTCTATGCACACTTCGATTATGGTTATGGATCTTTATGCGAAATATACTGTGTGATATTGGTGAGCATAGTGGTTTTGCTCACCCTCATTGTTTGTTTTGTCTTCTTGTTTCCTCTTCCTATCTTTAGGTTGAGCAATGTTGGCAGCGACAGCGAGAGACGAGCAAGTGGAGGTCATTGGATTGTCATGTCTTTGCTTCCGTTTTATTTACCTATGTTGGCTTGTTATATTTGGATTATTATGCTTCAGCTTAAACTATTTTGAACATGTTGATTGGATCATGTCGAACCTCTTGATTTGATTTTTAAGTTGATTTGATTTGCCAACTGTTAGTTTATGCATGGGTAGGGTCTTTATGTTTATTCCCTTTGTTTGTTTGTTGTTAGTAGTTATGTAGCGCCCGTCAAGGTTTAAAGTTTTTAATTTGATATTTTGCGAAAAATTTACTCTAATTTTTATAAATAAATTCGGTGAACTCTTTATATTAAAACGGGCCGTTATAGTATGGTATCAGAGCTAGTCTGCGTTTCTGTAGACTATCTCTAGTGTTGGTATTGTTAATGACCATTGAGCACTCGCTTTCGTCTCGTCGCGCCAACTCGAGGCATGAGTTTGTTGTTTTTGATTTCATATTTGGGGCTTAGGACTATCCACCTTGTTATGTTTCGAATTCTAGTGTTTATTGTGTGAACTCTAGTCACATTTGGGACTAGTTATGACTCTAGAAATTTTCTCTCTAAAAGTTTCGAGTTATCACTTTGAGCGAGCTATCTCGGTTATGATTGAGATTTGTGTATATGCACCATAGCTTTTCTGGTGACCAACATCAGAATGCCTTATTAAGATTAAACAACCAATAAATTCCGAATGTGAGGGATCACTCGAACGTCTGGGGCAGCTGACAAGTGGACCGGAGGAGTAGTGATGGAATCCAATCATTGATGTGCGATGATTGGGATTAAAAGCTTCGAACTAGTTGTCAACCGATGCTGAAGAGTTCTGTTGATCGATGGAGTATCACTAGCACAACTCTCGAGTATAGCAAATCTCGAGGAAAGCAATGGCTACCTTTTATTGTGTGAGTGATGAACATGGGTAGCGATGACTGACGATTCTGACAGAGTGACTCTGTAAAGCTCAAGGAGACCATGCTATTTCATTTAAAGTGCGAATGAAGGAGAATCATCACCGAGGAATACTTTCCTTGGAGCTACCATGATTGCATATAGTGGACGTCTGATCGAGAAATCGAGATCGTGTGTTGGTTAATAACTTTCTATTCCTATGTGTTATCTTGTAATAAGTTGTGCAAATTTTGTGTTTTATGTATGGAGCTAACCTTGTTTAGAGGCTTTGTGTACAAATAAGGATAAGCAATCTGTTTTTCTGCTTGACTTTATTTGTTGCAAGGTTGGTGTTGTTGTTTGCGATAACTCCGAGTCCATGTGATCGAAATTTTGAACTTCGTCGCAATTCTCTATGGTATCGTAACCTGGAGACCAATGGTGGTCATTTATCAGGTCATGATCAACTCGTATGTGGCACCGAAGATGGTTTTTCCCTGAACTTAAGTCGTTGATGATTGCGAAGAAGGTGTTGTACCTTAAAAGATTATGAAGGATCTTTTAAGGTGGGTAGTCGAGCTTGGAGCATGGGCATTGTGAAGCGTAGAGCCGCTTGTATTCCCGAGCTTGCGTTTCGTTGAAAACTTTGGCAAGTTTTTGTTCTTTTGTTTCTTTTTTTGCCTCAACAGAAATCTTTCACTTCTTTGGACTTTTACAAAACCTTTGAAAACCCTTGTCCTTGTTTTATTGTTCGCTTGGAGTTGCGAGATCAAGTTTTGCAATCTGATGTACCAATTAAGACAAGTGTTTCTAGCTTTCTGCTTGTCTTATATCATTCCTTCAGTTGTGTTTGGATATTCCATTCATCCGAACCTAATTATTTTTATCGTCATCGAGGACGAGTTGAAACATTGCTGAGACGCACCAATCATATGGATGCACCTAGGAGTTGTCCGGAGGATCAACAAAGGAGGCCACCAAATGAGCAAGGCGAGTTACAACCAACCTGGACACCGGAGGAGCCGATCTGTTTCATGGGAAAGAATACTGCACGTCGACAACCGTAAACCTAACCGGTGGAAGAAGAAAGATGATCAACTACTATCACGAGGTGAAGACTTGTCCAATCATCTGAAGACAATGGCAAAATAATTAAAGACCGATCCGAGACCCGATGTACCATCAGCAGAAGATCGAGAAATCGGTTTATCACAACGGACTCTAGAACCCGATGAGAATATTTGCAGACGGATAGTGATTCTTTCATGCTAGGTAATGCAATGGCGACTGCGACGGAATGTCTGGATGTCATTCTACAGCGATGTCATAGTGTATCTCTTATTACGCCGAGATATAGCGGAAATACCCGAAGGCGTGATCGAGGTCATTTCCATGAAAAAAGTCTCTAGCCTAGATTTTGAGTTGTGAACTCGGGAAGTGCAGATGAGTAGAGCTCGTTCAAGACTGCTGGCACGATTAGCTACCGGAAGAAGAGATGACGTGACAGCCGAAGCTGTTAGTCGGAAGAGCCGATTTGAGCTAACTAGTAGGTGTCTCGGAAAGAGCCGCTGTTCTAGTACCATTCTCGACTGGAGAGCCGCATTAGATTTCCTTTGAGGATTTTTGCTAAATCTCTAGCGTTGAGTCTTTTCGCGTGTTAGTGTGTGTTGTTGGAGAAAGGTAGTGGACTTGGAACTCGATTTTATGCCCTGTTATTTTGAGAACTTGAAACTCTTGAATTCGTGTAAAACCAAAAAGCTTGTTTGGAATGAACCTCATTGGTACATATTTTTGTGGAAAAACCCTATTCTTGCTATTGCCTTAGCCTATGTAAAATCCCGAGTCAGAAAATTTTCGTATTTAGAAAAACCATGGATTAAATTTTCTTGTCGAAACCTTGAACTGATCACCGACCTTAGCTAGGTGGAGCCACACGAAGTGGTGGTTGAGCAAGCACGCTCGTGCTGAGAGACGTTAGGCACTGCAGGGCCGACCATTGACTCGCACCAAAGTTGCAGCCCCCATCACCGAACGCAGGAACTCCCCAAGCCAGTGTGTGCGATGACCTTGCGGCTGGTCTCAAAACAGGTGTATGTGAGCGTCCTGGCGTCCCGCATATGCAGCACCTGCGAGCGTGTCGCCTTTTGGAGGACAGTGCATTAACAATTCAAACGTCCATTTTGTTGTAGCAAATTATATTTTTACCGAGTACCGAATCTGACGATTCGATCCCCGGGTCGATCTCTCGAGGAAGACAGTTTCGAATTTAGCAATGGTGTTGATAACACAAGAAGAGAAAATAAACCTAAACACTCTAAATCAGATGATGGAGATAATAATTAACTAAGGGAAATCTTGAAAATAAATCTACCTAAAATGCAAATTGAAAAGCAATAAAGAAGCTAAGGAGTCGGGGATATCTGTTTTGGTTCAAAGAGCAAGTGTTGAGCAAGAGATCATTCGGTTAAAAGGTATCGATAACTTATTCGTTCAAAGATTCGTCCTCAATAACTTTTCGTAACAAGAGGTTGAACATGAACGATAAATCAACGAGCCTTTTAACACATTAGAAATACAGTTACGAACAAGCCAATTTCATATGAGCCATGGTCTATCGACTCCTCCTCTTTCGATTCAATGAGTCAATTAATTAGCCTAGATGGTTTTTAATCAATCTAAACAAAGGGATCAACACAAATATGCAAGAATGAATCAAACCCCAATCAACAAGTAATTGAAAATTGAAGTGTCACTCCTTCAATAATTTTCATCATTCAAACTCAATCTCATGAAGCCCTAATCAGGACAAGTCACATGAGTTGAATAATCAACAAGCTCAACAATCACACTTGAATTCAGAACATCAATCCCCTATCCCTAACAATGAGATTTAGCTACGTAAAAGGAATTCAACACACATAATTATTTCTCCAAAAACAACTATTTTTTTTGAATTGAAATAGAAGAAATTCTTACAATAAACCTCAGTCAAGAGTTGAATCCTTATTATAAGCTTGATCCCAATGCAAGATGAAGAAGAAAATAGGAAAATATATGGAGAAATTAAGAAGAAAGAGAAGAAGAATAGAAGAGAAGAAAGAGGAAGAGAGAACGAGTGTTCGTGGTGTTCTTGGGACCTAGGGTTTTTGCCCCCTGGTCGAGATTTCATATTTTAATCGAAGCTCAAGCGAATATATATACCAGCATAAAGTGTCACGCCGTGAAAGAGGGTCGCGCCGTGAAGATGTATTGTCGTCGCGCCGTGCCGGTGCTTCGCGGCGTGAGAACTGCTTCTGTCGCGCCGTGGTGACTGCTGCTGTCACGCCGCGGTGAGTGTCGCGTCGCGACGCGCGTAAGCCTGGGAGTCTCTGTCCGGGTCGTGGCGTGCGTCGCGGCACGGTGCGCGCCCGGTGCCTGACAGCTTGTCCTTCTTGCATCTCGGGCTCGTTTACGCTCGTTTGGACTCGGATTTGAGTTCCGTTTTTTCCTACGCGTTGCTAACGAGCCCCTCTTTCTAATGGTGTCAGCTTCCCCAAAAGATTCTCGAAAACCTGTTCGCCCAGGGTCTCCAAACTACACACCAAAAGTGAAAAGAGAATAGAAAAAGACCGGAAAACAAACAAAAAACACCGCAACACTCAAATGAACGCAAAACACATAATAAATGACAAAAAGATCCTAAAACCACCTAAACGACTCAATACGAGTGAAAAAAAAAACTGTAAAAAAATGGGACAAACAACTCCCCCACACTAAAACCTTTGTTCGTCCCGAACAAAAATAAAAGAAAACAAAACAAAATAAACGAGCAAGGATCACAGCTACCGGCAAGACTAGTCTCAAATCAATCAACCAAATCAAGAAGAATTCCAATGATAATATGCGCACACCTCAACTACTAGCTTGACTATTAAGCTTTGACAGACATGAACTCTTGAGTACCAAATATATCAAATGTGCCTTACTCATTTTCTTTCCCAGATATCAAACAGGATCACTGAAATTGGTCATCAATCAAATCAATAATAAATTCTCCTACCGTCTAACTCTTACTCTAAATCAATCAAATTAGTGAATCAATGAATCAGGAGGACTTAAAGGGTTGTAACGTAGGCTTATTTGGATTGGGCAGGACAAATATGGTTAAGTGGCTCAATGTATGACAACTCAACTCCATCACTCAACCAATATCATGAACTCCTCACTCCTCCTTAACCAACTTACTTCCCAACATTATTCACACATTTTTTTTTTTTTTTTGCGCGTGTCAACCTTATGGACATATTATCTAGGTTTGGCCTTCGGGTATCCTGCCCGAGTCTGCTAGATTGGTTTTCCGTACTCATTACTCACAACCACTATTTTAGTGATTGGAGTACTTGGAGCATAATCCAATCGGTTTACACCTTTTTTTTAACATAACTTCAAGCATCAATATATACAAACTCAAATAATCGTCCCACGAAACATATCAATCCTCAACGACTTCAATAAGAGGTTGTCAAAGAAAAATCACAAAAGGCTCAACGGGGCGACTAGCGAGAATTATTATCTGATGAAGGAAAAGGAAATAAAAACACAAAAAAATGCCTCCATCATGTTCACCATTCATAAATCCAATCAACCATTTCAAAGAAGACTGAAAGCAAAATTATATTGAATAAGAAATCGACCAATATTTCACAAGAAAAACAAGCACGACTCAAACCTCACAAGGTGAATCATGTCAATCAAAACAACCAAATAACTTCATCAAAATGTGCCCCATATGCTCATCATCACAACTTCTCAACCCAATCAATTAATCATCAACCAATCCTACCATACACCACAGTCCAAGCTCGAGAAATACAAAATCCTAAAAACTTAAAATAAATATTAGACCTGGTCAAACACACAGCCACACAAGCATGTAAAAACTCCCCCATACTTAAACCCGACAATGTCTCCATTGTCTGTCCTAAGTGCCAGAGAGTTGTACGACATGATCAACCAACAAGAAACAAGCCAAAGAGAAATAAAGAAAAGGAAAGGGTGTCAAACTGGGAGTGCCCCGAGGAGAATAAGCATTCACGTTCAAGCCCTTCGCCCATGCTCAACGCCGCACTCAATTGCTCTGAGAAGACAAACCACAAGAAACTCCAAAACTCCCATTATTCAAAAATAAAAACTAATAATGCATAAAGAAAAATAACAAAGAAAGCAATAAATTTCACTTGGGTTGCCTCCCAAGAAGCACTCGTTTTACGTCATTAGCTTGACGAAACCTGAAGTGAACTCATCCAGGATCTAGGAAAAAGTGACGTTCGTGCCACGCCTTTGTATTCTCGAGAAGTGGTAGTGCTGGCACTAAGCCCAGAAGGCGGGCATTGTGGACGCGAGTGGCTATGTTCTGGGTGCAATTTGGCTGATCACGAGCATTCTACAATTTTTGGAACAGAACCTTCCCCAGACGAGATCTCTCGTCAACCTCGACGACCAACGACACGTCAATGGAGCAAGCCGAGTAAAGTACTATCCCCTTCGTAAAGCAGTGCGATGGACTCGGAGGTGGATGCTCCAACTCGAATGTGGGAGGAAGGACTTGTGAATTGTCCTCCTCGTCTAATGAATCATACCGGGCTCGTAGGGGCATGTCATCCTCTTCGGCATCGCACATTCGCTGCAGAATCTTAGCCTGGGGGTCAAGCATGGAGTGCAGGTCGTCGGCTTGTGCCTCAGTAGAATCAAGACGTGCAGTGTGGCTCTCCATTTGTGCACTCAGCTGAGCACACCCGAGCTCAATCTGTTCAACTCGGGTTGCTTGGGCCGCCATGCGAGAAAGAATGAGGTCGAGTTTTGCATCGTATGCCAATGTTGTCTCTCGGAGTTCACCCTCGTGAGTAGATATGTGTTCCATGGTGAACTCATGAGAAGGATTGTCAACTCGATCCTCTATGGCATGTACGCTCTCCATTAAGCTCTCAACTTGGAACTCCAGATCTCTCTTACGGGCAGCTTGGGATGCCAAAGTATCGAGAATCTGATCCAACTTTGCATTGTAGGCTGCCTCATCTTCTCTGGATTCTATAAAAGCCATGATCTGGTCGAGCTTCGCATGGTAGGCAGTCTCTCTTTCTCGAGCTGCTTGGGAATCTATGAACTCAATAATTTGGTCGAGCTTCTCGTTGAACTTAAGGGCCTCATATTTTGCTCGACCGGAAGATGGTTCCAGCACTGCTCGGAAGAATAAGGATACGGTTGGGAGTGGTACTTGGGGAAATAGACTGGCTGTAACGCCCCACTTTTAATAGAAGAAACTCAGAATAAATTTTTCAAAATTTATTTCATTACTAATTGAGGCATTACTCATTTTCAAAAGCGATTTCCAATAATCAACATTAATCGCAATTCTCAATCATCAATCATCATTCCTCATTAAACAATCATAAATCCTTAAAAGGAAATAAGGAGAATCTCCATAACAATAATTCAAATCTCAATAATCCAATATCCATTATTCCAAAACACAATAATATCATAAGACAATTCAATAGGCGGAAGCAACATTCAATTATAGACCACCACTCGCCTCCCTCTGTCGTGCCCGCAATACTAACCTGCATCAATGAAGAGCAAGTGGGGATAAGCACAAGAGGAACAGTAGTGCTCACCACTATGCAGTAAACGTTATTTACAATAATGAAACAGTAATCAATAATCAAAAGGTATGGTCTCAGCAAGAACATAAATCAATCAACATTTCACATCTCCAATCACAAACACCAATTTCATTACTCATGTGTACACACCTATCATAGCTACTACTGGTCTATTCGAGGGCACGCCATGTGACTTAGCTCGTCAACCAGACAATAGGAGTACATGCCGAAAGCACGCCATGTGACTTAGTTCGACACGCATTTCGAAGGCACGCCATGTGACTTAGTCCGATATGGCCCACTTGGGACTTAGGGAGACTGCCAGACAAGGGCACCGTATTACATCGACGGGGACAACCGTATCGACGGCCGTAACAGCTCACATCGATAGGCTACATGGTTCACATGCATACGTTGATCATACCACAAGAACATAAATAACATTTACGGCATAGCATTTTAAATAAAACCCACCTGGTACTGCAGAGGACGACGCTGAATGGACGCACAAACAAGGGCAAGCACTCGACTCCTCTTAATCAACAAATTAGGGTTTAATTATTATTATTGGTTTTGATTGAGATTGATTAAGCCACACAAATAAGTGAAACACACACAGCACACAATTAAATCGCGCACGACACGCATAGCAGATTAGGGCACAATAATCAATATAAACAATTAGATAAAAGTACATAATCTGCTAACTTCTGAAACTAACATAATTAGCATGATATCATCATTAACTCAACTCAACTCAACAAGGACAAGCTATAACAAGAACCATGCTCTCATTTCAACTTGGCCTAAATCTGACTTTAACTAATAAACTAAGACACCAAATATTCATAATAAACAGCACATAAGAACATGATAGGCTCAACAAATAAAGCATTCACTCATAGATAAACAACTATACATACACATGCATTCAGGCCTCCTCTTAATTCCATCTTATCTCAAAATTTACACAACAAAAGTTTTATAACTGAAATTTGGCTCTGGATCAATAAACATGTGGTACTATGCACAGCAACTTCAAAACAATCACACACAAATGAGATAAAATTCATACATATCATAAGGCTTTTAAAGCTAAAATAAACACTCTAATGACCAATCATGTTCCAGTTTTAAAATAACCTAAAAGCTATACAAGTGATCTATATCATCATTCTGCCAAAAATTTGCATATGAAACAAGCCTCATTTTCTTACTCATTTTTCACTAAGTTAATCATGCTATCTGTTAACTTTTAACAACTGATTCGAAAGCATAGTTTCAGTCATAAGAACAAGGAAAAGTCTCAGCCACATACGCTGAACGAAAGCAGGGCAAAGATTCACTTAACGTAGGCATGAATTTCAACTGAACTAAAACATATACAACCACCTATACTCAGCCATTTAAAGGCCGAAGAGGCTCAACTACTAGGCAAAACATAAGGCTCAAAGAAACACATAACATGCCTCAAACAACTCAGCCGAGCCGGGTACAATTACAGCACATCATTCAAGCACATAACCAAATATTTTCGGCCAAAACAGAGGAATGGGGGTTTAACCGAATACCTTTCTCGAGTCTTAAGAATCAAAGCTAAAACGGAGGCTCGGCCTAGACGAAGCAAAAGCTCTCGGCATAGCTCACTTCTCTCGCTGCTATATCACGCGAACCCGGGGCTGCTCGCTAAAAGCCCGGAACGGTTGCCGCAACTCTCGCACGGGCCCAAAAGGTGTCGCTGCTCGGAAAAAGAATCCGGCGGGAGTGTTGCTGCTATTCGAGCCTAAACAAAGGCCGATGACTGATTCCTAAATGGAAGAACGGGGTGCGAAGTTATTCGGCTTGATTGGAGGGATGCCGCTGCCGGGACTCCAGCTACTACAAACGACTGCAAAAGTCATCTGAACAAAGGGCTGCTGCTCATAGAAAAGGACGGCCTCGAAGACCACTTTTGTTTCTCATTTTCACTCGCACCAAGAAAAGAAAAACGCCGGCTGACCGATATGGGTTTGGCGGTTCCGGCGGTGGTGGACTGCTCGAAGTCAGCGGGAATCGAACGCATAGGACCTGCCACTACAACCCACTGCTTGCCTCTTGTCCAACGTGAAGGCCCGTGGACGGCGCATATCCTCGTCGTTTGCTCCTTGTTGTCTGAGGGTCAAGGGCTGAGATGAAAATTCTCGGCGATGTTCGATTTGGCCTTCGATGTTGCTCGGGTGTCGCGAATTCCGGCCTCGCGACAGCTCAACAGCGGTTGGTCGGGGCTCGTCGTAGGTTCGATCGAAGCTCGGCGTCTGGGAAAAGCTCCACCGCTGCTGCTCAAGGTTCGAATTTGTGGTGGCGTGCTTCGGTAAATTGCCGGTCAAAGAGAAAGAAGGGCGATTTTCTCCTTCTGCTTTAACTTGCGTGAGAGAAAGCAAAATGGTTGATAGCTGCGGGAAGATGATCGTGAAAAAGAGGGAGAAATTAGGGTAGATGGAATAGTTTGCTTGGGCTAACAAAATGGGCTAATTTGGACTTAGTTTGGGCCGATATATCATATCACAAATTGGCTAGAAATAAATTCGAAATAGGCCAAATTAAATAGCACAAAGGGTCCGAAAAATTATATTCAAAAGGTCGAAATAATATAATTCCAAAGCTCGGGCAAAATACCAAAGAAACGGATCCAAACGGATCGAAAAGGGCTTTACGCGATTAAGCCGAAAATTGCCGAATGAATTTAAAATTCTACTCAAATAAATCATAATAATTCTAATACATATAAAAAAAAATAAATAAACACATAATAATCACATATATAAAGCTACATACCAGTCAAATAAATAAGCAGATAAAAGAAATGAGCAGTTAATAAGTTAACAGGCAAACAAATAGAGCAAAGGCAAATAATTAGTATAAGTAAACAATTAATAACATAAAATCCATAAATTCTAATAAACGAACGGGTTAGATTCGAACTACGCGATTAAACTGAAATCGTCGAACGACAAATGTTTAAAAAAATAATAAAATGATTGAGTACTTAAACCCATAATTTAAGTATCTCACGACCAATACAATAATATATAACCTCATAAATAATATTCAATAAATAGAATATTTCAGAAATTCTATAAATCGAACGGGGTGTTACAATCTATCCTCCTTAAATTATTTCCGTCCTCGGAAATACGAAAGAACACGTATCTAAAGGAAAACGACATACTCGAAAAGCATACACTCACGTACAGGACTCAATCCGACTCGCCCTATGCTCATATGTTTGCCTTATTGCATGGGAGGGTGATCAATCCTGCCCGAGCTCAGGCACACATTCTCTTGCAAGAGACTCAGTCCGGCTTGGCCTATACCCATGAGTATCAACAATTAACTTCGTACCTAACAACACACAAGACCTCAACAGGTCGTTCGGTGTATTGTCAGCGTACTCCGACTACCTCACCAACAAGGTGGACACGTGACGCAAAGTTCCAGTCTCGTGCCCGAGTCATACTGATAACTTGCTCACGATTTTAACACGGACCGTGTGTCTCCATCAGAGACAATGACACGGTATACAACACACCCCAGATGTTCATACCCACACGATATTGACTCCACGAGTCGAATGCAACCTTTATGTGCGAACATAAGGCTTGGCAAAAGCAATCATAACATTCCCAATTCGCTGACTTGAGAAACTCTCAGGTAAAGCATAGGGACACATCGACCACATTCCTTAATCAGAAATCATCGATTCAGGTCTTATACATATTTCGTGGGACTTGGAGCCCTCGGTTCAAGGTTCGAACAAAAGGGGTTCAAAAGGATAACCAAGTAGTCCAGCATGAAACGGTTTCAACAGTTCAAGAAAAATATTGATGGTTGGCCGTATATGTTGGCCTGGGGAGTTCGTGCGTACGGTGATGGCGGCTGTAATTCGAATACGAGTCAACAGTCGGTCGCGCGCAAGTCTCCCATCTCTCAGCATGGTCGTGCGTGCTCGGCCACCACTTCGCGTGGCTACACCCAGCCAGGGCCGGCGTTCGGTTCAAGGTATCACAAGAAGGTTACAATCTCAATTCACCACAAAGAAATGGTTTTACAAATTAACGAGAATTTTGGGTCCAATATATATTTCAATCGTTTCACAATTTCAAAGGTTTCAAAAGTCTCAAAGATAGCAAGGGGCATGTTCGAGCTCCAAGTCCACCGGCTCCTCAAAACGACATACTCTAATACGCGAAGAGATCGACGATTGAGATAGACGAGAATTCTCAAAGAGATTCTAACACGATTATTCAGTCATGAATAATCCCAAATCAGCAGCTCCTTCAATAACTAGCTCGCCTCGATTTTTCTGACTACTAGCATCGGCGTCACGTCGGCTTCCCCAAAACTCCAAAAGAAATAAAAGAACGGGATTTACTAAAGACTGCGATGAACAGAATTCAAAACTAAGAAGGTTCTGCACCTCACGGTGTGCTTGCTCCGGACTCATCTATCCTCCTTAAAAGATTTCTGCATAATCCTTTAAGGTGGTAAGAAACACTCCCTGACCCGCGTCAAACCACCCCATTTTCCTTATCGAACCGATTGGTGTTGGCTTTTGCTCCTGCATGTTCATCTCGATGAAAATCACATTCTTCATAAGCGTAAAAGAGAAGCAGAACAAAAAGGTTCTTGAAAGATTGCTCACGCAGCAAGACCAAGGTGGGGGAAAATTAAGAGAAATTCTCAAAATATGGAAATTGGATACAAAAGAAGCTTCAAGCACAATTCGAATTTGCTTGCCCTACAAAAGGGAATAAGCAAAGGTTTACAAAAGTCTAAAAGAAGATAAAAAAATTCAAAAATGAACCAACACTGCCTCGCATCCACTAGTCCACGATTCACTGCCTCCATCATCGGTTCAAGTTGTTCTCGGTAAGTCCCGCTGTCACTGGGGAATCGCTCGCGGCTCAATATACAGAAAAGAATTTCGCAAAAGAATAGGTCATCGCCGCCTTTGACTGGATTCTAATCACGCATCTAATGGTCCTATCGACAACGATCACAGACTCCCGAACACCCAAATATCTGGGACTCCTTCGGTCGTCTGCTCCCTACTTTTAAGCCTTCCTCTTTCGAGATAGTATTGCGAATGGTTCTCTCTTGAGGACAACAAGTCTTATAGCAGAAGCACTGCTATAAACAGAATGTAACTCGATATCATTATATCGAATTTCCAAACAAACAATTTCTCAAGTCGGAACTTAACTCTATACAGCTAGAGTTCAAGTTCATACAATTAAGTTCACACTCATCTAGAGTTCAAGAACGTTTAAAAGCAAGAGGATAAATTCTTAAGCCCCGATTTCACTTCAATAATCAATATTCAAGCTATGCACAATAATCTCAAAATCATTTAGGTACTCATACCTGAGCTGGCGTGACACGACGAGAGCGAGTGGTCATAACTTAAGGTCAAGCACATAATTACATAATTCACATTAACCAGTCTACAGAAACGCAGACTGGCTCTGATACCAAACTGTAACGCCCCACTTTTAATAGAAGAAACTCAGAATAAATTTTACAAAATTTATTTCATTACTAATTGAGGCATTACTCATTTTCAAAAGCGATTTCCAATAATCAACATTAATCGCAATTCTCAATCATCAATCATCATTCGTCATTAAACAATCATAAATCCTTAAAAGGAAATAAGGAGAATCTCCATAACAATAATTCAAATCTCAATAATCCAATATCCATTATTCCAAAACGCAATAATATCATAAGACAATTCAATAGGCGGAAGCAACATTCAATTATAGACCACCACTCGCCTCCCTCTGTCGTGCCCGCAATAATAACTTGCATCAATGAAGAGCTGGTGGGGATGAGCACAAGAGGAACAGTAGTGTTCACCACTATGCAGTAAACGTTATTTACAATAATGAAACAGTAATCAATAATCAAAAGGTATGGTCTAAGCATGAACATAAATCAATCAACATGTCACATCTCCAATCACAAACACCAATTTCATTACTCATGTGTACACACCTATCATAGCTACTACTGGTCTATGCGAGGGCACGCCATGTGACTTAGCTCGTCAACCAGACAATAGGAGTACATGTCGAAAGCACGCCATGTGACTTAGTTCGACACGCATATCGAAGGAACGCCATGTGACTTAGTCCGATGGCCCACTTGGGACTTAGGGAGAATGCCACACAAGGGCACCGTATTACATCGACGGGGAGAACCGTATCGACGGCCGTAACAGCTCACATCGATAGGCTACATGGTTCACATGCATACGTTGATCATACCATAAGAACATAAATAACATTTACGGCATAACATTTTAAATAAAACCCACCTGGTACTGCAGAGGACGACGTTGAATGCACGCACAAACAAGTGAAAGCACTCGACTCCTCTTAATCTACAAATTAGGGTTTAATTATTATTATTGGTTTTGATTGAGGTTGATTAAGCCACACAAATAAGTGGAACACACACAACACACAATTAAATCGCGCACGGCACGCATAGCAGATTAGGGCACAATAATCAATCAAAACAATTAGATAAAAGCACATAATCTGCTAACTTCTGAAACTAACATAATTAGCATGATATCATCATTAACTCAACTCAACTCAACAAGTACAAGCTATAACAAGAACCATGCTCTCATTTCAACTTGGCCTAAATCTGACTTTAACTAATAAACTAAGACACCAAATATTCATAATAAACAGCACATAAGAACATGATAGGCTCAACAAATAAAGCATTCACTCATGGATAAACAACTATACATACACATGCATTCAGGCCTCCTCTTAATTCCATCTTATCTCAAAATTTACACAACAAAAGTTTTATAACTGAAATTAGGCTCTGGATCAATAAACATGTGGTACTATGCACAGCAACTTCAAAACAATCACACACAAATGAGATCAAATTCATACATATCATAAGGCTTTTAAAGCTAAAATAAACACTCTAATGACCAATCATGTTCCAGTTTTAAAATAACCTAAAAGCTATACAGGTGATCTATATCATCATTCTGCCAAAAATTTGCATATGAAACAAGCCTCATTTTCTTACTCATTTTTCACTAAGTTAAGCATGCTATCTGTTAACTTTTAACAACTGATTCGAAAGCATAGTTTCAGTCATAAGAACAAGGAAAAGTCTCAGCCACATACGCTGAACGAAAACAGGGCAAAGATTCACGTAACGTATGCATGAATTTCAACTGAACTAAAACATATACAACCACCTATACTCAGCCATTTAAAGGCCGAAGAGGCTCAACTACTAGGCAAAACATAAGGCTCAAAGAAACACATAACATGCCTCAAACAACTCAGCCGAGCCGGGTACAATTACAGCACATCATTCAAGCACATAACCAAATATTTTCAGTCAAAACAGAGGAATGGGGGTTTAGCCGAATACCTTTCTTGAGTCTTAAGAATCAAAGCTAAAACGGAGGCTCGGTCTGGACGAAGCAAAAGCTCTCGGCATAGCTCACTTCTCTCGCTGCTATATCAAGCGAACCCGGGCTGCTCGCTAAAAGCCCGGAACGGTTGCCGCAACTCTCGCACGGGCCCAAAAGGTGTCGCTGCTCGGAAAAAGAATCTGGCGGGGGTGTTGCTGCTGTTCGGGCCTAAACGAAGGCCGACGGCTGATTCCTAAATGGAAGAACGGGGTGCGAAGTTATTCGGCTTGATTAGAGGGATGCCGCTGCCGGGACTCCGGCTACTACAAACGACTACAAAAGTCATCTGAACAAAGGGCTGCTGCTCATAGAAAAGGACGGCCTCGAAGATCACTTTTGTTTCTCGTTTTCACTCGCAACAAGAAAAGAAAAACGCCGGCTGACCGATATGGGTTTGACGGTTCCGGCGGTGGTGGACTGCTCGAAGTCAGCGGGAATCGAACGCATAGGACCTGCCACTGCAACCCACTGCTTGCCTCTTGTCCGGCGTGAAGGCTCGTGGACGGCGCATATCCTCGTCGTTCACTCCTTGTTGTCTGAGGGTCAAGGGCTGAGATGAAAATTCTCGGCGATGTTCGATTTGGCCTTCGATGTTGGTCGGGTGTCGCGAATTCCGCCCTCGCGACAGCTCAACAGCGGTTGGTCGGGGCTCATCGTAGGTTCGATCGCAGCTCGTCGTCTGGGAAAAGCTCCACCGCTGCTGCTCAAGGTTCGAATTTGTGGTGGCGTGCTTCGGTAAATTGCCGGTCAAAGAGAAAGAAGGGCGATTTTCTCCTTCTGCTTTGAACTTGCGTGAGAGAAAGCAAAATGGTTGATAGCTGCGGGAAGATGATCGTGAAAAAGAGGGAGAAATTAGGATAGATGGAATAGTTTGCTTGGGCTAACAAAATGGGCTAATTTGGACTTAGTTTGGGCCGATATATCATATCACAAATTGGCTAGAAATAAATTCGAAATAGGCCAAATTAAATAGCACAAAGGGTCCGAAAAATTATATTCAAAAGGTCGAAATAATATAATTCCAAAGCTCGGGAAAAATACCAAAGAAACGGATCCAAACGGATCGAAAAGGGCTTTACGCGATTAAGCCGAAAATTGCCGAATGAATTTAAAATTCTACTCAAATAAGTCATAATAATTCTAATACATATAAAAAAAATAAATAAACACATAATAATCATATATAAAGCTACATAGCAGTCAAATAAATAAGCAGATAAAAGAAATGAGCAGTTAATAAGTTAACAGGCAAACAAATAGAGCAAAGGAAAATAATTAGTATAAGTAAACAAATAATAACATAAAATCCATAAATTCTAATAAACGAACGGGTTAGATTCGAACTACGCGATTAAACTGAAATCGTCGAACGACAAATGTTTAAAAAAAATAATAAAATGATTGAGTACTTAAACCCATAATTTTAGTATCTCACGACCATTACAATAATATATAACCTCATAAATAATATTCAATAAATAGAATATTCTAGAAATTCTATAAATCGAACAGGGTGTTACACTGGCTTGTTGTTCCAAGAGGGGTCGTGCAGGGAGAAGTACCCGTGATTGAAATTCACTGTACCTGCACACCAGAACAAACCAACCACGCGTAGCCAAGAAAATGGGAGGAGAAAAGAAGATAAAAACTAAAACAAGAATAGAAGAGAAAAACAAATGCACAAAAGTATCAAAAACACTAAAAATGCTAAAATAAAAAGAAACACAGAAAATAAGATCAAACACCAAAACTAAATATCCTACTTGCCTTCCCCAGCAACGGCGCCAAATTTGTTGTAGCAAATTCTATTTTTACCGAGCACCAAATCTGACGATTCGATCCCCGGGTCGATCTCTCGAGGAAGACGGTTCGAAATTTAGCAATGGTGTTGATAACATAAGAAGAGAAAAAAAACCTAAACACTCTAAATCAGATGAAGCAGATAATTATTAACTAAGGGAAAGCATGAAAATAAATCTACCTATAATGCAAATTGAAAAGCAATAAAGAAGCTAGGGAGTCGGGGATATCCGTTTTGGTTCAAAGAGCAAGTGTCGAGCAAGAGATCATTCGGTTAAAAGGAATCGGTAACATATTCGTTCAAAGATTCGTCCTCAATTACTTTTCGTAACAAGAGGTTGAAACATGAATAATAAATCAACGAGCCTTTTTAACACATTGGCAATACAGTTACGAACAAGCCAACTTCATATGAGCCATGGTCTATCGACTCCTACTCTTTCGATTTAATGAGTCAATTAATTAGCCTAGATGTTTTTTAATCAATCTAAACAAAGGGATCAACACAAATATGCAAGAATGAATCAAACCCCAATCAACAAGTAACTGAAAATTGAAGTGTCACTCCTTCAATAATTTTCATTATTCAAACTCAATCTCATCAAACCCTAATCAGGACAAGTCACATGAATTGAATAATCAACAAGCTCAACAATCACAATTGAATTCAGAACATCAATCCCCTATCCCTAGCAATGAGATTTAGCTACGTAAAAGGAATTCAACACACATAATTATTTCTCCAAAAACAACCATTTTTTATGAATTGAAATAAAAGAAATTCTTACAATAAACCTCAGTCAAGAGTTGAATCCTTATTATAAGTTTGATCCCAATGCAAGATGAAAAAGAAAACAGGAAAATATATGGAGAAATTAAGAAGAAAGAGAAGAAGAAGAGAAGAGAAGAAAGATGAAGAGAGAAAGAGTGTTCGTGGTGTTCTCGGGACCTAGGGTTTTTATCCCCTGGTCAAGAATTCATCTTTTAATTGAAGCCCGAGAGAATATATATACCAGCGTAAAGTGTCACGCCGTGAAAGAGGGTCGCGCCGTGAAGATGTATGGTCGTCGCGCCGTGCCGGTGCTTTGCAGCGTGAGAACTGCTTCTGTCGCGCCGCGGAGGTGCGTCGCGCCGTGGTGACTGCTGCTATCGCGCTGCGGTGAGTGTCGCACCACAGCGTGCGTAAGCCTGGGAGTCTCTGTCTGGGTCGTGGCGTGCGTCTCAGCGTGGCGCGCGTGCGATGCCTGGCAGCTCATCCTTCTTCGCGTCTCAGGCTTGTTTACGCTCGTTCGGACTCGGAATTGAGTTCCTTTTTTTCCCACGCGTCGCTAACGAGCCCGTCTTTCTAAATGGTGTCAGCTTCCCCAAAATATTCTCGAAAACCTATTCTCTCGAGGTCTCCAAACTACACACCAAAAATGAAAAGAGAGCAGAAAAACAAATGGAAAAAAAGGTAAAATAATGACTAAAAACGACACAAATATGGGACAAACACATTTTTTTTTTCTTTTGGACGGTTGATCACCGAGTGTTCCAAGTTCCACCGTAATGCATTTGCATCCTTGATCTATAGTGTTGATAAAGAAGCATGGTCGATAAGTTTCCTATGCCTATGCGAGTATTCCTCGAGATGGCAAGATATGGGACTATTGTTGCCAGCAAACGAAGCCATGAGGGGCTACGTTTGTGTCGTAGAATCGTGTGTTGTAAGCTTGAGTATAGTGGGGCTATACTGCGTGCATGGTTGCACATTTACCGTGACAGTCGCTTCGACAATAAGTCACGGGTGTGTCGAGATTATGGGTAAGTTTTCAGCGTGACCCGGGCAGCATGCTGAAACTCTGCTCTACGTGTCGACCACGATTGTATGACCGATGATCTCACGGTCGAGGCACTATGAGACCTGTTGAGGTCGTGTGTGCATGATGTGTATTGATTTTTGCAAATTCTCACCATGGGTGGACCATTTTGTGTTTTTGTGTATCGAAAGGGTATCGAAGAATACCATTCGAGTGTTCCCTTTTCGTATGACTGGAGGTGTGGTATACCTTGGATTGGGGTAAATGACGATCTGATGTCATGTGCGGTTCGTCCTTTGAGATCCTGGCTTGAGTCGGTGACTTGGATTATCGGCTAGCTTTACCACCAGATTTATCAGGGGTGCATGTTGTGTTCATGTCTCGATGTTGCGTAGAGATGTGCAGGACCCAGTCTATATGGTGGACTTCGACGAACTGCGGGTCGAGCGAGACCTTACCTATAAGAATGTACCAGTGGCCATTTTGGACCAGGGTGTCTATCGGCTGAGAAACCGGGCAGTGAGCATTGGGGAGGTGTTGTGGGGCCGACATGACGAGTCCGAGACAACTTGAGGGAAGGAGGCCGAGATTAGGGGGAGATTCCCTAACTCCTTGTTTTGGAGGCCTGTATATTCTTTTAGTTGGTTAGTTTTTTTTTTATTCGAATTCTTAGGCCGGAATTCCTTTCAACGTGGGTAGATTGTAGCGCCCCATTTATTTCGGATTATTTTGAGATTATTATTTATTTTGTTTTGTCCGATATTATTTATTTCATGCTCGATTACTATTTTGTTCGATTATGTGAAAATAATTGTCTAATTGTTTTAGTAGTATATTTAATCGAGCCGAAATTATTTATCGATTGAATCGGATAATCGAAAGATGCATTAGTTGGAAATTTTGAAACCGAGCGCACGCCATCAACCCGGGCCTAACTCGCACAAGCCCTCGCGCCGGGCCCGAAGCCGCGCGCCTCGCGCTCTAGCCCGCTCCCGCATGCGGGGAAACCGCCCGAACCGTCGCCCCTCCATCTCTTTTGCATGTATGGCTTCAATGTTTGAATTTGAATTCATTTAGCATCATCCATTACCCCCAAAAAAAAAATTTTATTCTCATGTTAACTCCTCAATATGAGCATGGTTAAGTAGTGGGGGGGTTACACTTTGACCTAGCTTTTAAAAAAATAAGAGAAGACACTCTTTCTCTCCCTCACTTCCTCTCTCACATCATCACTCTCCCTCTCTCTCTCTCCTCATACAAAATTTCACAAGTTTTTCCTCTTCTTTGCTCCCTTGCTGGAAAAGATCCCCCGGAGCATCTCTCCGATGCCACTGCGCGCACTGCACGCAACCCCCGCACGCCGCGCCCCGAGCGCAACCGCGAGCACGCCCAGCCCTTTGGCACACTCGACGCCACTCCCCTAAGCCACAAGCCACCAAGGATCTCTGGTCTCCACCCTCGACGTACGAGCCCAAGCTGACTAGTTCCCCGCCCTTAGGAGCGATCCGAGCCGCAACTTCACCTCCTTCTTTCCCCCTTTTTATTGTTAAATTGATTGAATTTATATGTTAATATATGATAGTTAGTGTTTTGAATTAGACTAGAGCTATAAGGTTTAGTAGTGGACCTTTAAGATCTGACTGAAACTCGTGGATAAATGTTGGATTATGAAACATCTTTGTGTCTTGAACACAATGGATTTAGCCTTGTGCAATTTGGACTTGTATTTTTTAGGATATGGATTTTTGAAGTTGATGTCATTTCTGAAATTTGTTAAATGCATTATAAATCGTGTAGTTTTCCAAAAATTCTGAATTCTTAATATGTTACTCCAATGTTGTATATTGACTTCGTGTGTAAATTTCATAATTTTTGGAGTTGAATTGATATGGTAAATAATTAAATGTTCATTTCGACAGAATATTCAATAAATCATATAAAATTGGATGTTCTTAAAAAATGCATGAAAATTGGTTATTGTGCATATTTTATATGATATACATTAAAAATATCATAAAAGTTGAGATTCAATAAGTTGTGTTTTTTTTTTTAAATCGGGTTTTTGGCTGAAACTTGTTTCAATTTTCATAAATTATATATTTATGTTTTAAGTCTGGAAATTTTATATGTTGCTTTGATCAGGATTTAATATTTGTGATAAAAATTTTAAGTCTTGAAACGTTGATATGGTCGGATGTTAAATTCATGTTCATAAATGCTGGTTAATTTCATTAAATTGTTATAAATTGCACACTTATATTTTAACGCTAAAACTTGGTGAATTATATTTATTCAGCATGCCTTTATATGTGTTAAAAACTTATATGGTGACTCATTTACTTGCTTGGACATCATGATAATTTGCTTCAATTGTCGATTTTTATAAAATCATATTTATTTTGTTAAAAGGTGAAGTTTGGGCATAATCCTTCTTGTATGTTGTTCTGTGATGATAAATGTTATGTGTGTAAATTTTTGAGTTAAACTCTCGGTTTGATGTTGAGATAACCGAGAGATGGCATATGTAGTGTTGGCCGCCAGCAGCCCGCGCCCGGCAA
>CACSLK010012206.1:13969327-13991393 GCA_902706635.1 Striga hermonthica
AGCGCCCTGTAGCGCGTGAGCCTAAGTCCGTTAATTGATTTTTTGGACTTTTTCCCGAGCCTTTGACTATAGTTGACGATTGACTGTTTATTTGACTTGGTCAACAAATTAATTGACTATTACATGGCTTTCCCATACTTGGTCCCGAGTCGAGTCAAATGTTCCATAACTCCACGAGATTTTTCATGAGCCACTAAGTTGAAATGTTTTAGCTAAGTTTAAGTGTTCGTTGGATTGTTAGTAATCGAGTAGTTATCTTGATTTCATGTAGGTGTTTTGAGGTGTTGACCTTGCCACTTACCGAGCCTCGCTTTTCGTGATATTCGCTACCATCAGGTGGGTACAGTTGTGTATCTATAATCATCGCACTTGTTATTTCGTATAAATGTTCTTTTTGATAGCTGATGTATGCGTGAGAACCCTAGTTTAGGTTTCTTATTGTTAGTGCCTTTGACGAATGCATAAACAGTGAGAGTTTGCTGAACCGTTTGCCTAGTCGGGAGGGGAAAAACAGCTCCACTGTCTTCCACTAAAGATCCCTTTGCCTATGTCGAGCTAGGGAGGGAAGGTTTCCGGTTACTTCCTTGTCGATGTTTGATCGGAAGGTTATTATATGTACATAGAAGGTTTGCGATAGGGTCGTATAGGGAGTAGACCTGGATTTTATGCATACTTCGATTATGGTTATGGATCTTTATGCGAAATATACTATGCGATATTGGTGAGCATAGTGGTTTTGCTCACCCTCACTGTTTGTTTTGTCCTCTTGTTTCGTCTTCCTGTCTTTAGGTTGAGCAATGTTGGCGGTGGCAGCGAGAGACGAGCAAGTGGTGGTCATTGGATTGTCATGTCTTTGCTTCCGTTTTATTTACCTATGTTGGCTTGTTATATTCTGATTATGATGCTTCCGCTTAAACTATTTTGAACATGTTGATTGGATCATGTAGAACCTCTTGATTTGATTTGCCAACTGTTAGTTTATGCATGGGTAGGTTCTTTATGTTTATTCCCTTTGTTTATTTGTTGTTAGTAGTTAAGTAGCGCCCATCAAGGTTTAAAGTTTTTAATTTGATATTTTGCGAAAAATTTACTCTGATTTTTATAAATAAATTTGGTAAACTCTTTATATTAAAACGGGGCGTTACAAAGGGATCGAAAGAAAATAAAACTACGCGATTAACCGAAATTCTACGGACGATACAACGAACGATTAATAAGAATATCCGAGCTAGCATATAAATATTTCACACAATAATATATATTAATTGAGCAATAAATTCAAATAGGCAATTAATCCACATAAAATAATAATGCCAATAAATTCTAATAACCGGATAACAATATTATATATATCAGACAATATTATTTAATAATGATAGACAATTAATCAATTAGGCAATTTTTAATAATAATAATAATAGTAATAATAAGGCATTATTAAAATAGTATCCGAAAAATCCATAAAATTTCCATAATTGAACGGGGTGCTACAGCTTCCGACTTCAAGCGTAAGGGAAGGAATTTGGAAATATTCGACGATGAAGATGATGAAGGGACGATGAATTCAAAAAGTATTCACCAAGGATATAAGGAAGTATTCATCCTTAGTTCGGGTGAATCAGGGGCGTCACCTACAAGACCCGAGAAAAAGGATTAGAAGGATGGGATCCCCGAGTAAAGTTAAGCAATCACGACCGACCTTTTCTCAGGGTAACTCAATTCCTCGAGTGACTACTAACGTTGGAAGATCGAATTCCTCCCATCGACAAGCCAAGGCGTACATAAGAAAAGCGTATAACTCGGGGAAGCAGGTTTTGACAACTGATCTAAGGGAAACGATAAATGCGCACACTTGTCCTGTTACGTTCACCCTAGAAGATTCTAGTCTACTCACGCATCCACACTCAGAAGCACTCATTATAATTGCACCAATTTGTGGCATACCCGTCCACCGAATAATGGTGGACACCGGTGCATACTCAAGCATCTTGATGCTTCGTGCGTTCAAACAAATGGGAACTGATCCCAACACAATCAAACCCTCTAATGATCGAGTGCAGTGATTTAATGGAAGTATAACACATCCCATTGGTAAGATCACTCTACCGATTCGATTTGGAGGACACTGGCAAAACTCTAAGGTTATCATGGAAACGTTCAAGGTGATGGACCTCAAGAATGAATATAATACCATAATTGGAAGAACGACATTGTACAAACTTTGTGGCACGGTGTCAATCTTTTACTGGGCTATGAATTTCCCTACTATGAATTGAGAAGGCATTGATTATGGCAATCAAAGGGAAGCTCGGGAGTTTGTATTCTCAAGAAATTTATGCGACAGAGTCTGTCATAGGAGAAGGTGACAAAATCCTAGAGAAAATCTAGAAGCAACCTGAGCCATCTCTTACGGCCTCGGAACGTGACATGATTGTAATCTAAACTCGAGGTCCCGTGACCACCTCGGACCTGGAAAAAACCTCGGATGAAGATTTCAACCGAGATTGCAGGAGGCGATCTGGAAAAAAAAACCAACGAATGACGAGGACGAATTAGATCCTCGCGCTCAATTTAAAGAGAGTATAGGAAACTACCGAGTTGAACCTTCGGAGGAAGTGGAGAAATCTTCATCGACGAACTGACATGTCATAAATCGCTCCAAATAGGCGCTAATCTCTGAGCACCTATCAGGACGCAGCTCATTCAATTCTCAGGGCAAATTCCAACCTATTCGCCTGAAAGCATGAAGATATGAAAGGCATTGATCTGAAGGTAGCCGACCATCGACTGAACCATGACAAAATTGTCAAGTCTGTTGTACAGAAACACAGAAATCTCGATTTAAACCGACAACAAGCTTTAAAGGAAGAGGTTAAGAGGCTTATCACTCCAAATAGGCTCTAATCCCCGAGCACCTATCAGGACGCAGCTCATTCAATTCTTCAGGAAAATTCTAACCTATTCGCTTGAAAGCACGAAGATATGAAAGGCATTGATCTGAAGGTAGCCGACCATCAACTTAACCATGACAAAACTATCAAGTCTATTGTGCAGAAATGCAGAAAGCTCAGTTTAAACTGACAACAAGCTTTGGAGAAAGAGGTTAAGAAGCTTATCGACAATAAATTCCTTAAGGAAACTAAGTACCCGACGTGTGTATCAAATCCCGTCTTGGTCAAAAAGAGCAACAACTTATAGTGCTTGTGTATTGATTTTTCTGATCTGGACAAAGCATGCCTCAAGGATAGTTATTCTCTTCCTCATATCAATTACATGGTAGATGCAAACTCGGGTCACGAGTTGATGAGCTTCATGGACGCCTATTCAGGTTACAATCAAATTCTTATGGACCTTGAAGAGGCAAAGCACACGTCTTTCTACTCGGCCCGTGGGCTTTACTGCTACACCATGATACCGTTCAAACTAAAGAACGCTGGGGCCACCTGTCAAAGGTTGGGTAATAAGATGTTTTCTAATTTGATAGGAAGAACTATGGACGTGTATGTGGACGATATGCTTGTGAAGTACGTACATGCTCCCGACCATGTAACCCATTTGCAAGAAATGTTTAATATTCTGCGAGACTACTCAATGGTGCTGAATAAAAAAAAAATGCACAATTCGAGTAGGATAAGATAAATTTTTGGGGTATATGGTCAGCCACAGAGGGATCGAGGCAAATACAACAAAGATAAAAACAGTTCTTGACTTAACTCCACCGACGTCGGTCAAAGGTGTCCAAGCCTTAATTGGCCAACTTACAGCTTTAAACAGATTTATGTCTAAATCGGCAGACCGTTGCAAGCCATATTTTGAAGCTATTAAGAAAGGAAAATGATTTGAGTGGACCGAAGAGTGCCAAAAAGCTTTGGTCAGCATCAAGGAAGCACTTACGCAGCCGCTGACTTACAAAAGCCAGTACCCTACGAGATGCTATGTATTTGTACCTGGGAGTTAGTGACTCGACCATCAGCGTTGTACTTGTTCGGGAGGAAGAATCACAACAATCTCCGGTGTACTACTTCAGTAAAGTTCTGCACGACGCCGAATGAAGTTATCCGCCTATGGAAAAATTGGCATTCGCAATAGTTACGGTAGCTCGGAGTTGTGACCTTATTTTCAGGAACATTCTATAATAGTGCTAACTTCTCATCCCTTGAAACAATTTTTTTCAATGATCTGACACCTTGGGGAGGATGGTCAAATGTGTTGTCAACCTCGGACAATTCGACATTCATTACAAGCATTGTAATCAAAGCGCAGGCACTCACTCAGCAGTGGAAGTGGTAAATGAAGATCAACCCACCTTGGATCCTATTTGTAGACGGGTCATCATCCGCAAATAGAGCTGGCAGGGGGATTGTCTTAGTAGACCCTAAAAACAAACTGTTTTGCCACTCATTCAAGTTCTTATTTCCTGCCACCAACAATGAGGCTGAATGTGAAGCATTGATAACCAGATTGAACTACGCGGAATCCATGAATCTAACACACCTCAAAATTTTCTCTGATTTGCAATTGTTGGTAAGCAAGATATGTGGAACGTTCGAAGTGAAGAACCCTCGGTTAATGCCGTATCTGGCATTGACAAAACAAAAATTGTCCAAATTCAGCATGCAAGTGGAACATATTCCATGAGCTTTGAACATCCAAGCATACGCTCTATCAAGATTGGCATCAGGCACCGATTTGAAAGTGTTAAGTATGTCCAACTCGGTCAACAAGAACAACTTTTCACCTTCGTCCATTAGATCATCAACACCGAGGTAAGTTAAAATGTAAAAAATCCAACTTGTATGGACCCAAGTATCACCTACTTAAATACTGGGGCCTTACTGCCAGACCCTAAAGAAGCTCGGTCCCTACGAACTAGAGCAACTCAATTTTCAATAGACAACGGGACACTATACAAAAAGGGATATTCTGCTCCCTTACTGAAGTGTCTCACCGAGCATGAGTCCAAATACGTACTTGAAGAAATCCACAATGGAATATGTGATAATCACTTTGGAGGACGAGCTTTAGCCTACAAAATCCTGCGCCAGGGATATTATTGGCCGACCTTGAAAACAGATGCAACAAACTGGGTGAGAAAATGAACCAAATGTCAAGTCCTTGCACCCAATGTAAACCAGTCCCCAAAGTCTCTCAAATCTATCTTTAGTCTTTGGCCATTCGCAAAATGGAAAATAGACTTGATCGGCCCTCTTCCCACTGGTAAAGGAGGAGTCAAATTTGTCATCATCGCCGTGGATTATTTCACTAAGTGGGCAGAAGCAGAACCACTAGCTACCATCACCGAACAGAAAATGATTGACTTCATCTAGAAATCTATCATCTGTCGATATGGGGTGCCAAACTCCATCATAACTGACAACGGCCAATAATTTGAGGGAAAAAGACTCGAAACCTTCTACGAGAAATATGGAATTAAATACTTCTTCTCATTGCCATATGTTTGCCCCTTTTTTGTTGCTTTTTCCTTGTTAGTTTTTCCTTTATTGTTCTCCCATTTTGGTCATTTTCTCATTTTTAGTTTATTTTGTGTTTGTTGCGTATTTTTCTTCATTTTGAGTTTTTCGTGCTTTCGTTTGCGTTTATTTGTTTTCTTCGTTTTCTTTTTCATTTTTAGTGTGCAGGTCGGGAGCTTCAGGTAAATATGATTTCAGGCATAAGTTGTGCATGCAAGCATAACTAGAAGGGTTTGTTGGCGACGCATAGGAAAAAATGGCACCCAATTCTGAGTTTGGACGAGCACAAACTAAACCTGAAATGCAAAGTCGCGCAGCTCAGACCCTTAACGGCGCTAACCCCTACGCGATTAGATTTTTATATATTTCGGGTTTTCTTGATTTTTAAGCACCTTTCATAGGGACTCGTTCCCAACACTAGTAAAACACCTCCACTAGCTGATGTTCAAGCAGGTCAATGTAATCGATCCCGCCCAGGAATACAGATAAGGAAGTGCAGCCGAAGGTAATGCTATTGTGGAATTCGATTAAAATAGAACAGAACATATTTTATCAGCTTTTCCACCCAAAAGTATAATTTTATCTTGGTTTTCATCTCCATTTCATGCTTGTTTTCGGATTAAGCTTGTATCTTGGATTTGACTTTTATCCCCGTTTAAATCGTAAGTTCTTTGATTCATTTAATTGATGAGTGAAATTGCATGGGTTAATATGTTTGATTGTGTTGAACTCAATATACATAGCTAATTCGATTACTAGGGATAGGGGATAGTTGTTCTTGTCTGTTCGTATTTTTCGGGCTTTGATATGTTCATTCTCGTGCGAGTTGATATGAAAAGGACTGAAATTTTTTGCTTGAAAGTTGAATATAATTGAAGAGTGATACTTCAATCTTGCAATTGGGCACAACTGGATATTGATATTTCGAGTTTGGGTTTTCGAATCTAAACGATTAGTCGACTAATCATCTTTTAATTTAATTATGAATCGTTTAGAACCGAAAGGGGAGAAGTTGTGGTCCTAGGCTCGCATGAGATAGATCATTTCATAAAAGAATAGTCTATAGGTTTTGGATTGAAATACATGCTCGTCTACGTCATTTCCCTTGTTACGAGAGTTACTAAGAGCGGACCCAAGGCCAATGTCGTATGCTTGAACTTGTTCATCTATGTTCTATCCCTTATTACGAAAAGTTATTGGGAGCGAACCGCTAGATGTTTAAGCAATAGTGTCAATCTTGAACAGAATAATTATTTGCCCGTTTTGCGCTTAGAATCAGAATAAATTATCCTCAATTCTCTAGCTTCCTTATCAGTGATTAATTCATGTTTTTGAGCTTATTTCTGTTCAATTTTAAATTTTTAATTAAATCATAGTTGATAGTTCAAACCTCAATCGTGATTAGAGTGTTTTAGAATTTATTTTGCTTTTGTGTGTGATCAACATCGAATCTAGATTTCGAACCGCCTTCCTTAAGAGATCGACCCGTGGTCGGGAGTCATCCAGTACTCGGTAAAAATATAATTTCTATAACAAATTTGGCGCCGTTGCCGGGGAGGGCAAGTAGGATATTTAGTTTTTATGTTTGTTTTTGTTTTTGTCTTGGTATTCGGGGCTTCGTGTGGTTGTTTTTCCTCTTGTGTGCAAGGGAGTATCAATGTAACCAAGCCATTCTTTCTCCTTCACATATGCTCACTCTTCGAATTATTGGTTGATCTACGGTTCCTTGCTCTATGGCCAAGCATATTCATATCCTTATGAGCAGCAGTGGGAGCCAATATCGGTTGAGCAATCATATGAGTCCCATGAGGACTACTCAGAGTATAATGCAAAGCTTAATCAGATTCTCACTATTCGGACATCCCAAGAAGCCCGAAGGAAAAATCTTGAGGCCGGAATTGAGAACCTAGCGGAGCGCATTCAAGCTATGGAGGATTGAGTTTACAATTCTTCCCTCGATTCCCCCGTGTAAAGTGAACCTCGAGAAGACACTTTGACGTATGACGAAAAACTCAATCTTGTTCTTGCTCGTATGTCAGCTCAAGCAACTCAACTGGAGGAGATTGAAGCTGGATGCACTCGATTGGTAGTACCACTAGATGGTATAATGGTGCACATTCAGTCCGTTGAGTTACAAGTCGATGAGCCCATTATCAAGGACTATAAGATTCACATGGGCGAGACTGAAGAAGAGGAAGATGCGCTCGCAGAGAATGAGGGTGGTATTCTAATGGAGAAAGCTCCTGGGCCCAAGTTCGAGAGTCCCTCACTTGAGCCATCTCTCTGCACCGTCGAGATTTAGATTGATATACCCCATAGAAACTTTCATTTCCCGAGAGGTTGACTATGGAGCTTGTGTGAGAAGAGCTTTGGGCCATTTCGTTACCATCGTTGGAGCTCATGCTCAGCTCCATAAGAACACAACCACGTGAATCCACCATGCCCACCTTCACGCTGCATTTCCCATGTTGCCACTCCTAGAAACTACGAAGGCGTGGCACAAATGCCATTTCTTTTTGGACCTCGGCTGATTTCTACATGGGTTTAGCCAATGATGCTAAACAAGCGCTTCTTGGGAGGTAACCCAAATTTTATTTATTGCTTTCTTAGCTATTTTCTTTTATATTTTTTAGTTTTTATATTTGAATAATTTGAGCACTGGAGTTAATGTGGCTTTGTTGACAGGAACGAGTTCACAAGCTCGAGCATAGGGATGAGTGGAACAAGAAATATCAAGGTTCTGGGTTGAGCGTAGGAGAGAGTCATGCACTTGAATGTTTATTCTCGACGTTGTCTTTTCGATTTGCATGACTCTTCTCTTTTTATTCTTTTTTTTTATGTTTGTTTCTTCTTCGTGTCTTTTTTTTCTGAATTTTGGGTTTTAGGGTTAGCTGTTAGTACTTGTTCATAATATGAAATTGCAATGTTCTTATATTTACTTCCAAATTATGTATTAAAGCAATGTGGACATTGCCTCATTTTAAGTGTTGTGGATGTTTACTTGGATATTGCATGCTTATGTGGTGGACCGGTATAGGTTTAGTTTTTTGTGTTGTTGAGCATGGAATATTGATGAATCATAAGACTTTTTTATGATTGTTTGATAAAATTTGAAGTTGTGATGATGGTCGTGTGGTCATTGCCTTGATAATTGCTTGATTGCCTTGAGTGACATTTATTTGCCTTGTTAGGTTTTGATTCTTACTCTTTTTCTGTGGGATATTGGTTGTATTCTTGAATGATTAGAACTTGCCTTGAGTCTGTTTGAAAGGAATTGATTAGAGTTTGAAATTACGAAAATGGTTGAGGCATTTTTGTTTTATTCGCTCACTTCTGCCTTGTTCTTTGGTCCTTAAAATTTTACTTGTAGCCTGTTTGAGCCTTGAGCATTTTCTTGTCAGCCATGCATATATTGTATTTGGTTGTTGACAGTTTTGAGTGATGATTAGTGAAAATGGTATCGTTATTGAATGAGAAGAGATTGAGTTCTATTTCTTTTGCTTGACCAAAATAAAAAAGAAAGAAAAAAGGAGAGAGAGAGTGAGTGAGAGAGAGAGATCGCAAGACAAATCGAATGGATTCTGCTCTGCTTACTTGTTAATTTACCTTGACGAGTAATGAGTATTGATAAACCATTGTAGGACACTTGATGACCTCCAATGTTCTAACCTACAGAATGATGTCCTTTTGATTGGTTCTTGTTTGGAAAAAGTAACTCTCTAAATAAAACAAGAGATAAGAATTTTTTTTTTTTAGAAAAAGAAAGAGAATAAGGTCAAGTAATGCAGATGCAACTTGATTTGAGTATACATGTGTTGTTTGTGGAGTTTTGGGTTGATTGCAAGTGTGTTGTCATGTTAAGTTTGGATGAGTTGCGGAAAACTTGAGTAGTTTATTTGCTTGAGAGTTATGATTGTTATTTGAACTTCTTATCTCATACATATATTCTTACCTTAACCAAAAAGTTTGCATTACAAACCGTGAAATCCTCTTGATTCGAATTCTTGAACTTAATTGTTTTCAAGTGATATTAGACGATAGGCAAACATATGTTGAAACTTGAATATCGGCCAATTTGAGCGTACCTATCATATAATCATGTAAGAAATTGAGTGAGACATGTTCTTATATTTATGTGTTTGAGAGTTGTCATTTCAAGACCAAGTTAACAATTAGGCATATGGTCTTACGGTCATTGCAATTCGACCCGGTTGAGTTGAACATTTTGAGGCACTTCTTATTTCAAACGGTTATCCGTGCTCGTGTCTTCTATCTTTTTGTTCGGGACGAACAAAGGTATAAGTGTGGGAGAGTTGTTTGTGCCATTTTTGTTTCATTTTTCGTGTTTGTTTTGCCTTTAATTTTCTCTTATTTTAGGTCTTTTCTTTCATTTTTAGTTCGTTTTGTGTTTTGTTGCGTGTTTTTCTTCATTTTGAGTTTTTTGTTTTCCGTTTGTGTTTCTTTGTTTCTCCGTCTTCTTTTTCATTTTTTATGTGCATGTCGAGAGCTTGGGGTGGATCTGATTTCAAGAATAAGTTGTCCACGCAAGCATAATTAACTAGAAGGGTTAATTGGCGATGCATTGAAAATAACAACACCCAATTCCATGTTCAGAAGAGCTCAAACGAACTCGAAATGCAAAGTCGCGCAGCCAAACCCAAGCGGCGCTAACCCCTGCGTGACTAGATTTTTGTATATTTCAGTTTTGCTCGATTGTTCGAGCATCTTTCATTGGGACTCGTTCCCAACACTAGAAAAACACCTCCATAACATATTTTATCAGTTTTTCCACCCAAGAGCGTAATCTTTGATCTTGGTTTTCATCTCCATTTCAGGCTTGTTTTTGGATTAAGCTTGTATCTTGGATTCGACATTCACCCCCGTTTTAATCGTAATTTATTCTATCCATTTAATTGATGAGTGAAATTGGATGGGTTAATGTGTTTGATTGTGTTGAACTTAATATACATAGGAATGTACTAAAAATTCTCTCGAAAGGAGAGTCCCTTCTCTCTCTGGAGAATTTCCTTCTCGTGTCGAAGAGTTCTTTCTCTCATAGAAGAGATTGAAATCTATCTTTCATTCAAATCGCTTGCAGATTAGAAAACCGCTTCAATCAGAATCTGATCCTAGGGTTTCAATCTCATAGGGTTCTGATGGAGGGTTTCAATTTCAACAACACAACATAGGATGTGGAACGATGATTGAGAGCATTTTCTCTTTCAACAATTGAGAATGGGATAATCGATATCGGAGATGATGATATCAAAACTAGCAATGATAAATGTCACCAAAGCCACTTCAGGAAATTGTGGGTGATAAACGTGCAAATCTGGAGGGAATTCAGAAAGCAATGGGCCAAATCTGGAGATTGAAGAACTCATTGAGGTAAGGGAATTGAGGCTTAACTTCTTTCAATCCATATTTGAAAATAAGGAAGACCTAAAGAAAGTAGCAAGAGGCACAACTGGATATTCAAAAATCAATATCTCATTCTCAAGCCATGGAAAGAGGGTCTAAAAAGTTCAGATCAAAGCATTTATGAGCACATCCTCTGGGTCCAAGTCCATCAAGTGCCGCTGAATCGGCTTACATCGGAGGTTGGGCTTAAGATAGACAGGACCTTCAAATCTGTATCCAATGTCTTAGTAAGTAATCTAGGACCCCAAAGAGGCTGGTTCATCAAACTCTTAGTCACAGTGGATATCAATGAAGCTCTACCGAGATGCGCTTCCATTAGATTGGGTTCTCAATTAGTCACAGTCACCTTCAAATATTAGATATTGGTGAATCTCTGCTTTTACTGCAGAAAAATAGGCCATATTGAGAAAAATTGTAATCATCGGGTGGAGGATATCAGTGCTAAGATCTTAAAAGAGGGGCAATTCGGTGACTATCTACGAGCGTCAGAAGGGTTGCAAGGCCAGAATTAGAATAACACTAACTTCAACTCTTCCTCACATCATATCAAAGAGCAAGAGCTTCCACACTCCAACACCAATAAGGTGATGGCAGGCTAGGACATAGTGGTGAAATGCTCTTTAGAGCAGATTGGCAGCTCTAAGAATCTAGTGAAGACCACACCAGAAAAAAATTCTAGCTCATCTCGCATAGTTGATACAGTTTCACCTAATAGTCCTGACAGACACCTTGTGGTCTATACATCAGCATCCCCACTCTACCGAAGGCAGATGAATATCTTACAAATTCTGATCAGATGAAAATGGAGCTTGAGCAAGCAGTTGATACTTATAATGACAATCATCAGGGGATAGACATAGAACAGCAGACTGGCAATCAACAACTTCCAAAGATAAAAACTTAGAAATGAGTTGGTCCTAAGGAAGGCAGGCTACAAAGGAATCCAGCTGCACTACAATCTTACCAGGGCACAAAAACTCTAAAAGATAGAGAGATGACAAAGAACTCAGTGGTACTCCTATCTTTCCAAGTAGTTTGACTCTTGAACAAAATATCAAGAAACCAAAACATCTTACTGAAAAGGAAGTGAGGTCCAGCCTTAAAGAGCCCTCAACAGCTCCATGAATGCTCTGGTGTGGAACTGTAGAGGTTTGGGTGTGCCCTCTTTCTCCAGATCAAGGAATCCATCAGGATCCATCACCTTACATTTATTTTTCTCTCAGTAATAGAAACAAAAAAAAACTAAAGTCTTTATTCAGAGAGTGCGCTATAAACTGTGATTTGAAGACAAACACTACATTGTGCCACACAGGGACTTAAGGTGGAATGCTACTCATTTGGAGCATAGAAGCACAAGTCATTCAGATTCAAAGTCAACCTTTTTTTATTGCAGTGAATTATATGGATAAACAGTTAAACTTATCAAGTTGGGCCATATTTGTATATCTTAGCCCATATAAGCTGAGAGAGAAGCTCAATGGGAAATGCTTCTAAATGAAAGAAGGAAATAGGGAGCAGTGTGGTTTATAGCTGGGGACTGGAACGACCTTTGTCTACCAGAGGACAAAAGATGCAGCAAAACAAGATCTCAAACCAGCTGCTGAGGTTTCAACAACTTCCTGGCAAATATGGAAGTGCAAGAGATTTCCCACAGAGGCCTTCATTATACATGGGCAAATAACAGAGCAGAAGAAGGATCTTTGGAAGATATCCTAGATCGAATGTTTGTCTCTCTAGACTCGCTAGCTCACTTTCCCTCTACTGAGGTCACAAACTAGTTCAGGAACGCATCAGTTCATTGTATGCTCATCATCCAAGCCAAAGAAGCTGTAGCCCGGCCCAAAAGAAGATTCCAGTTTGTTAAGCGTTGGCTTCTCAAAGAAGGAGTAAGAGAGTTGGTAACATCTGCTTGGGAAGAAACTCTAACATGCACCCCAATGTACATCATTAAAGAAAAGATCAAAAGAACCAGACATGCTCTCCTAAAATGAAGCAGATATTTCAGAATTGATCATACTACCAAAGCTAACAGTCTCACCTTGAAACTGAAGGAATTAAGACAAGATGGAGGGGACATGAATTAATAGACATGGGAAAAAATTCAAAGAGAAGTTGATGAAGCCAACCTCTTTGAAGAAATCTATTGGCAACAGAAAGCAAGAGCACTCTAGTTCAAAGAGGGGGACGAAAACTCTCAATTTTTCCATGCTTATGCAACCCAAAGAAGGGTTAAGAGACTATGAAGTCTTCTTTAAGGTAATAAGAGTTAGAAGGAATATGACCTCTACATGGGATATGGTATGGAGCATGATTAAGATTCCTAAGCCTAATCGGAAAAACCCATATCTAGCACCTCCTTAAAGTCCATAATGGATCATATAAATACAACATGTCCCAACCTCTTCAATAGATACATGCTTGATGCTTGATTTTTCCTTCTTCCTAAGAGAGAGAAATTGTGTTCTTCAAGAGTTCGGGAGATTCGATTAATCGCATCACCAAAGATTAATTGATGTAGGTGTTTTAGGTAATCCATTAGAAGGCTTTTGGGTAAATTTATTCGAGCCTTTTATTCACAAATATCCGGCCACCCTCTACCGCCATTCAACGCTATCTGCCACTGTCAGAGATCGTCGCCGCTGTGAGTCACCACCGGAAGCCATCCGCGCCCATCGCACGCAGCTGCGCAATTCCCGCGCCCAACCACGTGCTGACTTGATGCTGCTAACTGCTCCCAATGACACCCTTGCACGCCGTCCCTATTCACCACACACCACTGCTTCCCTTCACCATCGCGCCTCGCTATTCCGCACGAAAAGTACGCGCGCCCTAGTCCTTGCGCGCCCAGAAAATGTGCGGCACACGCCCGCATGTTCCCAGACGCCAGCGCTAGTCTGCCTCGGCCTAGAACTGCTGCTCTCGCACGCGCACGACGTCTGAGCACCCGTCCACGTGAACCAGCCACCCGCGTGTTCTGCCCAGCGCCGGACGCACCTGCCAACAACTGCGACCAGCGTCGCCCGCGACCAGTGAACTGCGCCCATCCGCATTGCTGCACCATCGTGAGCCGACCGAGCCCAACCGCTGTAACTTGACGACCGAGACAACCCGAGTTCGATTTCGTGTTTCATTTGTGCTTCAACAACTCGATCAGAATCGAGAAAAGGCCAAATCCGTTAGCTTATCGGATTATGGTGTTCAGACGAACTTCATCAACGGAATTCAAAAACCTCTCTGACAGCTAAAATTCTAAAAGGTAATGTCCTAATTCTAACTATAGATTTCGTTGTGTTAGGATTTATTTCAATAAGTTCAATATTGCGCATGTCGTTGACGTTCCTCTAGAACCCAACATCCGATTGATCACGGGGTTGATGAATACATGTATCTCAATTACCTCGGGATCTTCTACTGTAGTGCCCCACTTGTTCAGGATTATTTTGAGATTAATTATTTATTTTATTTTGTCTGATATTATTTAATTTGTGCTCGATTAGTATTTTGTTTGATTGTGTGATAGAAATTGTCTAATTGCTTTTGGGTATTAATATTAAATCGAGCCGAATTATTCATTGATTTAACCGGATCATCAAGCAACGTGTCAACTCGGATTTTAAATGAACGTCGAGCATAATCGGGAATTTAACCGAACCACCCGAACCACCGTCGGTTTCTCCCCATGCAAGCTAGAATGATGTTTAAAATTCAATATTTGATTATTATCTCTTATCTTCTCATAATTAGCAATTAAATCAATATTAAGGATTTGACCAATTAATTAAGTTTGAATTGGTCCCTTAATTACCCTTTCTCCATATTAATCTCTCTTTTCTCCACTATCAATAACAGAAAAATATTCATTCCATTATCTCTTCCCACTTCTTTCTCACGTCAACAACAGGATTTCCCACTTCTCCTCTCTCTCTCTCGTTAATTCACGGAATATCGGCCATCTTACCGGATTTCTGCTGCCACCATCCACACCACCGTTGCTGCGCGCCTCATCGCCCCACCATCGCACGTCAGCCGCGAGCACGCAGCAGCACCTCCGTGAGCCACCGGAGAGGTGCCCAGCTTTAATATTCCTTCGAGGAAGACTGCCCTCAAGAAAAAATCCAGACCTGGGAATACTTCTGGATCGGCTTGGAGTCAGGCCGACCAGGTCGATAGGGTCAAGGAATCGACCACTTCTTCTCGACCCCAACCCCAGAAACAACAACAGCAACAACCACAACCACAACCACCACCACAACCGTAACAAAAGCAGCGGAAACAACAGCAGCATCAATAGCAGCAACGACAACAACACCAACAACACCACCAAAAATGGCAACCAGAACGACAAACTCCACATCCTCCTCCTAACACCACTGCTCGACCACCTCCCGAACAAGCTGGGACTAAAACCTCAACCACCCTTGAGAAAGTCGGAACCAAAATTTCGACCACCTCCAAAACTGGTAACAACTAATCCTTTTCCCAAAAAATCAACCCTCGAACTACCAATCCCAAAGATGCCACTCACTCCAAGACCAAAGACAAATCTTTCGAGCCCGTTATCTTATCCAAAGCCAAAATCCAAGACCAACCTCTCCTCGACCAACCATCTTCCAAAAACCCCTCTGCTGACTCGACCAAAGCCATGGTCGAGTCAAGTGGATAGGACGATCCAGACGCGACGCGGCCCTAGGTAAACGTCCTCGCACCGACCAACTGGAAACAGTTTGGAAGCGTGTGCGTACCAGCCACTTTCCGCCTGACCCTCTAGCTTCAAGGTCTTCCTCTCTATTATCGGCCCCTGTGAATGAAGTGGTCGACCGCCTCGAGGGCGCCTTCCTCGAGGATGACCACAAAAGTGTCGGCGTCACTCTACCGGATGTTGGCGACCAGCTCATACAGTGGCTTGCCCAGGTATTGCTTGTCTTGTGTTTGCTCTGATCTTCTTCTACCATTTTTCCTCGCTATATATGTATTGAACTGTTACGTTTTCTTTGGTTATAGGGCTTGGTCCAATTTCTGCCTTTGGCCAAGGAGGCTCGAGACAGCTCTGGGAAATCCATAAAGAGTCTCGAGGGCACCCTCAGCTTTCTGCATGATAAAAAGGCAACCCTCCTGCAACACAATGCTAAACTCCGCGAGACGCACACAGAGCAAAAAAATGAGTTTGAAGTCAAGATTAAGTCCCTTGACGGAGAGCTCGTTAAAAAGGACAAAGCTCTCGCGGAGAAAGAGGCCGCCCTCGTAGTGAAGGAGGTGGCTGTAGTGGAGAAAGAAACTGTCTTGAAAGAGAAAGAAGTGGCGCTCGAGCAAGAGCGGGCCGCTCGAGCTCAGGCGGAGACTGCTCGGGCATAAGCGGAGGCTGCTCGAGCAGAATTGGAGGCTACTTTGGCTAAAGAAAGGGTTGTCCACGCCAGCCAATGCAAACGTTACGCCGATGCTGCTGCTTTTCGAGCTCGGCAGATGATGTGGGTGACTGCCACTGGGCAGCTCTTCCTCCGCGAGCATCACGCACAAGTGGTGGCTGACTTTATGCAGTCACCACAGTTTTTGAAGGAGGTCCAAGACTTTGGAGTAGATTGTTTTCAGTTTGCACTGCAAAAGGCCGGCGGGCAGATCGCCGAGGATGACTTCGAGCAGCTCGACCCTGGGGTTATCTGGGATGCCTTGCCTAAGGTTCCTTCTAGCTTCCAGGGCGATCCTAACTCACCGCTCGAGCATAAGTGGTGGTCGGGGCTGCTCGAGAGAACTTTGGCTCGATGGCGTGATGGAGTGACCCCTCCAGCTCCCATGTTGGTCGCACTGGCCGAGTCCATTCGACGACACCCACTCAATGAGGCCTGCGACTCAACTTCGTGGACAAGCCATCTGCCCGATCCGAACGCCAGCTCGAGCAATGCTGATACTGCTGTTGCCCCTCCTCCATAGAGCAGCTTTGCATTTTTTTGGTTTCAATTGCGATTTGCACTCTGATGAACCTTTGTAATTTTTGAACTCTTTGTGATCATCTATAATGAAAGTATTTTGCTCAAATCATTTATGTTTCGCCGTTTCTCTGTTTGCATCATGATCTGGCAATCTTGTCTAACCATTCGACTAGGTAACTGAAACCTGACACGTCTTCATTTGCAATAAACCTTATCCTATAATCACCATGCTTTTCACATATGCATTTGTGTTTGCACACTTGCTTTTAATCTATCGTTATCATCTCCAGGATTTAAACAACGAATTTTAACACATACCCACCTTCAGAGGTGGTCGATACATGCGACCACCCAGCCCAGAGGCCTTAAGCATAATGGGTTTTTAATTTTAACACATGCCCACCTTTAGAGGTGGTCGATACATGCGACCATCCAGCCTCATGGCCTTAAACATGATGAGTTTTTAATATTAACACATGCCCACCATCAGAGGTGGTCGATACATGCGACCATCCAGCCTTATGGCCTTAAACATGATGGGTTTTTAATTTTAACACATGCCCACCTTCAGAGGTGGTCGATACATGTGACCATCCAGCCTCATGGCCTTAAACATTATGGGTTTTTAATTTTAAAACATGCCCACCTTCAGAGGTGGTCGATACATACGACCATCCAGTCTCATGGCCTTAAACATGATGGGTTTTTTATTTTAACACATGCCCACCTTCAGAGGTGGTCGATACATGCGACCATCTAGCCTCATGGCCTTAAACATGATGGGTTTTTAATTTTAACTCATGCCCACCTTCAGAGGTGGTCTATACATGCGACCATCCAGCCTCATGGCCTTAAACATGATGGGTTTTAATTTTAACACATGACCATCTTCAGAGGTGGTCGATACATGCGACCATCCAGCTTCATGGCCTTAAACATGATGGGTTTTTTGTACCATTGGACTCCTTTCTGACGTCTGCGTCTCCGTGCTCATCCCCTTGGCTCAAAACTCTCTTCGCGGTGTGTTTGCTTCATTTAGTTCCTTGTTGACGTCCTTGTCTTCATGCTCCTCCGCACAGCCCGAAGTCCTTATTCATGGTGGGTTTGTCTTCACACTTGCCCACCCTAAGGAATGTTCCAAACAGGACGCCACCCAGCCCGAAGGCGTGAGCATTCGACCAGCCTGCCCACCCCAAGGAATGTTCCAAACAAGCGACCACCCAACCCGAAGGCCTTATTCATGGTGGGTTTGTCTTCACACTTGCCCACCCCAATGAATGTTCCAAACAGGAGGCTACCCAGCTCGAAGGCGTGAGCATTCGACCAGCCTGCCCACCCCAAGGAATGTTCCAAACACGCGACCACCCAGCCCAGGGGCCTTAGTCAAGGTGGGTTTGTCTTCACACTTGCCCACCCCGAGGAATGTTCCAAACAGGAGGCCACCCAGCCCAGAGGCGTGAGCATTTGACCAGCCTGCCCACCCCAAAAAATGTTCCAAACAAGCGACCACCCAGCCTGGAGGCCTTAGTCATGGTGCGTTTGTCTTCACACTTGCCCACCCCAAGGAATGTTCCAAACATGAGGCCACCCAACCTGAAGGTGTGAGCATTCGACCAGCCTGCCCACCTCAAGGAATGTTCCAAACAAGCGACCACCCAGCCCGGAGGCCTTAATCATGGTGGGTTTGTCTTCACACTTGCCCACCCCAAGGAATGTTCCAAACAGGAGGCTACCCAGCCCGAAGGTGTGAGCATTCGACCAGCCTGCCCACCCCAAGGAATGTTCCAAACAAGCGACCACCCAGCCCGGAGGCCTTAGTCATGGTGGGTTTGTTTTCACACTTGCCCACCCCAAGGAATGTTCCAAACAGGAGGCCACCCGTGAGCATTCGACCAGCCTACCCACCCCAAGAAATGTTCCAAACAAGAGACCACCCAGCCCGAAGGCCTTATTCATGGTGGGTTTGTCTTCACACTTGCCCACCCCAAGGAATTTTCCAAACGGGAGGCCACCCAGCTTGAAGGCGTGAGCATTCGACCAGCCTGCCCACCCCAAGGAATGTTCCAAACAAGCGACCACCCAGCCCGGGGGCCTTAATCATGGTGGGTTTGTCTTCACACTTATATTCCAAACAGAAGGCTACCCAGCCCAGAGGCCTGAACATTCGACCAGTCTGCCTACCCCAAGGAATGTTCCAAACAAGCGACCACCCAGCCCGGAGGCCTTAGTCATGGTGGGTTTGTCTTCACACTTGCCCACCCCAAGAAATGTTCAAAACAGGAGGCCACCTAGCCCGAAGGCGTGAGCATTCGACCAGCCTACCCATCCCAAGGAATGTTCCAAACAAGCGACCACCCAGCACGAAGGCCTTAATCATGGTGGGTTTGTCTTCACACTTGCCCACCTCAAGGAATGTTCCAAACAGGAGGCCACCCAGCCCGAAGGGGTGAGCATTCGACCAGCCTGCCCACCCCAAGGAATGTTCCAAACAAGCGACCACCCAGCCCGGAGGCTTTAGTCATGGTGGGTTTGTCTTCACACTTGCCCACCCCAAGGAATGTTCCAAACAGGACGCCACCCAGCCCGAAGGCGTGAGCATTCGAACAGCCTGCCCACCCCAAGGAATGTTCCAAACAAGCGACCACCCAGCCCGGAGGCCTTAATCATGGTGGGTTTGTCTTCACACTTACCCACCCCAAGGAATGTTCCAAACAGGAGGCCACCCAGCCTGAAGGCGTGAGCCTTCGAAGGCGTGAGCATTCGACCAGCCTGCACACCCCAAGGAATGTTCCAAATAAGCGACCACCCAGCTCGGAGGCCTTAATCTTGGCTGGTTTGTCTTCATACTTGCCCACCCCAAGGAATGTTCTAAACAGGAGACCACCCAGCCCGACGACGTGAGTATTCGACCAACCTGCCACCCCAAGGAATGTTTCGAGCAAGCGAGTACCAATCATCTCAATATAAACATCTTGTCATCCAAATCACACCAACATGCCAAATGTAAGAATTAGCGAAGTAAGGAGGACGTATTGTAAGAAAACACAATTCCATTGATATTGAGCAAATTTGCGGGTTATATCATTTTCAGCCTTTTTTGAACTCTTCCCAAAAAAAAAAAAAAAAAAGAAAAAATTCTACACATAATATTTCTTCACATTAGCAATGTTCCATGACCTGGCTAGTGATTGTCCCTCAGCATCCTTGAGAGAATATGCTCCTCCTGCATGCACCTTCTCGACCAAGTATGGTCCTTCCCAGTTTGGCTCTAGTTTTCCCACATGTTTCAGCACATCGATCCTTTTCCAGACCAAGTTGCCCACTTGGAATCGGCGAACTTTCACTCTTTTGTCATGGGTTGCTCGCATCCTTTGCTTGTATGCTTTCACCTTGATCGATGCCCTTTTTTTGGAGCTCCTCGATTGTATCCAGGGCCGTCATCATTAGATCCTCGTTCTGCTCCTGGTTGTAAGTGCTCAATCTTTGTGACATTAGCTCGACCTCGACCGGCAACAATGCTTCCATCCCATAAACGAGAATGAATGGGCTCTTCCCAGTTGTCGACCTCGGGGTAGTGCGGTATGCCCAAAGTACTGAGGTTAGCTCATCGAACCACGCCCCCGAGGCCTTTTTCAGCCTTGTCTTCAACCCGTTCAGTATGATACTGTTGGTCACCTCGACCTGTCCATTGGCTTGCGGATGAGCGACTGAGGCAAAGTGTAATTCAATCTTCATGTCCTCGCACCATGCTCGGATCCGCTTACCATTGAATTGAGTTCCATTGTCAGACACCAACACCATGGGGACTCCGAACCTGTAGCAAATATTGTTATATAAAAATTTGATGACTTTCTCCTCCATGATTTTTGCCAAAGGTTCGGCCTCCACCCACTTTGTGAAATAATCCACCGTCACGATCAAGAATTTTATCTGCCCCGTTCCTTGGGGCATCGGCCCCACTAGGTCGATTCCCCATTGAGTGAAAGGTATTGGGGCGCTCATCGTCGTCATTGTTTCCGCTGGTTGGTGAATTAATGGGCCATGCTTCTGGCATTGCAAACACTTCTTCACCATCATCTTTGCATCTTTCTTCATTGTCGGCCAAAAGTATTCTACCCTCAGGAGTTTTGCCACCTGATATGGGATATTATACCCAATAGGCTGAGCCGGTCTACGGACCGGTAGAAGAGGTCATATTCTGAAGAAATCGAGAGAATCGAGCAGTCACTCAGTCGACCAAGCAAAGCTGTCGACCAAACTATTCATCGACCAGATAGGCGATCGAGCATTCTGATTCGACCTCAACAGGTCGATTACTTCGAGGACTTGACACCACGCTGTTCGGCCTAGTCATAGGCGCGTGAAGGAAGCCTCTGACAGAATTCCAGGAGAATATTTACCCCATGTGCAGGGGGACACGTGTCGAGAAAGCAGTGGTGGATAGCGATAACCACCCCTGACAGCCTACCTCATGTGCAGGAGGACACGCGTCCAAAGAGGATTGGTGCAGGCGATAGTGGAGACGGCCGCCTCTGACACACGCGTTTGGTGTGTACGGACGGGCAGCTAGGGCAGACAGCTCATCAAATCCGGGCAGCCCTAGGTCAGGTATCTCACCCCTATATAAAGGGGGTGAGCCTTTCTTCTTCAACACGATCATTCTATTACTCTTGAGAATTGATTGAATACACACTGACTTAAGTATCGGAGGCTCTTCACCGGAAAACCCCTCCGGTGTGAGAGTTCTTTGTAGGTACGCGACGTTCAACCGGCGAGAAGGAAGGCGATTACTCAAGTTCCAGCCGGTCGAGGAGTTTCGTGTTACCATTTGGCGCCGTCTGTGGGACTTTCGTTGCAAAAGGTGTGCTTGAAGCTCAGCTATGGCGGACGGAGTTCCCAAAAACAACGTTCGATGATGCTTGGACGACGACTAGGCCGTTGGGGCATGGTCCTCCTCCGGGTTTTTCGGGCCCATCGCAGACGCCGGTCACCCCCGCACCGGTGCTCCAAGGTGTAGGAGCGGCAACAGCGATCCCTGAAGGAAATACCGGCCCCAGTCGCGCCCAGGAGGCTCGCGCAGCGGACGCGGCGGCGATGCCACCACCACCACCGCAAAATTTGGCAACGATACAACCAGGAGGAACAGGGGAACAACGGGGGGGAGCGGCGGTCCAAGGAGGAGCGCCGCCGCAACCGGCGGTTCAGGTCCCCGACCAACCGGTGGTAATGACCAGGCAGGAAATGCAACAA
>CACSLK010012206.1:14017917-14031239 GCA_902706635.1 Striga hermonthica
AGGTGTTGCCCCGCGCACCAGCGCTCTGTACCGTGCCCCTGCACGCCCGACAGCACCCCTACGCGCACGATAGCGTTTCAGCACGTACGCTAGCGCCCCAGCGCGCCCAGCACAGCGCCCCAACACCGCGGCACCGCGTGATAAAGATGTGGGTTTCGGCACCCGAGGATGAGATGGGAAGAAGGCCGAGACTATCCGAGAAGGCTAAAAAAAGGGGTCAAAACCACGCATACATGGCCTAAACGATGGGTACGAGCTCGTATGCGAGGCGCACGAGCACGTGAGAAGCGGCAAGAGTCGATGCAAACACGGGAGAGTCGATGGGAGTCTCGTACTAAGGAGCGGGTACGTGCAAGAGGAGCTCGCGCATTCACGAAGATGTCGCATGAGCCCTAGGAGCATAAGGTATAAGCGCATGGCGCGTATGCGGACGGGCTTGGATCGAGGAGTTTGCATGGGCCTAGTAAACACAGGCCTAGCAAGCAAGGGCCTGAAGGCTAGCAGCAGATCGAGGACACCGCGCGAGCAAGCGCGAGGGGGAGTGCATGGAGGTGCACGAAGACACGCGAGAAGATGGCCCATAGGCGGGCGACAATCGGGCACAAGAAAGGGCGCATTTAAGAAGGGCGCAAACACGCGCATTGGCGTAGACGAGCGCGGACGAGACCATGCCTCAAACGGACATGCCATCGGAGGTTTCAGGATGCTTATCGAAGAAGTGAAACCTGGTGGGGGTAGCAAGAACACCAGGTGGCCCGAAAAAATGGGAGGCGTGCATGTCGGGTGCCCAATGGGCACTACACACGCACACGAGTGCGTTGGCAGCGCGCTGGTGCCCAGTGGTGCGCGGGGCCACGCAGACGGACGCGCGCACAGGCAGCCCGTGAATAGTTTGGGCGCGTGCAGGTACGCACGAGCGCGCGTGCACGCGCTGATGAAGGATCGTGTGTTCCGCTCAACTCGTTTGCCTCGAACAAAGCTTCGCCACGGCTCACTCTCGACGATAGATGTGGACGACTCGATAATTAGCCTTATCTTCTCACGATTTTGAGATCACTCGGGTCTTAGCCTCGCTCACTCGATTTGTATGACAAAACTGTCACGAATTTTAAACACACGGTTTGCTCTTACGAACTATTTTCCACTAACTCCAAGACATGTCAATAATGAAGAGTACATGGCGTATTTATAGGTGCAAAATAAATCTAAGCCTAAATTAACTAGAACTCCTAAACCATGCAAGAATATAAATCCTAATGCAACTAAATATCCTAACATCTTGAATTACTAAAGCAAGAAGGAAAGTAAATATCTCTTAATACTATTAGAATTATTAAACCAACTAGGAAACTAGATATCTTGCTCCCCAAGTTTCTTGCTTCCCACTCCATTCGGCCACCTCATGTGTTGCGCGCGTTCGAACCCTAGTCACCAGCCCGCGTGCGCCGCCCTTCGTCGTCTAGTCCTCGGCGGATGCGGTCTCGCCCACCTCGTCCGTGTCACACGCTCGCCATCGCGCGCCCTTCACCTGGGCCGACCTCCGCCTGTGCGTAGCTGCTCGCCATTCCTAGGCCTGCAAGGCTTAGGCCTTCGCATGCGTCTGTGTCGCTCGTGCACTCCCCGCGCCCTGCGCGCCCGTCGCTCGCCTGCCGCGCGTCCCAACCAACTGCGCGGTTGCCGCGCACGCCCAGCGCCCCAGCGCTATCCTCGCTCTCACCCAGCGGTCCGCGCGTGCTGCTCAGCGCCTCGCGCTCATGCTCGCCCCAAGCCCGCGCATCACTTGCACGATGCGCGTCCATCCATTCGCACCCGCATCCATCCACTGGCCCATAGCAATCTCTCGCGTGCATCTTCCACCCATCTTCCACCTCTCGTGCGCACATTCTTTTAGCCTCCATTCGCCAAGCACTTCGCTTTCTTGCACAAGCTTTACACCAATCTCCTAACCTTCCCGGCACGAAGCACTTAGCATCTGCCCAATCTTCCTCGCCGTGTGCAATCACCGTGCGTCTCTTCTTGTCACGCTTAGCTTTGCGTCTCTTGTTTCACGATTGCATCCTCTTGCCACAGCCTCTTGGCCAGTCACGTCTAACAGTTGGCCAATATTCCTCCGATTGCGGCTCCTTCTGCCACTCTCGAGCCATCCCTCGAGGTCCTCCCAAGATTCATCCTCGGACTCACCTGGGTTAATAACCACTTCCGTATCACGCGCGCTGGCAGCACGCGCAGGCGCGTGCGCAGGACAACCAGGGCAGCAGCGCGGGCATGACTTTCCAAGCAAGAAACAAGACTTTTAGGAGTCCTTTTGGAGCTGAATCTTCTCTAGATTATTCTTGATACTTTCCTACATGTTTTATTATCTTTCCTTAGCATGTCGGGACTTTGATTTAGATTTTAGATATTTAGTTGTCATAGGATTTTATATTCTTTCCTAGTTAGAATTATAGCTCTCTTAGGATTAGATCTAGTTTCTCCTATAAATACCCATGTACTCTTATTATTTAACATGTCAAGATGCCAAGAAGTTAATAGGAAAAGAACGTTTGTTCATTCGTATGTTTAAGCAAGGCCGTTAGTGCGTGTTTATCATACAATCGTGTTCGAAAGAAGGCCCTTAGAGCGTCTTTTGTCACAACCTATCGTGTTTAATCGAAGGCCCTTAGTGCACAATTATCCATAAACTGGGACAAGAACAGCGCACCCAGTGAGCCCGACAGTACCCCGTGGCGCCCCGACCGCGCCCAGACCAGGCCAGCAAGCCGCCCACGCCCGTCCCCAGCCATTTCTTGTGTTTCCCCGAGCCCTTATATGTGTTTTTAACCCGGTCAACCTCGTTTTGCGTACTGAGTCTTTATGTGGTATTTTTATTTGTGTTTGTCGATTCTAAGTGTAAGGTTCGAGTATTCCAATGTCCACAGAACTTCACGAATGACTTGGTTGAATCAAGTTCGACCAAGTATGATTTATGTCTTTCTTTTAAGGTGAAGATAAGTATTGATCTTAGTATCTTGACTATTGTAGGTACTTGACGAGCCGAGCTCGCCGTCAGCCCCAGTTGTGTGATTTATCTCTTATTGTTCAACCAGGTGGGTCTTATTTGAAATTGGCTACGCTGTAATGGTTATAATTGCTATTTTGTTTACTTGTGATATGATCAAAGTATGCATGTGGAACATGTAGCCTTCAATGTGAGTTGTAACGACCGTCGAACGCTTATCCCCGTAGCTATAGAATGTACCCATTGGGTAGTCTCCCTTGAGAGCCATAAGACCAGGGCTTAGGTCCCTCGGCTGGTGATCCTCATTGGTAAGACCAAGGCAAGGCCTTGGCCGGTGGGGTGGTTTACTCCTATTGGCTGGCACTCGATGTAGGACCGGAGGGCATTTGATATATGGTCAACAGTAGTCTATGCGTCAGTGTTCACATGAGTCTGATTATTGTGATTATTGATGAGAGAATGGGATAGATTATTGCTTCATATACATGCTGCGACCATACCTTATTGATTATTGATTATTGTTTCATCATGGTGAATAACGTTTACTGCATAGTGGTGAGCACTATTGTTTCCTTTTGTGCTTACCCCCACCCGCTCTTCATGGATATAGGTTAGTATTGCGGGCACAACGGAGGGATACGAGTGGTGGTCTTATTATTGATATTGCTTTCGCCTTTGAAAACTGAATATTGATACTATTGTTTTCTTGACTATTGAATAATGGATTATTGATAGGGAGTGTACTCTTTAGGATATTATGATTATTGATTTGCAGTATTGGATATTGGATTTGATTATTGAGGTGATATTATTGATAAATGATGATTGATGACTGATTAAGCATTGATATTGTGGTTAAGTATTGATGAACATTTTGAAAATGGGTAGCGCCTCAAATGATTCTGAAATAAATTCAAAAAGTTTATTCTGATTTTTGGCAGTTAAATATGGGGCGTTACAGCTCTGTATCCGAGCCAGTCAGCGTTTCTATAGACTGGTTAATGTGAATTATGTGCTTTGACCTTAAGTTATGACCAGTCGCTCTCGTCGTGTCGCGCTAGCTCAGGTATGAGTACCTATATTATTTTTGAGATTATTGTGCATTTCTTGACTATTGATGTGAAATCCGGGCTTAGGATCTATCTACCTGCAAAATATGAACTAGAGTGTTGAACTCTAGATTTCCTTTATTATTGTGCTAAACTATTCGGCCATTTTTAATGTAGAATTATGGCTCGTCGTAATGCTCGTATCCAACAGCCTACCCCGTCTCCTCTCCCATCTCCACCTCACCAGCATACTCCCAACCCGACTGAGGCTCATCTCAACATAGTGCTTCAGTTTCGCCAGATGTCCCCATCGACATTCACTGGGGTCGAAGGGCCCACTGTAGTGGCAGAGTGGATCCGTCAACTGGAGTAGAATTTCAATCTTCTGCAGTGCACTGACGCCTAGAAGGTCATTTGTGGCCGTTATATGCTGAAAGGCAATGCCGCTCTATGGTGGACCAGTTATTGGAGGTTGAGGCAGGGTGAGCTGGCTACCTTGTCTTGGGATCGCATGAAGGAGGTGTTTATGGAGAAATACTACCCGCAGAGTTATCGCATGAGAATAAAGCGTGCTTTCTTGGATCTCAACCAGGGAGCAGGATCAGTCGAGGATACGAGCGACAGTTCACCCGCATGAGCGCCTTTGCTCCTTATATGGTAGACACTGATCTGAAGAAGGCCCACAAGTTCCGGGATGGACTGCACCCGACTCTCCGTATGCACGTTGCTAACCAGGGGGACCTCCCCTACGATAAGACTATTATCCGAGCCATTCGGTTGGAGAGTTATCAGACTCTCGATGCCTCTGTCCCTACTGCTAAGCTATTTCTTCCCATTTCCTCTGCGCCGCCCGGCTCTAGTTTGGGCAAGAGGAAGACAGATTCCCACCGAGATAACTGGAAGGGAAAGCGTGGCGGGAATGACCATAGTGGCGAGTGCCCCGCCGCTCAGGGCCAGTTGTCGAGGTGCCGTAATTGTGGCCATTATCATCCGGAGATTTCCGTTAGACTCAGCGAGTCTGCTTCAACTGCAAGAAACCCGACCATTTCTTCAGTGCTTGCCCTGAGCCCCCGAGGCAGCAGCCGCACCTGCAGCATCAGTAGAAGCAGCTTCACTCTTCTTCTCACCAGCAGCAGCCGCCCAGGCAGCCCCCACCACACTAGCAGAGATCTGGGGGTCAGGCCTAGGTCTATACCATCACTCATGACGAGGCGGCCAACAACGCAGGTACTATGTCTGGAATGTTCTCTATATCGAACGTGCATGTTTTTGCATTATGTGACACCGGGGCCACCCATTCCTTTATCTATTCTCTTTGCATGGAGGCTTTATCCATTTGTAATGTGTGCCATTGTGATCCTCTCGAGGTTAGCCTAGCCTTGGAAAAAGTTATTGTTTCTGATTCCCTCGTTCCTAGTCTTCGAGTTAGCATTGGTGGACGAGTTATGGAGGTCAACGCTTATGTGATTGAAATGCGAGACTTCGACGTGATCTTGGGCATGGACTGGCTCACTCGCTATCGAGCCGACATCCAGTGCCAGGAGTGTGAGATCACTCTCTTTCCCGATTCTGATCAGCCCGTTGTATTCTTTTGGGTGAAGTCGAGGACAGTGCCTCGAGTCATATCATCTATTCAAGCTAGGAAGAGACTTTCCAAGGGTAGCTGTCGAGGCCATCTTGTGTCTATGGTGTCCGAGGATGATTCCGAGCGAACTTTAGAGAGAGTTTCTATAGTTTGCGAATACCTCCACATTTTTCCCGATGAACTGCTCGGAGGACCTCCCAACCGCCAGGTTGAATTCTCTATTGACTAGGTGCCAGAAGCTGGTCCCGTTTCTAAAGCCCCTTACCGTATGACACCGAAGGAGATCGAGGAGCTCAAGGACCAGATTCAGAAATTTCTCAGACTTGATTTTATTCGGCCGAGTGTTTCGCCGTGGGGATTGCCCGTCCTATTCGTGAAGAAGAAAGACAGGTCTATGCGCATGTGCATTAACTATTGGGAGCTGAATACCCTTACAGTCAAGAATAAGTACCCCCTTCCTCGCATTAAGGATCTCTTTAACCAGCTGAGGGGAGCCAGCGTCTTTTCAAAGATCGACTTTAGGTCTGGCTATCATCAGTGGAAGATCTGGGAGTCGAATATCTCTAAGACCGCTTTCCAAACTAGATAGAGGCACTACGAGTTTGTGGTGATGCCGTTCGGACTTAGAAATGCCCGGTAATATTTATGGACCTTATGAACCAGGTCTTTCATTACATGGACCAGTTTGTCATTTTGTTTATCAATGACATCCTGGTCTATTCTCGAGACATCGACCAGCACAAGGAGCATGTGATGATTGTGCTGGAGACCCTTCGCGGCGAGAAGCTTTATGCAAAATTCTCGAAGTGCGAGTTCTGGCTGGATCGTGTGGCATTCATTGGCCACATTGTGACTGCGAGAGGCATTGGGGTGGATCCCAACAAGATTGAGGCGGTGAGCAAGTGAAATACACCAAGAAGTGTCGTTGATGTTCGTAGTTTCCTGGGTTAGCAGGATACTACTGGAGGTTTATCGAGGGCTTCTCGAGGATAGCCCAACCACTAACCAACCTTACGAAGAAGACCGTGAGGTTTGATTAGAGTCCGAGGTGCAAGGAGAGTTTCCAGAAGTTGAAGAGGAGACTTACTACCGCGCCCGTCTTGTCCATACCCGACCCTACTTTGGAGTTCACGATCTACAGTGACGCTTCAAAGATGGGCTTGGGTTGTGTTCTCATGCAGCAGGGGAGAGTCGTAGTGTAAGCCCTGACCTAAAAATTTTTTATTTAGCTCGACTTTATTTATCAGAAATAGTAATATATTAATTATGCCGAGTATTATTATTACTAAAAGCATAATTTATTATATTATAAGTCTAAGCCAAAAGGAGAGCGCTCGTTTTATTATTTTGGAAACGAGATATGAAACTCTAAGTCTAAGCTTTGATAAAATATTTTATCGAGTAGTAGTAATAGTCGGGAATTTATTTTAATTACTGGGCCCACCTATTTAATCGAGGCATTATAAATCCTAGCCGAATTTGTAACACCCTGCTACCTTATTAAAAACAGAGTAAAATTTTCGCAAAATGTTACTTGGAAAATACTTATTAGTTTGCGAAATCGAGATTCGAAATGCTACTGAGAAACCTTTCTTTTCTGAAAATCCGTTATCTTTTCTACGTTAAACTCATTAAGAAAAACGGATTATTTCTAGTCAAACAGGCATGTAAAACTGTATAAAATTCGACTGACGAATCAGATCAAAATCCGGAATCAACATGCGAGTTCGAAAAACCTGAAAAGGTCAGCGGAAGTAAAACGTGGCAAAATAAATATATACATGTCCAAAAGTCCGTAAACAGACGTATAAACAAACCCACGATCACCGGCGCAACTCATTCTCAGGACCGACCCTGTGACCTGAAAAAGATAATATAGTGGGGGCGTGAGCACTAAAAGCCACTGTGCTCCGCAGAAACTCATGCTGAAGTAAAACAGTAATCATAATTGCAATATCATGATCAATAGTATATATAACTGAAACTGGTACAGAAACTGAATCTGTAATCTGGTGATCAACCGTAAATAATCTTCTACGGGATCATAAACTGTATCTTGCGGCTATAATAAACTGCGTCGCGCCTATGTGTACACACCCTAGTGGTCAGATTACGCCACTAGAACTTAGGATGGACTTACGGCTTCCTGGACTGGCCGCCACCCTAAGCGGACCTGAATATACATACCTCGAACATGATAGCTGTAATTATAGTCAATGTAATACTCAATCTGAGTCCCCACCTGAACTGCTGGTTTGAAAGTGTAAGTGCTGTTGCTGATCAAACTGTAAAAAAATATATAAATAAACAAATGCTAAGTACTATGCTTAGACTGATTGAAAATAGTTGCTAAGATGCTCGACTCGAACTAAATATTTAACTGGAACAATCTCGGGTTCTAACTTGACTGACAAGAAAATTGAACTGAACTGGAAATATTGAACTGAACTGACTAGACTGAAAATACTGAACTGAATTAACTGACTGAACTGAAAATTTAACTGAAATACTGAACTGAACTCGGACCCGGTCACTGAGTCCTGAACTGAACTAAAAGTGGGGCGTTACACCCTAGCTTCTTATTTATTGTTTGATTCTTGTTTTGGGTTGATATTTGAATTTACATTGTTGAGAGGTCTTAGTTGATAATTAAAACCAAATCATCTTGATTAGAGTGTTTAGGAATTATTTGTGTCTTTTTGTGATAGAGTATTCGTGTAAAGTAATCCGGCTAACTTTCCCCAAGAGATCGACCCCGGGAACGAATCATTTGATTCGATACTCGGTAAATAACATAATTTGCTACAACAATAAATTTTACCAAAATAATATGTATTCAAATCGAATTTCTAAATAAATATTTTAAAATGATACTTATTTTAAAATGAATAAATGTAATTTGTTATTAGTTATGTGTATTGTACTAGTTGTGTACTAATTTTAAATAGATATGTTTTATATAACTTACACAATCTAAATTTCATATAACATTTCAAATCACTCCCTATATATTAATTCAAAACGTGTTAAGCCTAAGTGGCTGGCTCACACGCTTCGGATGCTGACATGACAAAAATCAATGCTTCGAAATGTTTGTTTGTGTATTAATTTTTTGCTTTGGAATTAAGATTGGTATAGACATAAATAACTGTTTCAAACTTAGTAATTGTACATTCATCTTTGTTATTTTTTTCTTAGTACAAATTTTCTTCTTAATTTGGGCAAGTAGCAATCTTACATCTTATAATTTTTCTCATATTTCTCTCCTAAATTGCGATTTTGTAATTAAAAATCACTTTATGCACTATATATTCCTCTTTTATTTCATTGATTAGTCCATTAAAATTTTTAAATAAAATTTTTATTTAGCAATACCTTTTATAATCCCTCCCTATATATTAGTTCAAAACGTGTTGAGCCTAAGTGGCTGGCTTACACGCTTCAAATGCTGACATGACAAAAATCTATATTTTGAACTGTTGTTTGTATATTAATTTTTTGTTTTAGAATTAGGCTTGGTATAAACACAATTTTGCTAAGAAACCAGATGGTTGGTTTCCTTATGGAACCAACCACCAATGGGACAGCTCCACATGGGGCTGTATGTGGGACAACCCCATGTGGAGTTGTCCCATTGGCGGTTGGTTCCATAAAGAAACCAACCATCTGGTTTTATAGAAAAACTGGGTATAGACATATATATAACTTTTCAAACTTGGTGATTGTACATTTAATTTTGTTATTTTTTTTTTCTTAGTATAAATTTTCTTCTTAATTTGGGCAAGTAGCAATCTTATATCCTATATTTTTTTTTTTTTTATATTTCTCACATTTTAATTGCAATTTACTATTTACAAATCACTTTATGCACTATCTATTCTTCTTTTTTTTTTATTGATTAGTCCATTAAAATTTTTAAATAAAAATTTTATTTAGCAATAATTTTTATAATATATTTTTTATTCAACACCAGTGTAGTACACGGGGTATTGTACTAGTAAACATATATAGATAAATTGAATTACATATTGATTCTATATTTATAATTTATAAATAATTTTTGTTGTAAATTGGAGTCCACAATATTCACCAAGCATCCATCAATCAACCAAACATAAAGATGTGCAGTAAAGAACAAGAAAAGAGAAGCAGAAAAGTCTATATTCTTATTCATCGGTATAATCACCCTTTTATAGGGTTTACAAGAGGGAAGCCCTACAACCTAATCCTACTGACTAATGGACTTCAGGCCCAATTATTATTAGTAATGTCCATATTAATATATTTATAACACTCCCCCTTGGACATTACTACATGCCTCATTAAAAACCTTGCTAATAAAAACCCGACAGGGAAAAAAATTAGCCAAGGGAAAAAGAGTACATGATTTATAAAAATTCATGTGTTTTACTGGCTGCCTCGTTAAAAACCTTTAACTAATAAACCCATTGGGAAAAACTTAGTTAAATAAAAAAGAGTACAGCATTTGGTCTTGAGGACCTAATCTTCGGGATTATATTGAGTTTTTCCCTCCCCCTGAAGACAACAGTCTTCCCAGTTTACGCATACCAATATAATAAATGTATTTCTCAAAAGTAGATGTAGGAAGGGATTTGGTGAATAGGTCTGCCAAGTTCTCGCTAGACCTCACTTTTTGTACAATAATTTCACCGCTCTTCTGGAGCTCGTGTGGGTAAAAGAATTTTGGAGCAATATGTTTTGTCATGCTCCCTTTGACATACCCACTACTCATTTGTAAAACACAAGCTGCATTGTCCTCATAAAGGACAGTGGGGGTTATATCATTTGTAATTCCACATGATCCACGAATATGTTGGATTAAAGATCTTAACCATACACATTCGCGTGAAGTCTCGTATAAAGCAATTATTTCTGAATGGTTTGAAGATGTAGTAACCATGGACTGCTTGACCGACTTCCAAGAGATTGCAGTACCGCCACAAAGAAAAACATAACCAGTCTGTGATCTAGCATTATGGGGATCAGACATATAACCAGCATCTGAGTAGCCCACTAATGTCATATCTTGATTTTTCTTATAAAGTAAACCAAAATCTTGTGAACCTTGAAGATACCTAAAAATATGTTTAATACCATTCCAGTGTCTCCTCGTAGGAGAAGCACTAAACCTTGCTAGCAAATTTACCGCAAATGCAATATCAGGCCTGGTGCAATTTGCAAGATAAAGTAACGCGCCAATGGCGCTTAAGTAAGGAACTTCTGGTCCTAAATTTTCTTCGGTATCTTCTTTAGGTCTAAATGGGTCCTTATCCGCTTCAAGGGATCGGACAACCATTGGTGTGCTAAGTGGATGAGATTTATCCATGTAGAATTTTTCTAAAACCTTCTTCAAGTAGGTTGACTGGTGTACAAATATTCCTTCAGGGAGATGCTCGATCTGCAGGCCGAGACAATATTTGGTTTTACCCAAATCTTTCATTTCAAACTCCGTCTTTAGGCATGAGCTAGCTTTATCAAGCTCTTCTCGTGTGCCAATTATGTTTATGTCATCGACATAAACTGAAATGATACAAAAGCCATTCGTTGACTTCTTTATAAACACACAAGGGCACACATCGTTATTCACATAATTATTTTTCAACAAAAATTCACTCAGCCGGTTGTACCACATTCTACCCGACTGCTTTAAGCCATATAATGACTTTTATAATTTAATGCTATACATGTTGGGCGTTTCATTTTCCCTTATTTTGGGAACCTTTAATCCTTCAGGGATTTTCATATATATATTTGTGTCTAATGACCCATATAAATATGCGGTCACGACATCCATTAACTGCATATCTAAATTCATAGTTACTGCCAGAGATATCAAATAGCGGAACGTTATTCCATCCATTACAGGAGAATATGTTTGATCAAAATCAATTCCGGGTCTATGCGAAAACCCTTGAGCAACTAATCTCGCTTTGTATCTCACCACATCATTATTTTCATTTCTCTTTCGCACGAACACCCATTTATATCCTACTGGGATAACATTTTGAGGTGTACGCGCAATAGAGCCAAAAACTTTTCGTTTATTTAGCGAGTCTAGTTCAGCCTCAATTGCTTCTTTCCATATTACCCAATCGGAGCGCTTCCGGCACTCTAAAATTGATTTTGGTTCTGGATCCAGATTATTGGAGATGGTAAAAGCAACTATAGAGGCAAATGTGTCGTCGACGACTATGTTACTTCTATTATAAGTTTCTCCTGTATCAACAAAATTCGTAGCTACTTCAATATTCACATCAACCAAATCTTCATCATTTCCCAATATATTTTGATCTGGATGTTCCGCAATCCTAGTATTTTTATTATTTGTTGCACGTGCATTTAAACTAGGATTTTCGCCTTCTGGACGATTCTCTTCTGGAGATTTCGGGAGTGATTCAATATTCTTATTAGATTTCGTTTTCCGTGGATTATTGTCTTTTGTACCAACGGGTCTACCACGCTTCTGGCGTGGAGCATCTGCAGGATTATTAGATTTTATGGGGACTTCCACTCGTTGTGGAGCATTTATTGACGGTACATGAGATTTGGTCACTCCTTTATGATCAGTAAATGCATCTGGCAGATTATTTGCTAAATATTGCAAATTAATTATATTTTGAACTTCAAGTTTAGTTTGATTAGTGTGTGGATCTAAATATTGTAGATTTTCTACATTCCAAGAAATTTCTCAGCATTTATTTAAGTTTGGGCTTTTATCTCCCCCTAATGCCGGAAAATTCTCTTCATCGAATATGCAGTCAGCGTACCTAGCTGTAAATTGATCCCCAGTCATGGGCTATAGGTATTTTAGAATAGACGGAGATTCATAGCCAATATATATACCTAGCTTTCTATGAGGGCCCATAGAGGTACGCTGTGGTGGTGAGATGGGAACATAGACTGCACAACCAAATACTCGCAGATGAGAAATGTTAGGTTCTTTACCACGCACTAGTTGTATAGGGGAGTAATCATGATATGCAGTAGGTCGGATTTGAATTAGGGCAGCAGCATGTAAAATTGCATGTCCCCAACATGAAATTGGTAAGTTGGAATTTTGTATCAATGGTCTAGCAATTAATTTGATGCGCTTAATGAGTGATTCGGCAAGACCATTTTGTGTGTGGACATAAGGTACCGGATGCTCCACTTTGATGCCCAGTGACATACAGTAATTGTAACACCCCACCTTACTAGACAAATCAGAGTAGCGCATTTATTCGCAAAGTCTTTGAAAACTAAAACATTTTTACTTTGCGAAACTGATTTGGGGTGTTACCGTGAAAATCTTTACTTAACTTTAGAAAACCGTTGTTTAAACTTATTAAACATCCGGTTATTTAAAAACTTTATTTATCTGAAAAGTTTATCAAAATACGATAAAACATCGAAATCATCAAGCATCGTCAAAAGATAGTCACAACGTAAGCGGAAGCATAAACTTTAGTTATACAGTCCAAAAACGTATATACAAATATCCTGAATGTCCCGAGCTGCTCCCGTCACGTCACACCGCCGATCCGACCTGCTGACCTGAAAAGTAAGATATAACTGGGGCGTGAGCACTAGGCACTGTGCTCCGTGGAAAATCATACTAATGTAAAACATCGTAAATAATAACAATATCATGAACTAAGCATATATATCTGAACTGAACTGATACCGGTCT
>CACSLK010012206.1:14062863-14093680 GCA_902706635.1 Striga hermonthica
TACGAAATGCATATTTAGTTCATGAACAATGCATACATATTTTATTTTGAGATCCAATCATAACAATGTATTTGTGTTATTAATCAATTTAAAATTAAAATTAATTATATGATAAAAAATCATTAATTATTATATTTAATTTAATTGTATAAAATGTATATTTTATTGCATATTTTTGTTGCATATTTAGTTCATTCCTGATGCATATTTAGTTAGTAAAATGTGCATATTTAGTACATAAACAGTGCATACATAGTTGATATTATTGCTGCATATTTAGTTCATAAGGATGACATATATAACCCATTTCTTATGCATATTTAGTTCATACTAAGTGCATAGTACTGTATGCATATTTACTTCATACAAAATGTAGACCAGGGGTCAACGTCCAACGCCGAAAGTCAACGGTCAACGCCAAAGTCAACGCCGGAAGTCAACGATTTTTTGCCGAAAGTCAACGGTCAACGCCGGAAGTCAACGGTCAACGCCGAAGTCAATGGTCAATTGTCAAAATAATATTTAAATAATTAAAATAATAAAAATAAAGAATTAAATAATAAAAATAAAGAATTATTATTTAAATGAAGAGTTAAATCTTGGCCACACATCATGTAGACCGGATATGCTTCCGGATAGCCTCAACTGTCTCCGAAGCTCTAAGAATGAACTCCGGACCCATAATCTTCCTCTCCCCAACCTCATCCCAGTACAAGGGTGTTCGGACCTTCCGTCCATACAAAGCCTCGAACGGGGCCATCTTGATCGAGGAGTGGTAGCTATTGTTGTAAGTCAGCTCGACCAAAGGCAAGGCACTCTCCCAAGTTAGACTACGGTCCAATACCACAGCCCTCAATATATCCTCCAAGTACTGGATCGTCCGCTCCGACTGACCATCTGTCTGAGGATGAAAAGCTGAACTGAATTCCAGCCTCGTCCCCATGGCTCGGTGCAACGTCCTCCAGAACTGGCCTGTGAACTTCGCATCTCGATCAGACACGATCTCAACGGGAACCCCATGAAGCTTAACTATCTCGACCACGAATAACTCGACATACTGACTAGCCTTCATAGTCGTCCGGACTGGCAGAAAGTGAGCAGACTTCGTAAGGCGATCCACAATCACCCAAATCGAATCATGCCCGGTCCTCGACCTCGGCAATCCCACTAAGAAATCCATGGTGATGCACTCCCATTTCCATAAGGGAACCTCAAGTTGCTGCAACTTCCCTCTCGGTTTCTGATGCTCAGCCTTCACTTGCTGACACACTAGGCACCCATTCACGAACCTCGCCACTTGCCTTTTCATACCTCGCCACCAGAAAGACTTCCTCAGGTCCTGATACATTTTTGAACTACCAGGATGGACGGTGTACGGGGCACTATGGGCCTATCTCAGAATCTTCTTTCGCAGTTCCCAAACCTTCGGAACACAAAGTCTACCCTCGAAGAGTAAAGCTCCGTCGGTTGCAACTGCGAATCCACCAATCTGACCACTGAACGCCAAATCCTTCATCCGGCACAGAAAACGATCATTCGGCTGCTCGGCGACTATCCTCTGACGAAGAGTCGGTCCCACAACCAAGGCGGTCAACATACCCCGGCTGCCGAAGTCGACTCCACTACCTCTAGCTGTAGCCGCTCGAACTCCCGAAGCAGAGCATCTTGCCCAGTGAATAGACAAGACAGCTGGCCATAACTCCTTCGACTAAGGGCATCGGCAACCACGTTAGCTTTCCCAGGATGGTAGCTAATCGTGCAGTCATAGTCCTTGACCAGCTCCAACCACCTACGCTGCCGCATGTTCAGCTCCTTCTGAGTGAAAATGTACTTCAGGCTCTTGTGGTCGGTAAAAATCTCACACTTGCCTCCATATAGGTAGTGCCGCCAAATCTTCAAGGCGTGAACGACTGCAGCTAACTCGAGATCACGAGTGGGGTAGTTTTGCTCGTGAGGCTTCAGCTGCCTCGAAGCATAGGCTACAACTCTCCCTTGATGCATGAGAACACAACCCAAGCCCATCTTCGAAGCATCACTATAGATCGTGAACTCCAAAGTAGGGTCGGGTATGGATAGGACGGGCGCGGTAGTGAGTCTCCTCTTCAACTCCTGGAAACTCTCCTCGCACTTCTGACTCCAATCAAACCTCACGGCCTTCTTCGTAAGGTTGGTTAGTGGCTGGGCTATCTTCGAGAAGCCCTCGATAAACCTCCGGTAGTATCCTGCTAACCCCAGGAAACTACGAACATCAGCGGCACTTCTTAGCGTATCCCACTTGCTCACCGCCTCGATCTTGCCGAGATCCACCTTAATGCCTCTTGCCGTCACAATGTGGCCAAGGAACGCCACACGGTCTAACCATAACTCGCACTTCGAAAATTTGGCATACAACTTCTCGCGGCGAAGGGTTTCCAGCACAAGCCTCAGATGCTCCTTGTGCTGGTCGATGTCTCGAGAATAAACCAGGATGTCGTCGATGAACACAATGACAAACTGGTCCAGATAGAGATGAAAGACCCAGTTCATAAGGTCCATAAAAACTGCTGGGGCATTGCTGAGTCCGAACGGCATGACTACGAACTCATAGTGGCCATAGCGGGTCAGGAAGGCAGTCTTAGAAATATTAGACTCCCGAATCTTCAGCTGATGATAGCTAGACTGCAAATCGATCTTCGAGAAGATGCTGGCTCCTCTCAGCTGGTCGAAGAGATCCTCAATACGAGGAAGGGGGTACTTGTTCTTGACTGTAAGGGTATTCAGCTTTCGGTAGTCAATACACATACGCATGGATCCGTCTTTCTTCTTCACGAATAGGACGGGTGCACCCCACGGCGAAACACTCGGTCGAATAAAACCGAGTTTGAGCAATTCCTGGATTTGGGCCTTAAGCTCTTGAAGCTCCTTCGGCGCCATACGGTAAGGGGCCTTAGACACGGGGCCAGCTCCCGGTACTAAGTCAATGGTGAACTCCACCTGGCGGTCGGGTGGTCCTCCGGGCAACTCATCGGGAAAAACATCAAGGAATTCGCAAACAATAGAAACTCGCTCCGGAGTCCGCTCGGAATCATCCTCGGACACCATAGAAACAACATAGCCTTGGCAGCTACCCTTGGAAAGGCTCTTCCTAGCTTGCATAGAAGAGATGACTCGAGGCACAGTCCTCGACTTCACCCCAAAGAATACAACTGGCTGATCAGAAACGGGAAAGAGAATGACTTCGCGCTCCTGGCACCAGATGTCGACTCGATAGCGGGTGAGCCAGTCCATGCCCAAGATCACATCGAAGTCCCGCATTTCAATCACATAAACACTGGCCTCCAAAATACGCCCACCAATACTGACTGGAAGACTGGGAATCATAGAATCGAAAATAATAATCTTTCCCGAGGCTAAACTAACCTCGAGAGGGTCACAAGGGCACACATTACTAATGGACAAAGCCTCCAAGCAACGACTAGAAATAAAAGAATGAGTGGCTTCGGTATCACATAAAGCATATACAGGCACGTTGGATATCAAAAGCATTCCTGACATAGTACCTGCGTTGTTGGCTGCCTCATCGTGAGTGATGGCATACACGCGGGCCTGACCCCCAGCCCTCTGCTGGTAAGGTGGGGGCTGTCTGGGCTGCTGCTGATGGGGTGGAGGTGGAAGCTGCTGCTGCTGCTGAGGGTAGGGTGGCTGCTGTTGTGGTCTCTTCGGCTTGGGGCACACATGCGAAAAGTGTCCGACACGGTGGCAATTGAAACAATGTCTGTCGGATGCTCGGCACTCTTCTGGCCCATGGAACTTGCCGCAGTTAGGGCACTTTGGAATTTGTCCCTGAGGGGGTAGGTCGTCACGCCTCCCCCGAAGTTCCCTTTCTTTCCTTTCTTCTTGTTCTGATGGTAGTCGGCCTTCCTCTTGCCCGAATTAGAACCGGGCGCAACAGCTGAGATAGGCTGAACCATAGGGGTCTGCTGATAGGATGGGACAGCCGCCCTCTGGGCATTCTGGCAAACCTCTAACTCGGTGGCTCGGCGGACCATCTCGGAGTAAGACAGAGATCCGTAGCCAGTCAGGGTGTAGCAAAGATCGGGGCGAAGACCATCACGGAAACGAAAGGCCTTCTTCTGGTCGGTATCCACGAGCATTGGAGCAAATGCGCACATACGGGTGAAGTCGCGCTCATAGACATCCACGGGACGGGGTCCCTAAGCTCCCAAAAGTCCTTCATCATCTGCGCACGGTGAGCCTCTGGGTAGTACTTGTCCTTGACTATAGTAACCATCTGGTCCAAAGTCAAGGCATCCCTCTCAGCACGAGGACGAAGCCTCCAATAGTCATTCCACCAAGTCCTAGCATCTCCGGTCATCACGAACGAGGCACAACGGATTTTCACCTCATCAGTGGTGAACAAAAAATCGAAGATACTCTCCAACTACTGAAGCCATTCAGCCACAGCTTCGGGGCCCTCAACTCCGGTGAACGCCGGAGGATACATGTTACAGAAATCGATCACAGCTTGGGTAATGGGATCTCTACCCGGAGCATGCTGATGAGGAGGAGGAGGAGGAGGAGGAGGTGGTTGCTGCTGATTGCTATTGCGGGTTTGACGAGCCATTCCTCTACATTGAAAAATGAGCCACGATTTAGCACAAAATAAAAGAAGTCTAGAGTTCGACCCTAGAGTTCACATTTTAAGGTGGATAAAACCTAACCCCAAATATTAGCATTACATGGCTCAAGTATATACCAATACTTATTTAAAACATACCTTAAGCAGTGCGGCATGACGAAGACGAGTGGTCAAACACACAAGGTCAATTCACACAATCACTTAATCACATATAAACCAGTCTACAGAAATGCAGACTAGCTCTGATACCAAACTGTAACGCCCCAAAGATTTTTAAAGACAATTCCAGACTTATCCAAAAATCTCGTTTTAAAATTTCGAAACCATTTATCGATTTATAAAACATTTGGCGCTACTCGAGAACTTTGCAAAGCTTAACACATAATCAGCATAAAGGAAGCGAGAATATTCAACATAATTCAAGTTCCAGGACTAGATTTCAACATATCTAGCAATATGATTGTCAACATAATCCAAAATGATAAAAATAATCCACATGGTTCGACAGTTCAACCAATCCCAAAAGCAATAGGGAAAAATGACAAAGTCTGATAATCTCAACATAAATATCAAAGCATGCGGAAGCAATATAAAGCAACAATAATGTTGACCATCCACTCGTCTTCAGTCTTGTGATGCCCAACACGTGCTTAACCTGCATCCGTGAAGAGCAGGTGGGGATGAGCACAAATATAAACGAGGTGCTCACCACTATGCATAATATATTGGTAAGAAGCCTATACTAGAGTCATATGCAAGTACATGATCAAAAGACATATCACACCACTCTCCTACTCATCACTATACTCATGTGCACACCTATCAAAAGCCGCCAGGGGTAAGCCCAAACTCGTCAGCGGGAGTACAGTCGTGCCGAGGTTCAACATCAACGGTCACGGCCCATCGACTAGGCTAAAATGAGTCTACCTATCACAAGGTTGGAGATCGCCCACCACTAGGCACCGTCTCATGACTCACACATACATTCATAGATACTCAGTATAAAAATCTTACCTCAATTATAGCATAGCAAATTTTATTTTAAAACCCACCTGGAAATCGGGGTAGAATATCACACAAAAGCAAGTTCGTAGGTCGAGGGCTCGACTCCTCAAACACCTACATTTAAGCGAGATAATATATTAATAATCTGTCTCACTACTCGAATTTAACATAAAACTCATGCTTAATAAAAATTAAGACTTTAAGGGTTTTAATCGGATTTTTCGTGGACTTGGAACTCTCTAATTTTTTGAAAAATGAATCAGAGAGCTAAATTGGGGTCTCGGGACTTATAATGTTTTTTTATTTTTTTTACAAAATTTTATAATTTTAAAAAAAATATTTTTAAAATTGAAATCGGTACGAAAAACTGACTACGGGACAGAAAATTGGCTAAAAATCAATTGGGCTTTCACTGTTTAATTTCTGGCCAAGGATTGCCCCCATAATTGGGCCTGAGATATGATGAAATTGGGCCCAACAAGGGGCTGGCCCATCACTATATAGCCTCAAAGCACGCGGTCCGGACGAGGGCCGATTGCGGGTTTCTCAGCCCGCTCTGCTGGACTGCTAACTAAATAAAAAAAAGGCTATTTTTGTAAGGGGCTGAAATCGAACCCACGTCCTTGCACACGTAGAGGAGAGTGGAAACCACCGCACCAATCAATCATTTGCTTAATTAAATGAACTGAAATATATATGGGCATAAAAATGAGGTCTGCGACTGGAAAAGTACGAAGCCTGGGACTGGAAAAATCACAGAAACTGATAGAGCTACTGGGGCTGAAATTCTACGACTAAATTTGACGACAACATCTAACAGTAACGGGATTCGAGATATTATCAACAATAACATATTTTCAAAGTTTCGAAATATATTTTTAACAACAATTTTTGCTCGAAAACGGAACAACCAAATATAAAAATAAAAAGGACGACCGGAGGTTCGAATGACCCGAACAACCTAACGACGACCCACGAAACAACTAAACGAGACTCCGGACTCACACGAATTCATCACAGCAGCAACATAAAAGGTTCAACTTTCATAAACAAGAGTCCCAATTATCCACGAAACTCACGAATACAACACATGAACAAAATAGGCGATCCACATGAACGAATAAACGATCCGATATTAAAATCCAAACGAAAGACGATAATCGAATCAACGAGCAAATTAATGCCAGCAACATGAAAGTACAAAAAGTAAAACAGACCAGTTCGAAAAGATTACCCGTCTTCGGGAATTTAAGGAAAAACAGTTCGGAACAAGATGGGATGAACGGAGCCTCGACGGGACTCGAAACTCTGAACGCTGGGACCGCTCGCGAACAGCTACTCGCTGGAGGTGGAAGGTCTCGCCGGAGAAGACACCGGAAAGAATGGCAGACGATTGCCGCTGCTATGAACTCTGGCGATGACGGCTTCTGTTGGGGACTCCGGCGATGGACAGCTGCTCGAAGAAGGGACGCCGGCGACAAATCTCTCGCCGGAAACAATGGTGAAGGCAGAGGTTCAAGCGATTAGCAGGTTCTCGAATTTATTTATTTATTTATTTATTTTTTAAAAAAGAGCTGTTGCGGAGGAGAGAATAGATGGAGACGAATGGAGAAAAATCTTCTGCTTTGCCGAGTATAAATTGTGCTAAGAGAGAGGGAGACGGAACGTGAGAGAGGAGGGAGAGATCTTCACTGAATTATCGCAACAATCTGGAACGGTTGAAGATGACGACCGGTTCTCGCGTGAGGGAAAAAGAAAAGGGCTGCTGTATATAATTCTACTTAGGCCAAGCTTTTATACCTAAATGGGCCATTAATAATCCCACACAAAAAGGAATTGAGCCATCAAAATATAATATGAAAATGGGCCTAGGATTCAATCCCAATTGGGCTGAAAGAAATAAACCATAACTGGGGCTGGAATGTCACTCAAATTGGGTCGGAACCAATTTAATCGAACTTTAAGGGATACAACGCGATTATAAAAAAAAAATCCTCGATCGCTCCAATAGACGACTATAAACAAATACACGACTTATAATATATATATATATATATTTATACATATATAAGCAATTAGCAATTTGACAAACAGTAATAATAACAATAATAACAACAACAACAACAACAATAATAATAATAATAATAATAATAATAATAATAATAATAATAATAATAATAATAATAATAATAAAAAGGGGCTCAAATAATAAAGAAAATAAATAATAACACCAATAATCCACAATCGAACGGGGTATTACAATTTCCTAGGTGGCGGCCGCGAGTGCTGAGATGACGACGGGGACCGGAGGCGACGGCCGGCGCGTTGGCCGGAAGTGATGGCCGTGAAAGATGCTGGGGCCGAGGATCTTGATTTTGAGATTGGGAATTGATATGTGGTATTTGTTTTGAAAATTAGATATAATATAGGGACCATTATGCAATTTTTAATAAAAATAAGTTATAACCAAATCAATTCAATTTGAATAGATATTAATTAAAATGTAATAAATGTATATCTTGACAAATAATTTGTACAATATTGTACTTATAAATGTATAAATTGAATAATAATAACAATCGAACAAAAATATAAAATGTCGTACCGAATTTTTGTCCATTTGTTCTTGTTCGATTTTGTACAATTCGTATAATCCTAATGTGCACTCGCAATACGTAAAAAATATAGATAAAATTTTAATATTATTTTTTCATAAAAATTATAAATAATAATAGTAAAAAAGAGGCTATATTTTTCATAGTCTGACATATTTGGTTAATTTGCTTATTTAATAACATTAAATACGATATTTAAACACCTAATATTATTCGATCGATTAACATAATTAACATTTACGTGTAACATGCATGTTGTTTTATAAGGTGCGATATGGTGTGTCATAAGGTGCACCGTATTGTTATATTAAGTGCAACATACTGATATATATAGTGCAAATACTGAAATTTTAGTAGGATAGCAATTAATACGTTCAACATGTTATTTTATAAGGTGCGACATGTTGTGTCATAAGGTGAAACATATTGTTGTATAAAGTGCAACATATTGATATATAAAGTGCAATATTGAAATTTTAGTATGTTAGCATGCTTGTGTTTTTTTCGTGTATAGATGGTGTGATGGATATTAATGTATTATGTAGATCTATTTTTTTGAAATATATTATGTAATATTTTGTGATGAGAGTTGTTGACATTAATTGTGCAGTATGATGATAAAGTACAAAATGTGTTGTTTTATAAAGTGCAACGATTTTTTTTTATAAAGTGCATTGTTCTAATAAATAATGTGCACTACTTTATATGATCACATATAAATTATGTGTTTTTTGAAAACTAGATTTAGTAGATATAATTGTACATCAAATTATCTTAAGTAATTGAATTAATTTATTATTTATTATTATAACAATATATTTATTATTTTAATATTTTTATAAATTGGATTTACATACTAGAATTTTATCAAATTATTTTTATTATATATATATTATTAATATTTATGATTTTGTTATTTCATATTTTATATTATTGTTCGTTGAGAAACAATAATGTGCATTCGTAGTCATTCGATCAATCAACAGAATTAATATGAACATTCGAAATAATTTATTATGTATATAATTTGCATTTTATTTATAATCAAATAAAATTTTAGACTTGAACCATATATAATTTGATTATATTTATAATCGAAATTATATAATTTGTATTATATAATTTGCATTTTATTTATAATTTACTAGGTATATAATTTGCATTTTATTTATTATGTATATAATTTGCATTTTATGTAATTAGAAATTTGGCACTTGAACCAAATTGAAATATAATTAAATTTCATGAATTGCAATTAAGTCCTTACAATTTATCTAATTTAAAAAAAAAAATTACCCAAACCCAACTTCCTTTCATCTACACCAACGCGCACACAACTCCACACACACACACACCCCTGTGCTTCCACCACGAAAAAAAAAAAATGAAAATCACAGCAGTTCACTCGCCAGCGTCCGCCCGTTGAAGGAATTGGCGACCACATCAATGACGCCGGCTAAGGCGACGTGCTCCGGCGAGAATCGGGGCAACAGGTAGGTACGTCGGAGAGGGTCGCAACTTCTCGGCAGCTGAGGATGACAGAGTAGGGATTCTCCGGCATCTGGCGGCAGTGCAGTTGTCACGGCGGCGGCCGGAAGCAGTAACTCTGTGTGTGGTTTGCTGAGTATGTGAAATTATGTGAGGGAGAGAAAGTGACGGGAAGATAGAGGAGAGAGAAAGTGTGAGAGAGGAGAGAGAAAGTGTGTGAGATAGAGATATAATGATGTGCTGGGAATAGGAACGGATTTTATTGCAGTGCTACTACCGTGTGCCTTGGCACACCTAGCAAGGTGTGCCAAGGCAGTTTAAAATGAACATGTTACTTCATAAAATGAACATGTGTAAATATGTTTACACATGTTCATTTTATAAAGTAACATGTTCATTTTAAAAAAGCCTTGGCACACCTTGCTAGGTGTGCCAAGGCACACTAAGTATTTGAGATTTTATTAGGGATGGGGCCCAATAATGTGGTGTATAATTGGTGTGTGAGTATAAATGTCAATAATACCCTTAATGCTGATATAATTGTGATTTTTTTGTAGCTATGAGATCATCCAATCTAATGGCCGAGATGTATTCTTATTTCTTTCATTGAGCATCATTCTCACTTGAACCCAACTATATATATATTTATATAACCATATATATATATATATATATATATATATATATAAATGTGCTCAAATAAGAATGGAACACAATGAAAGAAATGAGAATAAATATGGACCATGGGATCAATTGTATCAATGGCTATAATGAAGTCAAAACATGGTCAATCATTAATGACAATCTGGTAATTATTTGATCATATCCTGGTCAAATATATGCATCCAATAATCAAGGGTAGTTTGGACATTTAATTCAAATTCAACCACATTGCGGAACTCACCACTACCAACAATAATATCACCATATTATCTTGTCACCCCACCTACCCCTTACCCACCCTCATCTCTTCCACACGCACGCGCGCGCGCGCACACACACACACACACACGCACACACACATAACACGACACACACCCACTGTTCTTGTGTCGGACCACCAGCGAGCGGCCGCGTCGCCGCCGCACCACTAGCCGTCTCGCCCCTCGACATCACTGACCGCCGCCAGGAATAACCACATCGTTGGCATCTCTAGTTACCAAGGCACCATCTCACTGGAAAAGTCGTGCTGGATTTCCACCGCTGTCACTGGCTGTCATCTCATCCAGCACATACGTCATCTCGTCGCCAGGTTCCCGACAGCACAACATAGCACAACACTGCCGAAGATGTCGTTTCCGCCACAAACCGGTCCGCACAGCTCCGCTGGCGATGCGTCTCCACTAGAATCGGTCCTCAATAGCCCGACACATCTAAGCCATCTCCCGCGCTCAGTTTTATCTGACATAGAAGTCCACCAAGATCAACCAGACGCCATCAAATGGCCGCGACGCGAGAATGTCCGCTTGGAATGGCCGAAAAATGAGTGGCCGACGAACCTCTGCAAATCTGCCGTTTATGTAACAACGGCTCGGCGAAGTTGTGACGTGTCTCCCGATGGCAAGGCATTCCCAGTCACCGCCGGCGGCAAATCGCACGGAAAGGGAGGGCTGAGATGAGTGACGTGAGAATGATTTTTGGGATGGGTTTGTTTTGGGAAATTTGATATGATTGGGGTCTATTTTGCAATTAATAATTAAAATTAATGTTATATGTGTATATCAAATTATTAAAAAATTGATAAATATCTCATTATCTTTTATAAACAAATTGTGTAATAAATTGTACATATATGCGCTTTAAAAGTAAATAATAAGTAATCAAAATAAAATATAAAAATTTTGAACTGAAAATTTTGACATAACTGGAATTTGTCGATTAACATAAATAATCAAAATATTATTTATTATAAATATCATGATTAGTATTTAATATGTTTTTATTTGATAATTATTCATTTGATTAAAAAAATTAGTATGCAAGAATGAAATATTATGTGCAATTTAACTGTTATTAAGGTGCAATTTGTTCAACAGCACAATGTCGATCTATATTGTGCATAACGAAAAATAAAATTTCGAACTGAAAATTTAACATAATCGGATTAATTCGTCGGTTAACATAGATAACCAGAATATCTGACATAAATCATATTATTTAGTATGAAAACGTGATTAATAATTAATACGTTTTTTTATTTGATATTTTATATTATTTTTTGATTAAAAAAATTAGTATGTGTGTAAATGAAATATTATGTGCAATCTAACAGTTGTTAAGGTGCAATACGTTCAACACTAATGTGTACCGTGTCGATCTGTATTGTGCATATTGAACCAAACGATATTTTTTTTCCTAAAACAAATTAAACTGAAAATAATTAATTGGTTTATTCTGTTCGGTTAACCGAAATATCCAAAATAATAGAAATATTTTGTGATTTATATTAAGATTATATTTAATATGTTTATAATTTAATTTATTTCTTTTATATATTTTTCAGTTTGGTATGTTTCGATTGTTATGGTGCAATCTATCAGTTATTAATGTGCATTCCATATAGAACTATTGTGCTATCACATGACATTTGTATTTACTGTGATTAAATACATCATATTGTGCATTTTGTTTTCAATTAAAATTGCATTTATTAAAACTTCTATAAATTACAGATTTGCCACATGTGCCAAGTTGCAATATAACAAAAATTCATTAAATTGCATTCAAGTCCTTTAACCTTATCTAATTCTCAAATAGAAGGCCAATAATCCCAAAATATCATCTTCTACCCTACCATCAGTCTGCTCCGGCAGCCACTCCGGCCGACGACTTCCGGCGTCGATGCATACTCCGGGCGGCGATGTCCGGCGAGTTCCAATCTTTTTTTATTTAAATGCCGCCAATGAAGCTCTGTCGTGCGGCGGCGCCTAGACCGTCGGGCAGACACGATTCCGGCAAGAGTCAAGGAGGCTGTGAGTCGCGTGCAACAAGGACTGCGTGAGCGACGAAGGATGGCGCTGGAGACGGGGACGACACCAGCGACGGGGGACGATGCGGTCGATGAGGATGACGCCGGCGACAGGTGATGGTGCAGGCCACGGGTGACAGAGCACAACCTCTCGTCACCGAAGAGGTCAGCTGGCGGGGGCGATGATGCTCCGACGACGTTGTGTGAGCGAGACTCCGGCGGTGGCAGGATGCTCCGGCAGGGAGGTTGTGAGCGGCGGCAGCGGCACTACGGTGGTTGCGGTGAACGGTGGTGCTCAGGCATGATGTGTTTTTGTGTGTGACAATCGCGTGTCTGTCGTGTGTGTATGACTGTATGTGTTAGTGTGTGTGTGTGTGTGTGAGAGAGAGAGAGAGATATATATAGTGAGGCGAAAGATATTGACGTGGCATGGGATGACATTGGTTCGGAATTTTTTTGGATGATTTATGGTGGGGCCCACATTTATTAATTGTTTATGGATGTTGTAATTACCAATTTACCCTTAATGGGTGTGAAAAATAAATATTTTTTAGCCATTAGATCATCCGTTCTAATCTCTATGATTTATTCTCTTTTCTTTCACTAAGCACCATTCTCATGTGAGTGCCACTATATATATAGCTAATAAAAAAGTAAAATTTATACCTTCATTAAGGGTATTGTGGTAATTTTTCATACCACAGATATAGATGGACCCCACATTACATTAAATATCCTGCCAATTATTCGCCAACTACCAAATTGTCTCTTTCTCTCTCACACACACACACACACGACACACACCAACACACAGACACACTTCACTCACTGGTGGTAAAAGGTTGACCGTCGACCCGCCGTCCACCACCAGACGCCCTCCAACCACCAGAGGTCAGTCCGTCCGTCAGCAGACACCCGCCCGCTGTGAAGATCCACAGAAACACGTCGGTCGTCCGACCTCCACCGACTCCGCCTCGCATCCCCGTCCAACTTCCACCATGACTTCACCCACAACGCCTGCGACTGCACTGCTTCTAAAGGATTCCGACGACCGCGGATTGCGCCCCGGTATCCATGGAAAGAAACTGAAACGATAGTCGAAGCTCGACACACTCGCCACCACCCGTTTTCGCAGGCACCGCCCCACCCACCCCACCACCGCCGGTACACAAACACAAATGCTGGCCGATTTCAAGGAACAAGACTAAACATTAAATTCGGAATGTGGGGTCTATTGTTTGAGAATTTGACAATTTTTGTTTTTTCCGAAAAGATAAAAAATATTATAAATCAAAATGCACAAATGTGCGAATATACATCTCCTAGCTGAATGAAACAATCAATGTTGAAAAAGTGGGAGGACAAGTCAGAAGACCACCTAGAATACCAATACTAGCAAAGCTAGAAGAACAACACTAGCAACTACACTAAACCAACTACACAAACAAAAACACAAACCACTAAAAAAGATCCCACAAGGATAATACCCGAGTGTCCGATCCCAACAGGATATTAAGTTGACACACGGGCTCACAGGGGCCAACAACCCAAACCAAAATACACGCCCTAAACAACACAAACGACACCAAACAAAATGAAATAACAACAGAAAACTCAAAATAACACTAAACAAAATAAAATGAGCGCTTCCTAAGCAGCTTAACCAAGTAGAGCCAGAGGATGCCAAGTCGACTCAGAGTGAATCCCACAGCCAAACAAGACCAAGCGAAACTACCCAACACCATCTCGATGGCCTAACGAAGTCGAAATCGTAGCACCAGAACAACACCCAAAATCAGACTCGAACCACGACCTCCACACCCAAGATGCCTTAGGACCGCCACGTGACCAGACCCACTAACACCACTAGCGAGTCCAACCACAACCGGTGAAACCCCAAACCATGAAAGATGTCGAGGCTATAGCCACGTCCCCAACCACCCGAAGCCGCCACGGTCCTTCACCCACCACTGTCTCACCTCAACCAACACCACTGGCCGGAAGACAAAGCACCGGTCTACCCCAGACCCTACGCCGGAGTAAAGGGGAAGAAGGCTGGAAAAAACGAGCAAGAGCTCCGGCCGTCGGACACAAACACTGTCGAACAATCGAGGCACCACCCACCTGACAGAACACACCCACACCACCATCACCACGAACCAGGAAGCCGATGATTGGAGCTCGCGAGTCGGCGAATAAAAGCGGACGCTATACGAGAAAACTTAAGCTTACCTGAGCACGAGTGACGAGTGAGGCGCGTGGAACCGAGCAGAGGCCAGACGATCGCGGGACGACCACCGGCTCGAACTCAATCGCTGCTGAGGAAGGCCGATCGAGACTAATTGGGAGAAAACACCGAGGGGTAGGGTTTGGGGAGAAAAGGAGATCGGGGAGGAAATGGTCTTTCTCCGTTTTCTTACTACATAGTTTAGTTAAAGTGTGTCTTTTGAATTTGACAATTTCAAAAAGTCCAATTGCAATATTAAGAGATTTATTAAATTTCAATTAGTCATTGGGTATAATTTGAAATTTATGAAAAAAATATATAAACAATATTCTTTTTTGTATATTTTTTATACATATAAATATATATATAAAATATACATTTCGACAAAAATACATATAAAAATATTAAATAAAAATATTAGAATATTATAGAATATAAATAATAAATTAATTAAATTATGTAAGTTAATTTTATCTAAACAAATAACTCGATTATAAAACATGTAGTAATGTTATTGTATTAAAAAAATGCACATTAGTGATTATCATACTACACGATAGTGTTAGACCACATGCACTTTTAAGGGAACATCTTGGTAAATTTGTATAAAGTTACGAACAAATTGAACCGACTAATGAACAACTCTATGTAATTTTGTAAATTATAACGAGTGTTTAATAATATTTATAAATATTATTAACTATTACAAATATTGTTAATAATTACAGTAGTTCGACTTATACACTATCACGTTGCACTTTTTTAACACAACACATTGCACTTTACAAAACAATACGTTACACTTTATAGTTCGAGTTATACATTATCACGTTGCACTTTATAAAACAACACATTACACTTTACAAAACAATACGTTGCACTTTATCGCGATTATCAGATTGCCCATTAGAGATCGTAATCGACTGAACTCAATTTTGTTCAACAAACAAAAAAATATAAAAATTATAAATAAAATTATTAATATATTAAATAAAATTTTAATATAAACAACAAATTACTTAAATTTTTTTTGGATAATCCAGTTATTCAAACCGAATAAACCAATTGACTATGTTCATTTTCGCAATTTGATTTGGGAAAAAAGTTCGGTTAGTTCAATTTTCACAATACAGAACGACACCGTGCACTATTGTGTTGAACGAATTGCACTGTAATAAATGTTACATTGCACGATATATTTCGTTCACATAAATACTAAATTTGAGTCGAAAAACATAAATGATATAAAATAATATAAAACAATATAAATTTTATATAAATTTTTGAATCAAAAAAATAAACATAAATGATATCAGAAAACATAAATTTTGAATCAAAAAATAATATAAAATATCAAATAAAAAATATAAACACTAGTCGTGCTTTTTATAATAAATGTATAACTTATGTCAGTTATTTTTGTTATTTGTGTTAACCGACAAATTAAATCCATTATGTCGAATTTTTTAGTTCGAACTTTTACATTTCATTTTGATTATTTATTTTTTACTGTTAAAGCGCATATCTATACATAATTTTGTGCATATATGACATTATTTTTTAAGGTGCACACTGTTGCTGAAAATGAAATCCACCCGGGCTCCTTCAACTCGGACGGCCTCCGTATCTGCAAAAGCCCAACGCCGGGAGGGGTCCTGGTGTCGGACCTCCGACGCTCAAGTCAATATCACTCCAAAACTCCAAATCCCAAGAGTGTAATTATGAATGTGGAGAGAGTAAGTGAATGAGATACCTTAGCCCCCCTTTAATAGGGGGAATGTACCTTATGGCCCAAGTTGGGCTTGTCCAATGCCATCATGCCATGTGTCCTATATCATCTAGTCCCCCCCACTTTGGTCGAGTAAGCATGACTCGATACAAGAGTGAAATTCCTTTTCGGGCAGTTTTCGCCAACCTGCCCCCGAGGTTATAACTTGAATAAATCCTCTACCACTAAATAGTCACCAAACCTCCAAATGAACACCGAATGACCATTAAGGTCGAAAACCGAGAGACCGGCCTCTAAGGTCCAACACCAAAAGACCTACTACTGAGGTCGAAAATCAAATGATCTACCACTGAGGTCGAGAACCAAATAACCTGCATCAGAGATCGAACACCGAATAACCACTGAGGTCGAAAATCAAGTGACCCGCCACTGGGGTCGAACACCTAAAGCCGAATGACCACTGAGGTCGAAAACTGAGTGACCTGCCACTGGAGTCGAACACCAAATGTCGAACGACCACTGAGGTCAAAAACCAAGTGACTCGCCACTGGGGTTGAACATCTAAAGCCGAACGACCACTGAGGTCGAAAATCGAGTGACCCACCACTGGGGTCGAACACCAAAAGCCAAACGTTGACTGAGGTTGAAAATCGAGTGACTCGCCACTGGGGTCGAACACCAAAAGTCGAACGATCACTGAGGTTGAAAATTGAGTGACTCACCATTGGTGTCGAACCTTGATTCTAGAGCAAATCCCTGTGCTCCTCATTTTGCAATGTCGACATTCCTTTGATATCTCTAAACTTGCTTACTTGGACTTCTATGATACTTTGATAGATTTTCTCGACCACAATGTTCGATATCTCTTCGCTCAAAGATAAACCTTTTCTACCACCTCGTTCTATCATCGCCCCTCAGTTCAAAATTTGAAATGTAACACTGTTGTTTATCCTCTCGCGAATCGAACGTCTTGACGCCACACTGAAGTCGAAAAATCAAATTCGACCAAACCAAACCAAATAAATTCATGTATCTTAATAACCTGACTTGTGAACTGCTCCAAGTGAACTCCCTCGACCTGTCACTGAGGTCGAAAAATAAATTCGATAAACTTGAATCAAGTAAGAATCATCAACCTGCCACTTAGGTCCTCGAATAAGCTCACTGAATCGCTCCAAATGAACTGCATCAACCTGTCACTAAGGTCGAAAAATAAATTCGACAAAAGCAAAAACAAGTAAAGATCATCGACCTACCTCCAAGGTCTCTGATAGGCTCCATATCTTCAACGAACCAACATCAGGATCGACCACCCAGCCCGAAGGCCTTAGTCATGTTTGATTTTACTCCCTTGAACGCAAGCCCACCTTCGAAGAGATGGTCGATACATGCGATCATCCAGCCTCTCGGCCATAATCATGATGGATTTTACTCCATTGAACATATGCCCACCTTCGAAGAGGTGGTCGATACATGCGACCATCTAGCCCCACGACCTTAATCATGATGTATTTACTCCCTTGAACCCATGCCCACCTTCGAAGAGGTAGTCGATACATGCGACCATCCAGCCTCACGACCTTAATCATGATGAATTTTTTGTCTTCGAACATATGCCAACCCTCGAAGGAGTGGTTGATACATGCGACCACCCAGACCGGAGGCCTTAGTCATGATGGATTCTTTGTCTTCGAACACATGCCCACCCTCGAAGAAGTGGTCGATACATGTGACCACCCAGCCCTGAGGCCTTAGTCATGGTGGATTTTTTGTCTTCGAAATGCCCACCCTCAAAGGAGTGGTCGATACATGCGACCATCCATCCCGGTGGCCTTAGTCATGGTGTATTTTTTGTCTCCGAACACATGCCACCCTCAAAGGAGTGGTCGATACATGCGACCACCCAGCCTGGTGGCCTTAGTCATTGTGGATTTTTTTTCTTTCGAACTGCTCGAGCACTTCAACCTGCCACTGAGGTCAACAAGAAAACACACGAAGCACCACGAGATGGAATAGAATCAATAATTTTCATTAGTCCCATCAAATGCATAGTTATATCGAACAAGATAAAATAAATCAAGCATATTATTTGACCTCCATTTCCCGTTTGTGCATGACGACATGTGTTGTCGTTTACTCCTTGCTGTCCTCTCTCAACTGCAACCAAGCAGTGTATGTATATATCCAATCCTCCTGCTTATGTATTTTTCTCAGCAAGAATTCAACCATTTCATTAGCCCTATTTGATCCCCATCATCCAATTAGCAATCCCGATAGTAATAATAACAAAAGATTAATAAATCAAAGCAATTACATTGGTCCACATACTTTTATACCACACCTCAATCTATACGCAAACCACTTTATCACAATATGCAATCACATAAACACCCACTCAAACGTACAGTCGATCAGAATTTCAGAAAACCATGAATAAAACAAACAACTACGATAAATCATACTCTGCAGCTACAAATGACCATTAAAAGAATGCACCAAATGTAAATTTAAATGAATTACTGCCACTACCGAGCTCCTTAGTCATGACGATTCGAAATTGGCCAGCCCATAGGCCTTAGTCATGCCAGGTTTTGTTCGAGGCTCCACACACACCTCATTTTCTGTATTTTGCTAGTCACTAGAATGATAATTCCAAACATATCCATATACACCACAATCTCAACCACATTTTGCCCAAAATATTCAAACAATGAACATTCCTCCAAAAAAGAATACTAAGATACTCAATGTATCACAAAATCGTGTCGGTCGAACTTGACAACAAACAAGAGTTGGGATTAATTTCTTACTTGAAGATTCTGAATACCACTCCCCATTATCCTACCTCTCCAAAAGAGAATGATTTCTGCCTTTGAAATCGCCACCGGTGATCGACATCATCCAGGATCGTCCCTCATTATCACCCTCCTTTGTTGGATTCATGCTCATTCATTTTGTCCTCGACACTCAACAGCTTGTCCGCCATAGCTTGTCAATACTTGGGTTATTTCGTCGTTTCCTCGATAGGAATTCAAAGAGATATCATTATCCGTATCATATACAAGTCATCCATTTTTCAATTCTTCACTCCAGAAAAACAAGATATCAAATACAAAAATCACCATCTACTCGATTTAAGACATGCTCGAGCAATGACATGCTTAAAAATTATGAATAATCCATTTCAATAAAATTCCACACTTTCACATGAAAATCCAAATTAGAGGTTCCCATTATATCAAGATATCAAGTTATGTAATTTTGATCCGTTTCCATGAGCCCATCGATAAATTCACCAAACACACGATAAGCACAATCACAAATATCCTCAATTCGAAATCACGACCCGCCTTTATTTTCAATCCAACATATCAACGAACAAATCAAATGTATCCACGATCAAAACAAATATATCCACAATTAAATCCAATAATCCCTCGATCAAATCAAGTATAATCATGAACAAATCACATATATCCATGACCAAATCAAATATATCCACGAACAAATCAAATATATGCACGATCAAATCCAATAATCCCTCGATCAAAACAAATATAATCATGAACAAATCAAATATATCCACGATCAAATCCAATAATCCTTCGATCAAATCAAGTATAGTCACGAACAAATCAAATATATCCACGGCCAAATCAAATATATCCATGAACAAATCAAATTATATCCACGATCAAATCCAATAATCCCCCGGTCAAATAAAATATATACACGATCAAATCTAATAATCCCTTGATCAAATCAAGAATAATCATGAACAAATCAAATATATCCACGACCAAATCAAATATATCCTCGAACCAAATTAAATATCACCACAAAAAAATCAAATATCTCCACGATCAAATCAAATACTATCACCTCAAATAAATCAAATAATATCTCTACGAGCAAACCAAAGATCACCCCGAACCAATCAAATAATTCCACAAATAAATCCAATAATAATCCAAAAATAAATCCAATAAGCTCCATAGATAAATCAAATAATATTCCACAAATAAATCCAATAGTATTTCAATCTTCACCAAATTTAAATATCCTCAAGCTCAAAATTTAAATCAACTCCATACATTCGTCATGAGAATGCTATCTCAAATTACCTTACCATCCACGTTTAATAATCCCGAATAAGTCTTGAGCTCAAAATGGGGCTGTTGGACCATGTTGGTAGCATTCTGGACCACCTTAGACCTGCAATGGGCCACTCCTAAGTTGTTGGGCCGCGATTGCCCACGTTCTGGGCCGTTCTGCACACGTTGGGCCACTCTAGAGCACAAATGGGCCTCTCTGGGGCTCTAATGGGCCGCATAAATGGGCTGGTGAAAGGCTGGGGAAGAGTGGGTTACTCACGGGCCAAAATCGGGCCCTCGCGGGCTGAGATCTGCAGGTGGCGCAGGCCAGATGCTGGGATTGATTCGGCCTGCGCGGGCCGAATGCGGCCTGCGTGATTTCACTTGTTCTCCTTCTGGGCCTCGCACAAGAATTGGGCTGCAGACAAAAATCGTGTTAGGCCTCCCCGATTGGGCTGGTCGCTATGGTGCAGAGCGGAGCGTGCTGGACTACTCTCCTGTGCGAACATGTTGGGCCGCTCGGACCAACACCAGCTGAGCTGGTCACTGCGTGAACAGAACCATAACTTTGTTGGAGAAAAACAAATGCTGCCAGAAAAAAAATCAAACTCAAGCTCCGACAAGAACGATCGGTCGTGTGCGCGCTTCGACAAGGCGGTCCTGATGGTGTCCTCGATTTGGCGAGATTCTCCAGAAACCGCCAGAAAATTGGAGAAAGAGACGTGAGTTGACCAAAATGTTCTAGGTCCAAAAAACTTTGACCGCAAAATTGATGGCCTTCCCTTGAGAATTTTCGCTTGAAATTTAAGGGTAGAACAAGCACCAGAAGATCTTTGCGATGGCATAAGAATTTTTCAGATCAGACGACTTTGACTGGCTGCCGGCGGCGAAGGCGGCGTCCGGTGAAGATCGATAGTTGAAGATTCGCCTTGACGAGAGGATTTCGATGGTACCCTTGGATTTCTCATATCCCTCATGGATCGCCCCAAAAATGCATTTGAATATCCGATTTTGACCAATCTTTTGCAAGATCTGGAAACTTTGACCACAAAATTGACGGCCCTCCCGAAGGAATTTTTGCATGAAATTTTAAAGGGAGATTCACTCGAGGAGATCTTCCCGATGACGTAAAGAATTTTCTGATCGAAGCATGTTTTCCGGCGGCAGAGGTGGCGGCCGGCAGTGGTGGCGCGTGGCGGCGGCCGGTGGAGGTGAAGGAGCTTTGCTGGAAATTTTTTGAAATTTTTTGATTGGAACTCTGTTTGCCGTGATCGATTCTTTGGCTTTTTTAACATGGTCCCACATACGGCGCCAATGTTGGTGAAAATGAATTCCACTCAGGCTTCTCCAACTCGGACGGCCTCCAGACCTGCAAGAACCCAACGCCGGGAGGGGTCCTGGCGTCGGGCCTCCGACGCTCAAGTCAATATCACTCCATAACTCCAAATCCCAAGAGTGTAATTATGAATGTAGAGAGAATGAGAGAATGAGATACTTTAGCCCCCTTTTATAGGGGGAGTGTACCTTATGGCTCAGTTGGACTTGTCCAATGCCATCATGCCACGTGTCATAGCCCCATGTGTAGGTTTATTCTCCAACATATTCCTTTATTCTCCAACATATTTTTTTTTTATCCATTAAAATCGGTCTAATACAATATCCTATATCACACACCTACACACAATATTGTACATTTATTGTGTCATTGTGCATAAATTATTACTTATTTAAGCATAAAATGTCATACATAAACACAAATCTACATATATTAAAAGCGTAGGAATTGCAAAATAGTCCCATAAACATATTGAATTTCCAAAAATAGACCCAGCCCCCCCAAAACAAAAGACGGCACCGCCACTCAACTTCAGCCACCGCCGCAGCCGCCGTACTCATCACCAAATGCCGCCTCTGCCGCTACCGTCCTTGTAAAATAACGTCGTCACCCAATGCAATCGTCACCAAAAGTCACCACAACTGGTCGTGTCGGGAGCCGTGTCGCATGTTTGTCCTATTTTTGTTGCATTTTCCTTGTTATTTTTCAATTTTTTTCACCCATATTAGGTCTTTCAGATGGGTTTTAGTCCATTTTGTAGTTTATTGTGTGTTTTGCTCTATTTCGATTTTTTTTTTGTGTTTCTCGTGTATTTTTCTGGTTTTTCTTTGTCTTTGGTGTGCAGGTTGGAGGATCCGAGAGGATTTATTTTTCATGATACATGGACCGGGTGAACATCATTAATGAGAGTGTTTCATTGGCAACACATAGAAAAAAGTGGAACTCGGTTCTATATTCAGACGAGCTCAAACGAACACAAAACGCGAAGTCTCACGAAGCACGTATTTGGTGTGTAGTTCAGAAGCTTTGGGAGAATATGATGTCAGGAAAATATTGGTTGGGAAAACATAATCAAATAGAAAGATTCGCATTGCGACGCGTAGAAATAAACGAAACTCAATTCTGAGTTCGGACGAGCTCAAACGAGCCCGAAACTTAAATCCGCGCGCAACAGCCAAATTTTTTTCACCGCGGGTAGCGGCGGAATCCCGCGGCTGCAAAGCACTTATGCGGCTGAAAGGTCGCGGCCGTGGAGCTCCCCGCGGCCGCAGAGGTCATGACCAGAACTTTTAAAACCTGTTTTGCTCTATTTTTTGAGTACTTTTCATTGGGACTCGTTCCCAACATTGAAAAACACCTCCAGAACTTCTCTTTTCAGTTCTTTTTTCATCTTGATTCGATCTTGGAGGGTGAAACTCCAAGAATCGGTTTGTAAATAGTTTCTTAGGATTATTTCTCCATTTTTTCTTTTTCTCCCATGCTTGGATTGTTGGAAACAAAGACATTAGGATCGAACTCTTACAAGTCTTAATTCGATTGTAAGTTTTCAATTCTATTATATTATTGTTGATTGAGTTTATGTTCTTCAAATTGATTAGCATGGAATTGAATCCAAGAATGAGGTAATTCATTCACCTAGGGTTGGGGATTTTGATTCTTGTTTTGAATTGTGTTGAATGTATTTTGTTCAATTTATGTGAGTTGCTTTAAAAAAGGGTTTCCAATTCTCATTCTTGAATGTTGAATGTTGTTGAAGAGTGACACTTCAATTTGCAATTGTTTTCAAATTGGATATGATTTATTCGAGTTTGATGATGTTGATTCCAATAGATTAGTTGATTAACCACCTTCTAGTATAAATTAGTCAACTCTTAGAATCGAAAGGGGACAAGTTTATTGATCTAGGCTCGTATAGAGTAGACATGTTCGTAAAAGTATTGTCTATGAGTTTTTTGATTGAATGAGTTTGTCATTTATGTGTGTGCTCTTGTTACGAAAAGTTATTGGGCATAAATCTCTGGATGTGTAGGCTTGTTGAATCATGTAACTGAGCAAATAAGCTTTCAACATAGTTTAGGACTTGATGAGACTTCCCGACCCCTAGAACATCTTCTAATTCTCTTGTAATTTAATTGTAATTTCATTTATTTGCTTTTATAGTTCAAGTTAGTTTTAGTCTATTCTCCAAATCAATCGTGATTAGTGTTAAAGGACTTATTTTCTTTTATGTGTGATCGATACCAAAGCTGAATTCTGAACTGCCTTCCTCGTGAGATCGACACGGGGAACGAATCTTCCGATTCGGTACTCGGTAAAAATAACAATTTGTACACAACAAATTTGGCGCCGTTGTCGGGGAAAGCAAGTAGAGTATTTGGTTTTGGTGTTGATTTTATTTTCTGTGTTTCTCTTTTTTTTTTGTCTTTCGTGTTCGTGTTCTTTGTTTGTATCTTTGTTTTTCTTTTTTGCTTTTGTTTTAGTTTTCTTTCTTTTTTTTTTCCCTTACTTTTCGCGGCTTCGTGTGGTTCTTTTGTTTCTTGTGTGCAAGGCATTTGACCGAAGAGCCCAATGAACTCAGGCTACCCAGTCGCATCCTCATACGCTCACTACTGGAATAATGGGCCGAGCTACGGTTCGTGGAGTATGGCCAGACATATGCCTTCCCTTACGAGCAGCCGTTATAGCGCCCCGTTCGAATATTAGACTTTTCTGAGTTTATTTTAATTAATGGTATTTTATTCTATTATTTATATGCCTCGATTATGTGATTATATATTTTGTTATTATGTGGATAATATAATTCTACAGCTCGTTCGATTTTATTTTATCGATCGCCGTTTGAATTTTTGGTTTAATTTCGTAAACCAAATTGGTATCCGTTTTAATTCCTTTTTGAACCGTTGCGACCCGAACTTTGAACCGATTCAACCAGCCCCTTAATACCATTATATTTCCAGTTCTATAATAGTATTTTTAGCCATCAAACCAACCAAAAGTCTTAAAAATTCGAATCATAGTCGAATTCTTCGGTTGACGGTTATAGTCAGACTTTAAGTCCGAATTTGGGTTTAAGAAGCATCAAGACCAAAGTCAACAAGTATTTTCATCTATTTTGAACACAAAAACCGAATCAATAGAGCTTAGAATCATCCATAAAAGTGACGTTATCTTTATTTAGTCATATGTCACATAAGTTTAATTTTTCAACCATTTTTGTCTTAATCTCTTGCATGTGGCCGAATGCACCACCACTCCTCCTTTGTTTGTCTTCATTAATCACATGCCAAGTCTACTCTTGTCCCAAGCCATGAGATTCCAATACAAACAACCACTAAATGCCAATTCCTCCATCATGTGCTAGTATTTTTTTAATGTGAGTGTAAGACTTTGTTCCCCTATTATCCTAATGCTGGGACAAGATTTCTCAGCATTTAAAAAACCACCATCTCGTTCATGTGCTCCTCCACATGTAAGATGCTAAACCATGTTCAATTGAGGTGAGATAGTCAACTAATGTCCCCCTCATGCTCCTTAGTTGTTCAACCAACCATTTTGTGCTCTTTTTTTAACATCCTAACTTTGAGAAACTCGGCAAGTTTAGCATCCTCTCTCATTCTCAATTCAACCTAGGAGAGTTTAGAAACATCAAGTTTCAAGAAGAAAGCAAAGAAACTGACGAAAAATCGAGTTCAACCAAGAGAGGGAGAGAATGAGAAGAATTGAACAACATCTCTTTTATTTCTTTCATTTTAGTATTTCATGAAGAAGGTAAGATGCTATCTTTTTAGCATGATTAGTAGATGATATTAAGTATTTAATGATGTTCTACATGCCCTAGATGTTCAGTTTATAAGCATGCAATATGATTAAGTTATTCCCAGCTCGCATGATAAATCTCGTTTGTACGGTCTATGTTGTACCTCGATTGTAGCCCTCAGAACCTTGTTATCTGATGTTGGATTCTTCATATGAAATGAAGTTCGTTTTGTTAGCTTTCTCTGGGTTTTAGATTCATGTAATTCCGATTTGAAACGAATAAGTTATAATTTTTGCAAAATTGTCGCACAAACAGTTTTTATTAAAACATGGCAGCTTTTGTTTATTTTATGTTTGACCTGTTTTATCATGTCTTAATGTGCTCAAATGAAAATGTAATATTCAGAAAAGTTATAGGTCTATTTCTGAGCTTTCTTTTAAGTTATGGTGTATGCTGACACGAGCTTTGTAGCTCGAGTTGTGTTCAAATGAATGTTGATATGCATGAGGTAGGGTTTGTACTTTGGCAGAAATATATTCTTAAATGTTAATTGCTTTTACCCCCATGTAATGACTTTATCTGCTTCTGTGGCCTTAATAAAAGTTGTAGGTACATGTCTTAGGTTTAATTTGAGATTTGAATCAAGTCATTTGATTGTATGTAGCATGAGTTAGAGTCAATTTTCTGAAGTGCTGTTTGTATCTTGTTTTGGTTTCTGGCAGATTTTATGACTCGCATGTTTGGTGTTTAAAATCATTGATAATGTTATTATTTACCAATATGATCTTCAACAAAGTTGTGGATAATTGGGTTGACTGTATTTTTGATTTTTAATCTCATTAAAAGCATTTTCTAGCTCTAGTTATCTAGTAAGCACTGAAGTCTGGTCGGTTGCAAGTTCTCAATTTTTGACTGCTACTCTATTTTGGATGTTTGCTGAGTTATCACCTGCTAAATGCCATTATTTGTTTTCGGTGTCTTCATAAGAATTGTAGAGGCATGCCTTAGGGTTCTAATGCAACTTGAATCAGGTATATATGATTTATGTGCTTCAAGTGGTGTCGATTTCAAATGGTTGCGCGAGTTATGTTATAAAAATTCATGTGGTGCTTCCGAATATAAAAGTTATCTTTTAATGCTTGCTTCTATGACTTATATAGGCTGATTTGATCTACTGTTTTTTATATGAGTCATAAATGCCATGAGTTTGTTAGTGCATGGGTTGGATAGTTTTTGATAGGGCCCTCTTAAATATTGTAGGTGTTTGACGAGCCGAGCTCTGAACCTACTCGTATTTTCGTGATATCTGGTTCTTCCAACCAGGTGGGTTTTATTTGAAATTTACTATGCCGTAAATGTTATTAATGATTGCTTGTGGTATGATCAACGTATGCATGTGAACCATGTAGCCTTCGATGTGAGCTATACCGGCCGTCGAACGGTTATCCCCGTAGCTATAGAACGCACCCGTTGGGTAGTCTTCTTTTTGAGAGCCGTAAGACCAGGGCGTAGGTTCTGGCTGGTGATCCCCATTTGTAAGACCAATTCGTAGGTCTTGGCCGGTGCGGTGGTTTACTCCTACTGGTTGGCACTCATTGTAAGACCCAAGGGGCTTTCGGTATATAGTCAGTAGTAGTCTATGCGTAGATGTGCACATGAGTCTTATTATTGATATTATTGATGGGATATTGGGATAGATAACTGTTTCGTATACATGCTGCGACCATACCTGCCTTATTTTATGATTACTGTTTTATATTGAATAATGTTTACTGCATAGCGGTGAGCACCACGGTTTTCAATTGTGCTCACCCCCCACATGTTTCCTCACGTTGTCAGGTTTGTAAGTGCGGCACGGCGGAGGGATGCGAGTGGTGGTCGGTCATTGAGACCAGCGTATTATTTGTTTCTTCCGCTATTTATGAACTTGAGAATATTTTGATTTGAAATAATGTTGGGGAGATGCCCCGTGAACAACGTGATGATTTGAAAACCCGGTTTGGGTAATGGATGATTTGGATGAACCCATTATGGGAGTTGAATTATATGAATGATGATATATGTTATGATTTGATGTTATGTCATGAAAAGGAAATTTGATAATAAATGAGTAACGCCATAAACAATTGAATTGAAATTGAAAAATTTAATTTAATTTGATTTTTCTCAAAAGCCATTTGATTTTCGTTTAAATCATAGTGGGACGTTACAGCCCTGGAATTCGTTATCGTTCGAGCAATCATATGAGTCCCCTGCGGACTCCTCAGAGTACGATACTAAGTGTAATGTCCCGATCGTTTCCGAATAAATTATGATTATTTATTTAATTCTTGTATTAATTATTGCTACTATTATTTACCTTGCTATTATTATTATTGCTCTTATTTAAATGCCAATTGTATTATTTGTCTAAATGCTTAATGTTATTTAAGCATTGTGTATTTGATGTTTAGAGCAGGAAATTTTATTTGCTGATCCTCACATGCTGTGGCTTCATGTGTAAGAATTTCAAGTCTTAAATCATTCATTAGATCAGGCTATGAATTTATGCACGTTTTTGCAGAAATCTTGTTTTAGTTTTATAATATTTGGTGTTTTGAGTTTAGGGCTGAAACTTGGTGAAAATATGTGATTTTATGTGCTCTATTATATGGTAAATTTTTAGCTTAAGATCCTGAGCCTAACTCCTAAACCTTTAGTAGGTTCGTTTTGTAGCTTTTGTAGTCGTTGTCCGAACTGTTTGATTTTCCTGTCAACCCGATAAATGTTTTGCATGTTATATTTGATCTTTTTGGATTAATTGTGATGTTTTGAGTCTAGTAGTCAACTCCAAGTACTTAACTCTGTTAAGGAATCCACATGTCACTTAGTCGATATGGTTTCGGCTAAGTATGTGTTTCTTTGTGTGTTGTTTTGTGCTGAATAATCTGTTGATAGGACTATCGTAATTGTTGTAGGTTCGTCGAGCTGAACTTTGCCATAATTCCTTCAACTACTTGTGTTTGGCAATATTCTGGTATCCAGGTGGGTTCATTTAAATTGTCTATGCCATGAGTGATAAATGTTTATTTATGTGGGTATGATCAATGTATGCATGTGAACATGTAACCTTCGACGTGAGCTGTACCAGCCTTTGAACTATTATTCCCGTAGTTATAGAACGTACCCCGCGAGGGTAATCTCCTCTTTAGTCCTTTGCGAAGGACGCGTCGCTTGTAAGTCCAGTGCAGTGCTCGGACAGTGATGTATTACCTATCTAAAGCACTAGATGCTGACAGTTGAGCCTCCTACTATTTGGGCATCGATGTAAGGCTCGAGCGAGGGCATTCGATACGTGTATCATCAGTAGTCTATTGATATAGTTATGCACATGAGATATTTATATACTTGAGATAGGAGATGGGATATTTAATGATTTGTGTTCATACTGTGACCATGCCATTTACTCTTTCGTATCTTATTATCGTTCATGTGCATAGTAGTGAGCACTATGGTTTCATTTGTGCTCACTCCCACCTGCTCTCCATGGATGCAGGTTAAGCAGGTGTCGGATGACGAGGCAAAGACGAGTGGTGATCGGTCGTTTGGCCTGGCCTCATTTAGTAGCTTCTACATGCATTAATGAATTTTAGATTGTTGAAGTATTTGTGAACACTAGATTTATTTATGCTTTGAAAACTGAGGATTTACGAATTTTGATCTTGGAATTTTGAATCATTGGTTTGGGGAAATGTTCCCATAAGAAAATTGACGAATTTGGGATTTATGAAAATGTTGGATGACACGTTTGTTTAAGATTTACGATACTTGTAGATGAAACGTTGGATAAATCACATTATTTGGTTTATTCGTGGAGAATTATATGATTTATTCGTGGATATTATTTGATTTGGTTGAGGAAATATTATTTGGTTTATTTGTGGAGAACTATGTGATTTATTCGTGGATATTATTTGATTTGGTCGATGAGATATTATGTGATTTATTCGTGAAGATGTTTGATTTGTTCGAGAAGATGGTGATGTTTATATTCGATCTCTTGTGTTTCTTGCGTGGAGTTTGATAATGGGAATAACTCATTTTGATTTTCGTTTGGGACATTTGTTTAATGGTTGTTTGTATCTGCGGAGTATGATTTGTTGTAGCGGTTTGTTTAGTACATGGTAGTGTGGAATTCTGGTCGACTTTGCCTTTGAGTATGGTTTATGTGATTTCATATCGTGGTAGAGAGGCTTGTTTGTAGATTGTGGTGTGGAACAAGAACACGTGGATCAATTTGATTGCTTTGATTTATTCGTCTCTTGTTATTATGATTATTGGAATTGCAAATTGGAGGATGTGGATATAATACGACTAATGGTATTTTTGGAATTCCTGCTGATGAAAATACACGAGTAGGTGGACTGGATATTGGTCACGATGAGGAGGGGAAAGCAGAGGGTAAACGACAACGCAGGTCATCATGTACAACCAGGAAAGGGAGGTCAAAAAATATACTTTATATTCCTTATTATTATCTCATTCGACGTAATTATGCATTTGGTGACACTAACGAAAATGATTGATTATTCTCCTATCTCGTGTTTGGTGTGCTTTCCCTTAGACCTCAGTGGCAGGTCGTTCGAGTGAAGAAAAAATTCTGTTGTTTGGAACATCTCGTGATAGGGTAGGCGAAGGGTCACTTGTTTGGAATATTCCTAGGGGTGGGCAGGTGGTCGAAAAAGTTACGCCTCCGGGCTGGACGACCGCCATGTTTGGAACATCCCTTGGGGTGAGATAGTGTCAAGACCAAAGTTCCTCGTTTGGAACATCCCATGATATGGGTGGGTGAAGGGTCGCTTGTTTGGAACATTCCATGGGGTGGGCAGGTGGTCGAAAAAGTCTACGCCTCTGGGCTGGAAGACCGCCATGTTTGGAACAGCCCTGTAATACCCCGTTTTATTGTGGATTATTTGAGAGTAATTATTGATTATTGCTATT